>OZ026834.1:14476768-15019337 GCA_964023205.1 Lutraria lutraria | reverse complement strand
AAACAAAATAAACACGTAATTATACAGAGTGAACACTGCCACAGAATAGCATAATAGTAATAAAATCTGCTTTACTTGTCAATTAAAGGAACATGTACTTGTCAATCAATGGATCATATACCAGTCAATCAATTAATAGATCATGTACCAGTAAACCATTGATCATGTTCCACTCAATCAATGATCATGTACCAATCAATTAATAGATCATAATTACCAGTCAAACATTGACCATGTACAATCAATGGTCTTATACTAGTCAATCAATGATTATGTACCAATCAATTAATAGATCATGTACTAGTCAATCAATGAATCATTATTATACTAGTCAATCAATAATTGTGTACCAATCAATTAATAGATTATGTAATAGTCAATCAATGAATCATTATTGTACTAGTCAATCAATGATTATGTACCAATCAATTAGTAGATCATGTACTAGTCAATCAATGAATCATTATTATACTAGTCAATCAATGATTATGTACCAATCAATTAATAGATCATGTACTAGTCAATCAATGAATCATTATTGTACTAATCAATCAATGATTATGTACCAATCAATTAGTAGATCATGTACTAGTCAATCAATGAATCATTATTATACTAGTCAATCAATGATTATGTACCAATCAATTAATAGATCATGTACTAGTCAATCAATGAATCATGTACTAGTCAATCAATGATTATGTACCAATCAGTTAATAGATCATGTACTAGTCAACCAATGAATCGTTATTATATTAGTCAATCAATGATTATGTACCAATCAATTAATAGTTCATGTACTAATCAATCAATGAATCATTATTATACTAGTCAATCAATGATTATGTACCAATCAATTAATAGATCATGTACTAGTCAATCAATGAATCATTATTGTACTAGTCAATCAATGATTATGTACCAATCAATTAATAGATTATGTACTAGTTAATCAATGAATCATTATTATACTAGTCAATCAATGATTGTGTACCAATCAATTAATAGATCATGTACTAGTCAATCAATGAATCATTATTATACTAGTCAATCAATGATTGTGTACCAATCAATAAATAGTTCATGTACTAATCAATCAATGAATCATTAGTATACTAGTCAATCAATGATTGTGTACCAATCAATTAATAGATTATGTAATAGTCAATCAATGAATCATTATTATACTAGTCAATCAATGATTATGTACCAATCAATTAATAGTTCATGTACTAGTCAATCAATGAATCATTAGTATACTAGTCAATCAATGATTATGTACCAATCAATTAATATATCATGTACTAGTCAATCAATGAATCATTATTATACTAGTCAATCAATGATTATGTACCAATCAATTAATAGATCATGTACTAGTCAATCAATGAATCATTATTATACTAGTCAATCAATGATTATGTACCAATCAATTAATAGATCATGTACTAGTCAATCAATGAATCATGTACTAGTCAATCAATGATTATGTACCAATCAGTTAATAGATCATGTACTAGTCAATCAATGAATCGTTATTATACTAGTCAATCAATGATTATGTACCAATCAATTAATAGTTCATGTACTAGTCAATCAATGAATCATTAGTATACTAGTTAATCAATGGTTATGTACCAATCAATTAATAGATCATGTACTAGTCAACCAATGAATCATTATTGTACTAGTCAATCAATGATTATGCACAAATCAATTAATATATCATGTACTAGTCAATCAATGAATCATTATTGTACTAGTCAATCAATGATTATGCACAAATCAATTAATAGATAATGTACCAGTCAATCAATGAATCATATACGGGTTAATTTATGGATCATGTGCAGGCACCTGTCAATAAGTGAATCGTGCACTAGACAATAAATGGATCACATTCTAGATAATAAATTGGTCATGTACCGGTCACTTTATATATCATGCACCAGTCAATCTTTGGATCAAATACACGTCAATCAATGTATCATGTTCTAGATAAGCAGTAGATCACATTCTATATAATCATTTGTTCGTAAACCGGTCAAATAAAGAATCGTGTACCAGTCAATAAATATATGTATCACATTCTAGAGAATCATTTGATCATGCACCGGTCAATAAATTAATCATGTACCAGTCAATTGAAAGGTTATATATTAGTCATCAATGATCATAAACTTGTCAATCATTTGATTATATACGTAATTTTATAAATGTAACAGACAGGCATTGAATCGGTAATGTTTGATTGTTTATCCGTGTGTCACTTAATATATTTGATTCTTAGAAACACAATGGAATGGAACAGTGAAAAATATAAACTACAAATGTACACCATAAAGCAATACATTATTTTGGCTCAATCTTGAAAGAAAAAATACAAATGTTAGTATACGTGTATAGCTGTATAAAATGTTCGCATATCTATAGAAGAGGCTTTGAGCAGACTTTCGGCTTCGACAGGTCTACAGTTGAAAGGAAACCTCTTAAGGAAGAACGTCAGTCCGTCGTAATATGTTCAAAATGAATTAATTAATGCATTTAACACTATGTCATAAAGATAAGATGAATGCAATTTACTTGATATAATGTTTTATCATACATGTATTCAGACTCGTTGGAAGAAATTTCAGATTGGGGGTGCACTCATTTTAGATTTTGTCTGTCGGACAACGGGGGGGGGGGGTATTTAGCCCCTTTAATCACCATTTACAGCAGATTTGTTGGAGGGGGTATGTCACTAGGCACCCGGGTCCTACGGCCCTGTATTTACAAATATTTATACAATGTTCTTAATATGACGCAAGAATACATTGCGTGCCGTGCATGCATCTTACCATCAGAACTAACATTGATTAATTACACTGTGTTAAATATCTGTATATGGCGAATAAAAAGAAATACATTAAGTCACTGATAAAACACTTTAAATAAGATCCTCATCTCTGTGCAGATCTAAGCTGACAGTAAAAAACTGTGATAGTTTCCTGGTAACGGATGTTTTACGTTTTTCGTTATCTTGCTCCAGTTTTTCTCGTACGTGTTGTGGCAGAAGTAAACGAAATGGATCGCAGAGTGCGTTTCTGCGTTTATGAAAACGACAACACCGCGTTGCTTCTTTATTAAAAATATAGTGAGATACACGATTTTCTCTACTGGACTCACAGGGCTTGTCAAAACATTGTTCTGTCATAAACTCGTCATAATCGCCTTCTATATCCATGCAGCCCGTCGAATGTCTCCGAGTGAAAGAATTAGATGCGGAAGGCGGTCGTCCATCGTGTAAATCTGTGCTGCACTGGTCACTTACTTGAAGAACACTGTTGCCACCGACTTCGACCTCTTCAGTCCCTGTTGCACGAACCATAACACGACCGTCGCTTTCGCCTTTAACAATCGTATTCTCGTTCATTTCGAACTCATTCAATTTCAATGTGAAGATAAACAATCCTGTTTCCAACAAATGATTCAAGAAAAAGTTCACTATAATCCACCGTACGAGCAATAAGATTTTTGTAACAATACTCCCATACGTGCATGTTGTTAGATACTCAGCAAAGAAAAAATTAGATTCGACGCATCACATTGTACATGTATCACCTGTGTTTATCGCATGATCGAATTTCTGTCACGAAGTCGACAGAGATTATTACCGTCCTCAAGTTATTATCTGAATAAGACGAAATCAATCTAAAAGAATGATTAGATTTTGTACAACATGTCGAGATGGTGGCGCTCTGTAAGAGAGACAGACATTTGTGACAATGGCATACCTGACTATATTCAGCTAATCGATTGGTGAATCGAAACCGTATCACTATAATTTCAAACGCTGCGTCAGTATCTTGTCTGGAATATATACCTTCGGGCAGGCAGTCAAGTCATGACAATTAACGACATTTGTTGTGTGTAGCACAAACCGAAACGAGGACATGGTGATAATTTAATTATATTATCATTGTATCGATCAAGAAACACGTATAATGGAATGATGCTGACATGTGCTTCATGTGCATTGTATTTAGAACAATACGTGTTTTAAAACACAATGGCCCGTCAGGGCGACCTTGACCTTTGACCTACTGACCTAAAAGTCCTGTAGAGGTTGTCGTGCGGAATAAACATATGAAGTTTAATGATTGTGGGTGGTTTTATAGGCAAGGTTAAAGTTGGTACAAACAGACAGATAGACAGACAGACAGACAGATCAAATACAAAATGCCCCGGATCTATCGATACGGGAGCACAAACGTATTGAAACATGTTTGTTTATCTGCATGAATGTTTTACAGAATTAAAGTTAAACGATCGATATGACATTGTATATAATGGATTAGATTCTGTGATATTCTCAGAGAAGCGATGCTAGCATTATTGTTAACCCATGAACACTCCTGGTTCGTGCCAGATTGGCGTAATTATGTAATTAATTATACTACCAAAGTGGCACATCCGTAGAATATAGAATATATTTTGTCAAACTTCGGATGCACCATGCAATGTCAGATCAGTATTGAATAAATAACGGTGCATCAAAATACGTACTTTTCTCGAATCGTTATAAAAATTGACAAACATGTATTGCGGTGGGCTAGACATCAATTTTATTTCCGTTTGCAGGTGAGAACGTGACAACCAACAACAAAGGCATAATAATGATACCATGTACATGTAAATAACAGTATTGTCATTATGATACATCATGAAACTTGACCTATAGTGGCGGACCAGGCCAGGGTAAAAAAACAGAGATAAAACACCACCCACTATACTAGAATGTAAATGTAACACTGTACCCTCTGCACCATAATAACTACAATATCATATGACTTATTTTAAGCATTGATTACATACATAAAGCTAAGAGAGTGTTGTTAATCACTCAGTCTCACTTAAGTGCGACAAATGATGTCTTTACCATTTGAACCAGTGTAACCTCGTATCAAGTACTATATTATACTCCGAATACATTTCAGCGTAGACTTATCATATACATGCATTAGACAAGCACAATATAAACTGCAACTATTGCAGATTTATAAAGAGACATGAGTTGTTTTAAGACTACTGTGACGAAAATAACGCGTCTTCATAGCTAATGATATGTTTTAATTCACATACCTCATGTGTATATTAAGTCTGAACAAGAGATTTCTGTGCTCATTGCTCACCTCCAACATTTACATTGCCCATAAGTATTACGATTCCATCGGAAAGGTTAGTTATTTTCTATTATAACCTGGATTTTTGGATGTCTTCAGAATTAAAACAAGGTTCGAGACCAAATTTATATTTACCCACAGGCTATATAGTCCAGTCATCATAATTTTTTTGGGGAATTAATTAGTACATAAGCCATTTTTGGTATGTTGGTTCTGTTTGTGGTGAATAACACCCAGAAAAAAGTCCCCAAGAATCCCATGGTGCAAAAGCGATATTTTGGGGCTAAAAGTTGAAAAAAATAAATCAAACTGGGAATTTCAGGAATCGATGTATAACTCAAAAACTATTTGGCCAAATGAGTTTTAATTTTCCAAGATGATGTGTATTGATAAAAGACATCATTTTGATTTAGTTTTACTATGGAGTCGCATTCAAAATGGCCGCCATAATCCAAAATGGCCGCCAAAATGTTGTTTTTACTGTTTAAATCCAAATTTGACTGATTGCCTCTTATATCAGTCATTATAATTTCAAATGTAAAAATAATAAAGATTACTCTTATGCTGTTTATGATGAATTTATTTTTAAAAAAATAGCGAAACTTATAAAAGCACACAATGTAATTTTGGGCATGAACTGTATAAAAATTCGAATATGACATTCTAGAGCACTATATTTGTTCAAGTTCAGAATTATGCCCAAGACACTTTTAACTTTTGATATTGATGAATATTAACAACGTTTGTATTTTAATGAACTTGATCGTTCATTGCATAAATCCAACATGGCCACTCCAATCCAAAATGGCCGCCAAATTGTTTTACTGTTTAATTCCAAATTTGACTATTTTGTCATATTCTAATTACAAATGTAAGAAGAAAAGAAATTACTTTTATATTATTTGTGATGAATTTCTTTTCAAAGTCAATATTGAACTTATAAAGCTCACAATGTAATTTTGGGCATAAACTGTGTAAAACACAAAAATGACATTCTAGAAACACTATAGGTATTCAACTTTAGAATTATGCCTAAGACATTTTAACATTTGATATTGATAAATACTGAGAACTTTTGTATTTTAATGTTGATTATGCATGATATAAATCCAATATGGCTGCTAAAATTATGGAGTCGATAGGTCATACAACAAAAATAAACAATTAATCAGACAGTAATGAAAGATGCCAATGCAAAGACCTATCTACATCCTGCAATAGGTTCCTACGTCGCTTCATTTTAATCTTTTCTGAATAGTTCTCAGATGAAGACATTTTTTCGAATGCAGTAGCTAATGCCTCTTCCTGAGGGTAGGTAGTCTGTATCATTGTTGTCAACAGACAAATGCTTAATTGGAGATAAGCCTTCTCCATTGATTTTGTGGACCATACCTACGTTTTTCTAATCAAGGTTATATTATTCAGTTTTGTGACAAAGTCTCCCAATTATTTTAGTGATTTTCCAGCTTAAATTGATCTTGATATACAAAAGAAGTTAATTAAGATTTTCATCAGTTAGTCTCAGATTGAATTTCCTTAGGGCTTCCTTGAGGGTTTAGGTAGCCCATATACAGTCATCATTATACCATACATTTGTAGTTTGTCATGGCTTCTAGAGTTTGTGGAGGTCAGAGGGATTGAGCCTTCAGCTGTCTCTATGGGCAGTGAAGTAACAATGTTAGACACATCCTCACTATTGTCTAACTTTTCATGAGTAATCATAAGTCTGGTCTCAAAGAAGTTTTTTTCAAATTCATTATTGCTAGCTTCCGCAGTTTGGATTGGTCCTAGACAGACGGACATACTGATGAAATAAGCTGGGAAAGTGGTCACTTCCACAAGTGTCATCTCCAACTTTTCATGTGAAAGTCTCTTAGCAACGTTAATTGAGGCTACACAGAGATATATTTTTTCAGGCACACAAGACCTGGGATGAGAGAAACAACTTAATATCTCTTCCAAAACCAAGAGAAGTACAATTAAATCCTCTGGTCCAGACAAAGTTCATTATCAATTAATTTCTTAAACGCCCATTCATACTCTTTCTCTTTTACTTGATACGTTTAATAATGTATGGGTATTTGAAGAACTCCCTTCTTCTTAGCATTGCTAATTCCTATCCCTAAGCTGGGCTTTCTAATGATCATCACGCAATACTCAGATGCCACCTTCCACTTTTTTATTGTGGCTTTCTTCCGTGTCCAAGTGGGAAACTCTCTTTCAGATCCACACAAACAATAAATGTGTGTGCTACAGGGCTGTATCCTGTGGGTCATCCCATTTAGTATCAAAATTAATAGTGAAGTTGAAGTTTTAAATCCAGGAGTAGACTGCTCCCTTTATGTAGATGGTTTTACTGGAATCCTTGATGTTTTGAGTCGAAAAACAAAAACCTTGTTAAAAGACGGCTCCATCAATGATATACTTGATATGAAACTATGTCGGATCAAAATGGTTTCACAGTTTCAATACATTCTTAAATGCATCCGGAACTATGTCTTATTATATGGGCAACACACCAATTCAGGTTGTACCAGACTTTAATTATCTATAGGGGTTATATTTGACTCCAGACTTACATTTATATTAGTCATATTAAACTCAAAAAAGTAATTGCTCGAAGACTCAATACCTCCTGAAAGTTGTCACTGACTGAGGATCTAACAGAAAAGTACTAATACGTTTATATCGGTCTCTTATCCATTCAGAACTGGACTACGGATCCATTGTATATGAATCAGCCTGGAAATCATATCTAATAGCCCTTGAATCACTACATATTCATGGTTAAAGACCTGTCCTCCCTGGAGCCTCTATGTTGAGGCAAATGAAATACTGAGTATCCCTTTTTAACAATAAAAACTTGCCGCTCATTATACATTTGTATTTGAAAACTAAAATTAAATTTCTTTAACAATACATACCAAGTTGTTAATTACACTTTATCAAAATAGATCCCACCACTTGGCACTTTCCAAACCAAATACCAAGTACGAAAGAAACATATACCACATGCATCTACCCATGTAATCTGATGTTATATAATCTGTATCACTATAATATAATACAAAGTATATGAGATTAGTCTCACACACTCTTATTTTTTTGTCACTACATATCAATAGCAACTATTTCATTTTACATTTTTAGTTGCGCTTCAGTTCTTATTAACATGACTATACATTGACATTGTATATCCTTTTACCAATCTGATAACATACTTCTTGACGTCCTCTTATTTAATTTAACTTATTTAATTAACAGTGAAAATTAATATAAGGACTCATTGTGATAGAAACACAACATTGTAATAAAAAGTAATCACATAAAAATCACCGCCACTAACATATTCATTGTACATTATAACTACTAACCTGCACAAAAAAATGCGTCTGAAACAAAAGAAGTCCAATACATTTTTGCTATCTAGAACTACTTCTTGATTACTAAAGTACCAAATCTATGTTTTTGGAAGGTGATACTTTCCTACATCATCATGTTCAAAATAGTTACCCTCGGCCCAATAACAGGACAGAAAATAGTACCACTTGTTGTATACATTGCAAAGTGAGACTTATGATAAAAGCTGAAGTTATTACTGCAAAAATATTATGTTATGGCAACTTAAACTGTTAAACTTATAAGTACAATGTATAATAATTAAGTATTCAAACGCACAAAAGTGTCAGTAATAAACTGTTGAGGTAACAAGATTTACTAATATTGAAAATAGTTTCATTCACTATTTAAAGTAGTGCTCGAACATGTGGTGGTGATTTACGCCACGTCGCACGAGTTTCCGCGTTTTCGCCACAAAAATGCTAAAATACGTCAAAGTGGACTTTCCGTCAGTACTTCCAGTACTTTGATTAATCTTTATAATGTAAATTACTAAAAATATATTGATTAAATACCTTTCAATGCTAAAATACTGGAAAAAGCTACTAACTTGACAGTTTTTTATTGCAGAAAATGTTTTATACAACAATTCAAAAATTAATCTTAAACCGAATGAAGTTTGGGCGGCCATGTTGGATTATGGCGGCCATCTTGGATTCTAAGCCGATATAAAAAACATTCAAAAAGATGCTGTTGATAAATTTTTACCAGTGTAGAAAATTTAAAATGTCAGGAATGAACTGTTTTTGAGTTACACAGGGATTCCAGAAATTCGCTGTTTTATTCATTTTTTCCATCTTTTAGCCCAAAAATCTCGCTTTTGCACCATAGGATTCTTGGGGACTTTTTTCTGGCCATTCTCTATCACATAAAGAACCAATATACCAAAAATGGCTTATGTACTAATTTATTCCCCAAAAGGCCAATTTTGAACTTTAGATGACTGGTCTAATATATAACCCATTTATAGATATACAATTTTCAGTTCATGTATCAAACACTATGCAATTCTTCTGATGGAAAAAAGATTTTCCTAGATTAACTTGCACACGTGTGTAAAAAATGTCAATTTGTCTGAAAACGCTTTGCGTAATTTTAATGAAACAAGATTCGGGGCATTGTTCCATACAAATACCATCATGTTATAAAGCCCAATGTAAGTACACTGTTAATTCCTATTCAAACCTTATATATTTTGCTAGGTTATAAGAAACACAGATCATCTAATTATTAAAGTTAAGCTACGATTATAACAGAAAAGAACAAATATTGAATAAGATTCGGGACACAAGGTTCGGGATAAAAGCAGCATTTTCGGTCGTCTTTTTTACAATGCTTTACGTTATTTTCGTTACTCTATCTAAGATGACCACATTACCCTCACTTTCGAAATCTAAAAGTTGTGTGTCGCCATATTGTTCAAAATAGCGTAGTTTTCGTGAAAAATTAAGACTGTTTAGGCTATATTTGTTGGAGGGCCTTTCAGTGTAAGACAGCAAGTGTTGTTAAAAGGTACTTTTTTATATTATTCTTGCAATATTGATATTTTATTTAAGATCAATTGCATCAATGCACTTGCCATGCTTATTGCACAGACGGTAATGTTATTATGTCCCGAATATTGTTATTGTGTCCCGAACATTACTGTATTCGCATATGTGTCTACCTATGAGCCTGATAAGGTAGTGTCATCGTAATTAAGTAGCACAGCCATGCAGACCTTTCAGAAATAGATTTACGCATATGTTAGTGGTCCTTTTCATTTTATTCGTTCATTTTAAAGTCTGTTCTTACCTGAAGACAGGGGATAAGGCAAAGGTTGAATATAGACTGTTTGCCTTTTGTATACCTATTCCAGTTAATGCATGTTTGATATCTATTGTAAACGCTTTAAAATACGGTGTGTTTAGAATAGAAGCCCATAGTTCATAGATAAAATTTACAGAATCTCAAGTTGGTTAATAGAAACTATTTCAAACATTGTCCCGAACATTACAGTAGTGTGTTCCGAACCTTGCTGCACTTTCATAGGAATGTATAGGATCTGTTCCCATAAATTGTGATGTTTTATGCAACTAATCAATCAGACAAATACTTGTGCATAATTCTTAGCTTGTAGGCCGTCAACGTATTTAGTCCGTGCGTCTGTGCGTCCGTCTTTCTATCAAAAGTTAAAAGTGCAAATATTTGTTAGATGGCTTTATAATTTGACTTATATTTTCAATTTATTTTGTAGAAGGGCAAAATCAAAGTCACAACGAATGAAGAAATACCGAGCGTATCGGGAATATGCAAGCCATATCAAGAAAGTTGTTGAGCAGTACAAAACAGTTAAGCTAATGAAAGGAAAGCTACCTGAAAAGCATGTTCTTGTTCAAATAGATTTCTCAGAAAATTACAGTTGTCAAAATCTTGAAGAGATACAGAGAGCATGTTGGAATGGAACAACTGTAACGTTACACTCAACCGTCATAATTATAGAAAGAAGAATGTTGATGGTAGTCTGGAACATCAGAGTGTTTTATTTGTTTCAGAGGTCCTTCGCGAAAATGCATCCATGGTATTGGCAATCGCTGATAAAGTACGTAGTTCAATGAAAATACACAGTATAGTTGCAGATTCACCTGGTTGCCTTCGTACCCGAGAGACAACTTGCGCACGTAATGACTGTTTTAATGAAAACTTATTCTCTGATGGTAGTGTTTGTCTGTGGATGAAACAGAAGTTAACCGTGACCAAGCCTAAAACAATATGTGCTGATAAGCACAGAAGCCAATGACTTTGAAGTTTTACAGTCAGATCTGACTACAAATACTGTATTAAAGTTTGGAAACAAGACGATATTTTATTGTGGTGTATGGCAAAAGGTGTTACATCGGTCAGGTAATAGACATTGACAAGGATGATGATGAAATTAAAGGTAATTGCATGGAACAATGCAGCAAAGTTGAAGGTCGATACAAGTGGCCCAGGAAAGAAGACAAGATATATGGTTGAAGCGTATCAACGTCATTAAAGTGATTGAGACTCCGAAAGTTCCTGCAAGAAGTAAACGAATGGTCAGTGCTGATAACGATGAGAGCCAGCACTACATCTTTTATCAGAGAATATTGTACAGATAAGGAAATGGATGTTTCACGTGATTAGAAATTTATGTTGCAAATGTAGCAAGATTCGGGACATTGACATTCAGCGTCATTTCTGACCATATATATGATTATATGGCAAACGCAGTTTGTATACTGAAATGATGGTGAAATAAGTATCCCACATAGTTCGGTGTTATATTGATTTATACATTGAGGAACAACACTAATTTACGCACAAGAATTAAATTTCAAAGTTATATAAATCAGTTTTTCGTTTATGTTTTCAAACAACCTCATGAACAGTAACAGTACAGTTTCTTAGCAGAGTATGTGGTTAATAGACAGTCAATATGAATATTAATGACAGACAACCAATTTGAATTCTAATGACAGGCATTAATGTTTTTACCAAACAATGTACGGGACAATAATACACAAGATTCGGTACAATGACATTAACCTTGGCTGTAATAGATTAAACAATAACACATAGAGCATAAATTCAGGTTTATATGTCTAATAAATGGTAATTCCATAGTGTATAAAAGTTTATTCTTATGTTAATGTTAACACAACTTTTCATTTATTCTATAGTGACTAGTAAAATAAAGTTCCAACTTGTCTTTTATCACTGAAGCTTGTTTTTGTGTTTTTATCTTGTTATATAGTTTGGAGTGTTTCACTTTTACTGATTCCTATACTTATTCATGTCTACATGGTGGAAATGCGAAAGATTTATTCATTCCTGTTTGTTAAAAGGCCTTTATTCTTTATTATACTCACTATTTCAAACGCTTATATCTTTCAAAGTATTATTCTTGTACTGGTGAAACTTCAGATTTAGCACACGAAGACACATTTTTGACAAAAAATGTACATAGGGTACCAATTTGCAAACCTTCACAAATCCAATTTTCTACTTGCCATTTGTCGCACTTAAGTGTTTTAAAAGGTTGTTAGGAATTTATTTCAATAAGACACCCCGGTCAGACCGTAGATGAACTGATTAACAACAGCCTCTTAGGATGAGACAAAAGAAGCAACTATTAAGACATAACGTCAAGCATTTACATATAAAACACACACACATAAAATAAATTATAATAAATGATCCATATAAAATATTTTCCCTTGATTTTAAAATCATAAAACAGGCTTTGGCAATAGCATTAACAATATCGTTGTTGGAT
Source organism: Lutraria lutraria (assembly GCA_964023205.1). Lineage (NCBI taxonomy): Eukaryota > Metazoa > Mollusca > Bivalvia > Venerida > Mactridae > Lutraria > Lutraria lutraria. The sequence continues at coordinate 15,006,494 of OZ026834.1, read as the reverse complement.
AGAATATATATCACTTTTTCATCACTCTGTTAGTTCGGTGAAAGTTGTAGTGATATCAGAACATGCCTTATTTAAACAACTCATTTCTGATGCTGCTATATGCAGCTAGAAAAATATTAAAGTGCATGGAGTTCATTTTCTATGGCACATGTATTACAAATTTGACAGAGTCTGTTATTAACAGTAATATTCTCATACCGTCCAGTTTCTATTCTTAACGGTGCAACACTACATCTAAATTTGGTCAATGCTGCTCTATGCATTACCCGGCAATAACATAGATAAATAACTTTCTGTTTTAAAATCTTGCTTATACAATTTGTATGTTCTTAATTTATTACCACCTCTACCACTTATTCATGTATTACTGTTAATCTGAGCCCTCCAGTCATTTAAAAACTGTACATATACAGATCAATAAATTTGTCACAAAAAAAAATTTTGACGTCATAGCCACATGGATCTGACGCATGGCGTTTTCTACTATAGATCTCACTGGTATGTCCACTCTGGTTATACGCAGCGATCCCGTAACTGGCATCCCACCAAGGTCCACCCGGGCTTCCATACTTGTATACTACGAAACGGTTAACTCAAGCGTGACGATTTTTCAATCATATACTAGGCCGGTTCGATTGGACTATCGTAAGAAGAGAATACGCCGGCTAGAAGAGATCAGAAGAGAAACCCAATCGAACGCAGTTGCAGCCGAAATGTCTGCATTCGAATATTAGGTAAACCTAAAACTAACCGTCAAACCAATAATCTTAAACCGTGCGGATAAACTAATACACACTCAGACATTGTAAACAATGCTGTTTGGTCATGTGACAAATGTCTCTTCCACCTCTTTTAACCATCAGGCGGAATATATAGAAGAGCTTCAAAAATTAGAAGACGACCAATCGAACAGTATGGAAGAGCTCTGCCTCTTCCGGCAACACTTCCGTTCGACCAATCGAACCTACACACTGTCTTGATAAGTATATAGTGCTGCCAAGTCAAATGTGACGGATAAACGATTATATAGTACAAGTGGGTATGTCCAGATATATTGCAATATTTATAAGTCCACAAAATACAACAAAAATATCAGGATTGACAAAACAGTTCCACACGTCTGATCCAGTATAATAAACCACAAGTAAATAATTACAAGTTAAATGTTTGTACGGCGCAAAATCGCATCCGGCAATTCAATACTAGAATGTGGCCTATGTAACATTTTTTATCAGGATGTGCGAAGTTTCAGATCAAACGAATTTGTTATTTTGACTTAACTGATCCCGAAACTAAAGTGACCATCTACTCCATCAAAAATACAAGCCGTTGATGCTTCATGAATCTCATGAATCTTGTCATATGGTTCTACAGTTCACGAGGTACTCTATATGTAGTCCCTGTTTCCACCCTAAAATTAAAATCAGGGGAAACTATCACCTCGATGTATCAGACGTTGCAATATCTGCTGGAATGCGTTTAAAATATTTAAATAAAGTCTCCAAAAATAATATACTCCGTTGTCTGAGGGTACGTTGTCGTAAAAATCTGGTATAACGGTCACAAACATAGATTTTCAACTGTAAAGTGACCATCTATATCGAACCATAAAGTGACCGTCTATGCCGAAGCAATTAAGTCATCATTTCTCACCTGATCGGACATTTTTTGTATTGAGCTCCGAAATCGATATTTAGTTAATGACAATTGCGTAAACAAGTCAGTGTCCACGCTCGCGATTATAAAATTAGTCTGTGTGAATATGTTTATAATGTTTTGTTTATTTGCGACATGTTGCTAAAATAAATACATCGAAACGTATAAATACCGTGTTTCGTATCTTATAACACGATTAAATGATTATTACAACACACCGATCGCTCCAAAATGTAATAAACACAGCGATTTTTTCTAATAATTTATACATCGAAGTTCATTTAGATCGAACAATTTTTCCTAAGTCCTTTGATATTGAGTTTCGGCTGCATTTTCAAGAGCACGACCATTCGGGCTACCAAATAGCAAGATGCACTAGACTGGACCAGTAAGCTATTGATTGTCGTTCGGACCTGCCTTAATGTCGAACCCTGTCGTCACAGTGCCCATATAAATACTAAACTAGTTCTCTTGTAGCGCACCAGGCAGTCAAATTCTCAGTCAACTGAAACCACTTTTATTGAAATATAGACACGTTTCTAGTAATTTATAGCTGATTGACATTGACGAGACGACAACGATATGAAACAGCTACTAGTATTCGGTGACATGCGGAACATTGACGCTATTTTCCTATGAAAAGACAACTCCTGTCGTTATTGATTTTTTACCTGTGTGATAAACTAGTTGTTTCCCTTTACGCCAATAAAACAATAAGTGGTCAGTATTGATTTGAGCAAGTTAACCTTATCGAATATGGATTATTTAGCGTTAAACCGAGATCTATATCTCCTGGTCGTTTTTGTGCGATCCGAGTTTAGGGAATGTGAGAGTATTATTTTTCTCACGAGGGGGAAGGATCATGGTCTTCAACACAATAATTAAAAGAAAAAGGTCATATTTTTGTTTTTTGAAATACATAATTCCATATTTTAATGTTGATCTTTAAATGAATATTGATGTGAATAACATTGACAAACCAGCAGTAACTTGTTGTTTGATTCCAATTTAATGACTTTATATAAGATCAAGGAAAGTACATAATAAAAATTATTAGATGAAATATTACAGCAGTAATATATTTTGATTTTTCGGAATCAAACACCTTACAGAACACAGTTCTATACGTGTATATATATTCATTTCACACAGGGATATAATATTATAGCATCCCTGTTTCACACAAGTGAAGGAAATAATTATATGAACGTATAATTCAAAAATTCAATCGTTCGGCAAAAAAAATATGTTGAGTTTTTCCACGGGCACGGTTAATTTTTCAACTTTCAGATTTCTAAAAAAATGCATGTTTTAACACAGCTCGGGACAAGTCAAACTGACATTGTGATTCTTATTGCCCGACCAGATCCAAGTCGTTGTTGGGACACGATCTCTAATGACTGTGCTAAGTAAGGCAAACAAGATATTGGAAACCCCGAAAATATATTTTTTTAATTATATCAGTATTCAATATAATTTGTTGTATGTGCTATGAAAACAACAAACGTTTTTCATAAACTATTTATCACTATAAATATTTTAACCAGACACTAAGCTGATCGTGACCAGACAGGATTAGACAGATAAGGGGCAATTAAACAATTAAGAGAATAGACCTCCTGTTGCTTTTGGGGTCACTTAAATAGGAGCTGTTCAATGTCTTTAAATTTAGATATTTAATGGTTACTGTCCTAGCAGAACTGTATTAGTAAAACTTTTGGGACTTTTAAAAGTTAAAACGGCACGTTCAATAATAATATTGATAATAATAAATTGGCATTTAATTTGAAATGGCGTATATCAAACATTGCATGTCAATTTTAACACCCGGCCGATACTGCATGAATGAGCAATATCCCTTTAACAGGGCGATAAAATCAATAAATATTACGTAACATCAAGGACTTGTATGTATATAAGTCCTTGGTAACATCCTGTTAATTGTATATCATCAGTCATAAAAGTGGTCAGAGGCTTTAGCCATATATGTATCAGATAATAAAACGTATCCACACGAATGCATTTTCTTAATATTCTTTTCAATCAAAAACTACATAATTATAGAAATATAGCACGGTATTTTTTCAATGAAATTGCAAAGAAATAAGAAAAAGCATCTGACAACATTTTTACTAGATGAGACTAAAAAGGCTTTGTGTAAAATATTGTTGTACCCCGATATTGGTTCAAATAAAATATATTTCTTATATTTTATTATCAATTTATCTATTGTTTTGGATTACTACATTCAAAATCAATTGGGCTTTAAAGAATAATTGGAATATTCTTCTGAGTTTATAAAATCACTTAATCTATGTTTCTGACCCAGCAAGCTCACGACTGGAAAGTTGAAACAAATCCTAGTTTTATAAAGTGTGATAAATAACAAGGACTTATATACATACATATTTTCTGAAGATAATCCTTTTTACAGAATATGCTTCCGGTAAAACATGCTCGAGAAAGTCATTTAATTTCACCTTCATCAGGTGGTTATCTCAATAAAACTGTCGGCCTTCATTTATTAATTTGTAACAAATATATTTATATTCACAGGGTGACCGTAAAGTAGCCATGTTTATATTTTGAGTTTTTGGACCCGTTTATATAAACCTAATTAAGAAAATAAATATGTATCGAGTTATTGAATTATCGAACAGTTTGCTAAAAATTAGCAGTTTTTTGTAACCTGGTAAAAATATATATACCGACTTATATTATACACCTGCTAAAGCAATTTAATAATTAGTCACGTGTTAAATGTATGAAAGGTCATAATAACAACAACTAATTCGGTAGTTGCTACATCGACTACTGTACATGTACAATGTACTGTACTTACTAGAATATTGATACGGTAACGCGCGCTTGAACGCGAATATCTCCATTTTCAAACTAAATTGGAAGCATTTTCCACATTTTCAAATTTCTTAAAAAATATATTGTAATAAAGCTTGGACATCACAGAATACTTCACGAGGTTATAAAAAAAATGTCATTTTAGTAAAAAATAACTTTATGGCCTGTCAAAAACGAGGTTTGAGAGTATTTTGACAGTTTTCATATAGAATTATGAACAAACGATAGTCACTAACTTCAAACGAAAATGGAAGCAATAAGTTCACATACCACATTAATAAAAAATATATTGAAATAAAGTGCACAGAATGAAGATTACTTCACGAGGTTATAAAAATTTCTCATCTAATGTTATAAACAAGTTATTAGTGTTAAACCATACAGCTCCTATATAAATCTATAGTAAATCAGTTTATCGATAAACGTTATCGGAGTGATCGATAAGACATTTTCAAGGGAGACAACTTTGCCGATAAGACAGACCAAGTTACAGAAATGTTCCGCATGATGTCACGTGATCATTGAGACTATTAGCGAGTCCGATTCACAACTTGAATAATACACAGTCTGTATGTACACATGAATAGCACTTAAAGGTAGTTTTTCTTCATCCTCAGTAATATAACACAATGCTTGATAGTGTACTAAATTCAACGCCATGTTTGTTTACTATAGTAGGATTGGATTCGGTTCGTTTATTGACAGATGGGCAGATTCATTCCCGTCGTTGTTTATCGAGCTCGCTCCATTCTTAGACTATAAATAGCGACTGCGTCATCAAGCTAACACTGGTTGGTGTGAGTAACACGTGACCTCGCTCTATTTCTGTTTTGTTTATATCACGTGAGGACCATTGCGGATATTTCGGGCACTATCAGTAATCTGCTCGGTGCAAGAAGTTGCGATTTTGCATTGCCACTTAAAAATAAGCATACCAGAGTGTACGGCGTCTCCGGCCGCTGTACAATAATCCACCGAAGAAAGTACACAAAACAAAGATGTGTAACGCCGATAGTTTCTTGTATTTCTTTTCTTGTATGCGCGTTACTTTATTTCGGGGAATTAGCTAAATGTACAATCTGTCAGCACAGGAATTCCTGTTGCTAATTACAATTCAACAGTAGTTACTACAAGTCCAAAACTTCAATGATCCACTTTATTTTTTAACGTAATGATAACAATTATAACGTCAATGTGAACAACAATCCAAATATGAAACACAATAAAACGTGATGGCGAAATCGCACTAACTGATCTGTGGACATCCACCTTACAGCCAAGACAAATTTCAAGTGCCTTCTATCATATAAATATTTGACCAGTCCACCCAAGCGGGTTGTCATGCATACAAAAATGGGTGTGACATAAATTAAAACGACCAATTAAAATACATATACATAAATTCTGAAACTAGAAGAAAGGGTATTTTTGAAGACAGAAAGATTAAATGATATACTTAAAGAAACGCAACATATAAGCCGCATTAAGCTAATTATCACCTTCTTTGTTTGGTCAGTTATACAAAAGTAGTTGCTATAGAAACAAAATATTAAAGCCACATAGACAGACAGAAAAGAGGATTAAACTAAGGCGAATGGTGATAAAACTAGAATGCAGTATATAAGATTATGAAGTGTTATAGACAAACAAATAATTGAACATATTAATGTATAAAACGAAATTTGACTATTAAATATTCAAATTTATACATTATAAATACAAGAACACAGAGACATAAAAATACAAAATAAACCCAGCATAACAGATGATCGAACGTGTTACTATGAATAGCACAGGTAACCCAGTATAAAACACTCACCAAGTCACAAAGCACTCCGAATTGGAATAAATAACACTTGCAGATCAATCCGGTATTACAAATGTCATATACATACACTGTAAGCAACAATCATATAGGCTATGGTGGAATATAAATTTCTTCTTCATTTCTTTCAATATCACGTGTATATGTTCCAATAGCTACAGTTTTGAAGAAAATGAGGACAGCATCCCACCATCTATAATATTTGTAGTTCATGTCTGCATGGAGGAATATTCACTTAGAAGATACAGAACTGAATTAGCCACTTCCTTCTCAGTTGCGATACGGTTCATCGGAGTCTTTGAAACAAATATATCATGTATAGGCGAACCAGCATTCAATAGCTGTTGCACCCGTTTAGTGAGAACTAATGTAGGATTTACAGAATTTACTCTGATGTTGTGTGGCCCTAACTCGAGTGCAAACTGTTTGGTTACCATGTCTAGCCCCGCCTTAGCAACACAGTATGACATGTTCAGAGGGAATGCCTGAAATGATAGTACTGACGACACATTCACAACCGATCCCGGTCTTTTAGCTTCTATCATCTTACTACATACAACCTGAATTATGTTAATTAACCCCATGACATTCACTTTCAAAGGTTCTTCAATATCTTGTCTGTCAAATTCTAAAGCTGAGCAAAAAGGTTGTTGTGCGGGTGCCAATGCATTGTTTACCAGACCATCCAGTGTTTCAATATCGTTCAGCTTTAAACGAATGTCCAGCCAGTTTCCGACATCAGCAACAATGGGTATTACTCCTGGGTGTTCAGAGACTAGACTATCCAAAGGTTCCTTTGATCGACTTAACGCGTACACTTTACATCCTTGTTCAACTAAACTTTCTACTATTGCACGCCCGATTCCACGTCCAGCACCCGTAACAAGATATGTTTTATCTTTTAGGTTAAACATGTTGCGTCGACTTATACAGTGTATACATACAGAGGCTTAACTAAATGAATGGTTGATGTATTATTAGAAGGTTATTGAATTACAATCATCTCGCCCCCCTGTAAAATCGACCCAAGTTAGGTCGGCCTCAAACAAGTCAGTGAGATCGGCCCCCAAAAATATATTTTGGTATTTATATCTGTTGATGAGTGTTGATATTATGCCGATAATAAACTTGACCTTTTTGTCTTTTCTTACTAGAAATCAATATCACATAACGAAATTGAACACAAATTTGTCAGTACTTTTTTAAAAATTTAAGTCATTACAATGATGTGAAAAAAAAACGAAATAGTTTTCAAGAATTTATTATATCACGTGTCAATTGGGAGTCTCAGTGCTAATTATTGCAAAAACTGTATATGGTATGTTTAGGGTTTTTTTTTATGTAAGTAAGTTTCTAAAGTATTTCATACTTGTCATCTTACCATGTTAATTGTATCCAGTACATATAGGGAAGGAATAAAAAGGTTATAGTTATTTCCAATGACATAATTCATAAGAAGTGTAAAAAAGAGAAAATCCATATGAACCCATATCAATCTTTTTTTCCATTTCATTTGATATAAAAAGCTCATAGTACACGAGTCAGTCATTATCACAAATTCAATTAAACAACACAATACATAATTTAGTCCAAGAAACACCCTTTTAACACACAGAATTCGTAACAATAAACTTATCAATAATCCCAGAAGACATTTTAATACATAGAATGTCATTTAATAAAATTTAAATAACCCTTAATTATATATATGCCATACATTTTATGCCTACATGTTTTCCTAACGATGTCATCAATTCATCGTGTATAATTGCTGTAATGATGGTCTCGTGTAGGTTTTTTTCGTCGATACAAACATATTTCCTGCTGTCGTGCTGTATGATTAATTGATACTTCAACGAATTAAATCACATAACCATATTAACCCTTATACCGCATTTTAAAATCGAAGTAATTTAAATAAGTCCCATACAACGCTATCCCCGGTAAATTAATTGTATAGTCATTTTACTATGAGGCATTTTTGTGCATTGTATTCGGACCGTAGTAGCCATTTATGTATATAAATTGTAAATGGTCAGAGGCATTATATATATATATATATGCCGATAATACCAATTATAAACTTAAACTATGAATGGATTTTGCGTCTTAATGCCACGAAATAGAATGTATTGCTTGTTTCAGTGGGTTAAACAATCAGAGACATATATGAGGCGGACATGAAGTTCAACTAAACATCGTTTCTTGGAAGAAGCAGTACTAGACTCCCATTCTCCGTTAGTGTGCATCTTTATTTGTCCTCCTATGAAATCGCCGTATTTCTGCCTTTTTCGTAGTTCTTAATTTCATAGAATGCCAAAAACTATTACTATATCCATAGTGCGTTAATTACTATGCCAAGTCAACGGGAACGAACGAAGAGCTTAAAAGGGGAGACAAATCGTGTTTATCAATTTACTTATCCCTAATGTCTTCTCTCCATCCAAAATAAAAGTAGCTAGAATTTTGTCAACAGAAAACCAGTGATGCAGTTCAATTTTTGGGTCAGCAATGTCATTGTATCATGGAAGATCCCATTTGTAAATGTTTAGGTAAAAACATGATAAATGCTTATGTATACTTACACACGTGAGGTTATTGTATTTTATTTAATTTAACGGAACAATTAAAATTTAATAAAAAAAAAACATCTTAAACATATTTCGTCGATATACATTGTATATAAAAAAAATTATAAAGTAAAAATGAAAAAAGTTAAAAAGCGATGTCCAACAAAGTAGTCAAGATTCACAATCTTTGTGCTTTGCCAACTGCACCACAGACGACAGTGATATATAATGTTTCATAGATTGCTCTATCGCATATTACAATAGTATTGGTATTACCTAAACATTTACAAATGAATAATTATAGGGAACATCGTGTTTGTAAACAAAAGGAAGCATTCTCGCACATGCGCACTTGCTGGTGTGCAAAGAACAATAACTGTCGACATGATGCAATATAAACGTAATGATCCGTTGTAGGATGACATCGAAGTAATTGATCGTATTAAATAGCCAACGATTAAGTCAAAAACACGTTTCAGAGTGAAATTTAATACTGATCAGTATACTGTTCAATCTTTTGTTTTCTGATTCGTAAAAAGTTGATTAATTTATATAAAATCTACATGAAGTGTCGAACGCTCCATCGTTGTGGTCAACTATTTATGTGCCAAAACATTTAAAATAGTTCAATGCATTTAAGGATAGATTAAGCATGCAATTCATGACATAGATATTCATATAATTAATTAAATCACCTTTAATGATATTACTTTAATTCATAAAGCGCTACATTCGGACATAGACATATACAACCACCTAAATTTCAGTTCTTTTTATAACCTTTCATTTTTATGTAGAATATCTTGTGAGTCGAACATACGAAAAAAATAACATGTGTTCAAAGATAATTATTTTTTATTAACAAGGACTTATATACATGGTATGTATATAAGTTCTTGGTATTAATTAGGCAATTTTATTTTGAAATATTTATATAAAAAGAACACACTATAAGTCATATTAAGTGGACTTTTAAAATAATAATAATTCGAATAAAATTTAAGCATAAATAACATTTAGTAAATGATGCCCGTTGTAGAATCTAGCTTCAATTTTCAGCATCATCTGTTATTTTTGACACTATATATTTTTATATTGTTCGTACATTTTTATTAATGAACCGCAAATTTTAAAACATACTTACAACTTAAAGTATACATCAAATAGAGCGGGACTAATTAATACGGATAATCCAATTAATCAACAGATCACCGAAATCCCTACAATGGGCACGTGTTTCACATTGTATGTGCGAACGATAATTAATCGATTGACACATTCACAATAATTAAAACACGTTTTTTATTCCCCCGCATCGATAGATCGGGGCATATTGTATTTGGTCTTTCTGTTTGTCTTTTTGTATCAAACTTTAACCTCGCCTATAAATTCAAAACGCCTGCACCTACATTCATCAAACTTCATATGTAGGTTCCTCATGACAACCTCTAGTCTACAGGACCTGTGCATTTTCAGGTCAGTAGGTCAAAGGTCAAGGTCACAGGTACATTGTGTTTAAAAAAATCCGACATTTCTTTTAGGATACTAGCCACTCCTACATTTTTCATGGGATTTTGACGAAACTTTCACAGACTTGTTGTTACCAAGAACCCCCACACATATATTCCGGGTTTTGTGACGGAATTATGGCCCTTTGTTTATTTTGTGGGATTGTACGTAACAGCGAAATACTCTTGTTTCCTTGTTTTCTCAAGGGATTTTGATAAAACTTTCATGGAACTATATTGTTTTCGAGATACCCAATGCATGTTGTAAAGGTTTTATGATTCGATAAATTTTGACGGAATTATGGCCCTTTGTTTATTTTGTGCATATGTAATATATAAACTGGTTCCCGTTCCATGTTGCAGTGCACCAAAGGAACAGGTACTGTCTTGTTTATCAGTTAACACTCCTATGATGCCTATCACTGATAAGCCACGCCTTCTTGTCCAGTAGCATGCCTCTCTGATAGTATCATACAAGTTGTACAATTATGACTTTAGTTCTGAACAGTGCTAGTGTACATGTAACAATAAATAAATGTATATAAATAATATATCTTGTGTCGTAATAATTAAGTCCTTACCACCACCACCGTTTCAACCCGTTTTAGCTATTTGATTGGTTTGCTGTTCATCGAGAAACATCGGGGATTTCCGTATATCTGATAAATGTAGATCTATACCCTTTTAGAAGTTATTCGCTGAACATTCGTTACAGCAGGTAGTTGTATACAACTACCTGGTTACAGAATCAAATTAAAGAGATCACCATTGTATAATGAACGGGCACTCTTCGAATCAAATAACAAAAAAATATCAATTACATGTATAAAAAATGAATTACTTTAAACATTGATGTTTTTTTTTTTTGCTAAATCAGAAAATTCATACGTATACATATACTATGCATCGATCGGTATTATATGCTATATGAATCAATTTCTTTAAAACATATATTCTTCTTTTTTACCATTAAATATTTCTCTTACATGTAAAATTTACATCAAAAAAGTCTGTTTTGGTCTATTGATGATTGAATATACATTGATTGCATTATTTTTTTTTAAATATATAGTCCAGAAGCCGATAGAACGTGAATTGATTTGTTATCAGCATCGCATAGTTACATAAATAACAAATATAAAAAAAGTTGCAATTGTGTTCGGTGATCAATGTTATAACAATACAGTTCAAGACAAAGTTATACTGCAATTTAATTAAAAGCATTTTTTTTTAAGTATAAAAATCTAACTGCTAAAAATAACTCAAACGATATTGTTCGACGATCCCACAATGCATTGCTATATACTCGACAATGTCCGACAGCTGTAATTGGGTGTTTTCGAATTTTATTATACTAAAAAAACTCTGGCAATTGGGCACGGGAAATTGGTAAAGGATGCAACAAAATCCTTAAAGATATTGAGATACATTTATAATCCACAAAGTCTAAGTATTAGCATTGAAAACGGCATCAGTCGAACATTTTAAATTCCAAGATGGCGGACATCTATAATCCTTTCGTCTCCGAGATATTCGTCTTCGGAATACCACGGATATTTTCGCTGTTATTAACATTCGGATTACACGGATATTTTCGTTGTTTCGCCTTTGTAAACAATAGCATGTATTCCCGTTGATTCACGTCTTATTATCACGGGATTTGATTACTTTAAACTGTTAATACGGAAGTTGCGAATCCATGTATGTATATAAGTCCTTGACAGAGGTGACAAAAAATTCTCTAACACCGATCGTGATCGAGAACTCGATTTTTAAAAAAGACTTAATAAATCCTTTTTTAAAACGTCAGTAGTCCATTTCGAATTACATGTAAGTAGGCTGTGTGTATTTAAATGAAAGACCAAGATCAGATAATGGCTATTCAGTTAAATTCCCATATGTATATTATATTATTCAAATTACGCGCGAAATGTTCGTCATTAACGCAAAGTCTCGCGAAATCTCCCGTGCAGAATTCTGCCCGGATTCCAATCTAATTGACCAATCAGCGTCCTGGAAAATTTAGGCCGTACCTTAATAAATAAATTTTGGCTTTGTACACACAATTAAGTCAACGGGAACCAGTTTAGTGTAATATATAGAGAAATACTCTTTTGTTTGCAACTACTTCTGTATTTATCAAGGGATTTTTACCAAACTTTGATAGAACTATTGTTTCCAAGTTCAGCAGCACATATTATTGTCAGGGTTTTGTGATTCGATAATTATTAGCAGATTTATGGCCCTTTGTTTGCCTGTACCAAACTTTAACATTGCCTATCAAAACGCTACCACCTACAATCATCAAACTTCATATCTTGGTTCATCATGACAATCTCTACAGGACCTGTGCATTTTCAAAAAGGGCAACCGGAGGGGGCATGGTATTTATAAAACACATATCTTGTTTTTTGTCCCATTCAATGCAAATCATGACACAAGTCAAAATCGTTTGTTCGGCACAAGTTTCGTTTTATCTTTTGTCTTAATTTCAACTGGCATGCCGTCCAGTCATCATGATCCTAATCACGGTGACGATCTTTATTGATTGCAAGAAGTCAACCGTGGAAAACAGTAAGGGGTAGTTTACATATATATTTTATATCACCCGTTGTTGTATATAAATCTACATTGTTTGACAGCTGCACAGTCGCCAAACGTGTTCTTTTGGGTGTAATTATCAGACGGACGTGACAATCTATTTATCACAGGGTTTCTACTAGCCCTAGGTTTAGAACTACCAATCAAATTATAATTAATGCCATAATTAGACACATTTTCACTATGTCGATTCAGATAGGGTCTATTTGAGTGACCCTGATTCAGTTGATTGTATAAAATTATGGCCAGCAGTTTGGCTTATCAGTTCTGTGTTCTGATTGGTTGATTTGACCTGTCAATAAAAATCTGGCGTATCGTCAATTATCATGTATGCAGCACGGTATGCCTAAAGTACGTAAAGTGGCGTAAAGTGGAGTAAAACGGCGTAAAGTGGCGTAAAACAACATATACATGGATATATTTGATATTTTCTTGGTCCCAACACTTAACAACATAAAAATAGTGAAATAAGCAACAAATGATGTAATTTATCCATTATTTTTTACAACTAATATATACCATATGGGTAAGTAAAGTGACCGTGGAAAACGGCGTAAAGTGGCGTAAAACAACATATACATGGATGTATTTGATATTTTCGAGTTCTAAACGCTTAACAACATAAAATTAGTGAAATATACAACAAATAATGTAATTTTATCCATTAGTTTAATTTTTTAACTATTATATATACGGTATGAGTATGTAAAATGACCGCGGAAAACGGCGTAAAGTGGCGTAAAGTAACAAATATATGGATGTATTTTATATTATCTAGTTCTAAACGCTTAACAACATGAAAGTAGTGAAATATGCAACAAATAATGTAATTTTATCAAGGACTTGCTTTTTTCAGCTTCTATCGAGTTATTAACGCTTAAAACATAAATTTAGTGAAATATGAAATAAATATTGTAATTTCGTCCATCAATTTAAAAAACTTATACTGAGAATGTAAAGTTGCGTAAAACAACAAATACATTAATGTTTTTTTTTTAGTTTCGAGTTCTAAACGCTTATAACAACATGAATTAAGTGAAAAGTGCAACATCTACTGTAATTGTATCCGCTTTATCAGTTAATGCGCGTAAAGAAATTAATTACTCGAAAAATGCTCTTCGCTTTATAAGTTTATTTTCAATGTCTCAGTTCATACAAGTATGAAAACATGAGTAAACACGCTGCAAACACATTTACAAATATATGCAGCATATTGAGCAGATACGTCAGGGAAGAACTGTACAAGGAGTCTAATACCTTAATTAAAAATTCAGTGCGTGAAATGTATAATTAAAGAATTTATTTATTAAATTTACTAAACTTTTTATTTCTTCAGAGGAATCTGAGCAAACTTATATAAATAAATTGCCAATTTGCGCAAAGCGGGTTAATCGTCCTTAGCTATGTTGTACTGTTGCACCGTACCGGAATCTCCATGCCTCGTTGTGAGTTTACAAGCGTCTAGAGGACTTCTCTCATTTGTGCAATTTAAGAACTCGAAAACTTTCTTTAATAACTGTTTGAATGCTGGATTCGTCTTGTCAACCTTGTTGTCTTTAATAAACTAGTAAACTTCTAGTTTATTTGGACCGCTGGTATATTGCATTTTGGTGAATCGTGCGCATGGACATTGTTTTGACACGTTGACAGAACTGTTGTGACACCATTTTGACAGGGAGACAATCAATGCTATTACGATACAAGTCAGCCAATTATCTTTTTAAAAGTTTTACTTGACAATTTTGTCAACCATGAGGGTGAGATTCCGCCGCAGTCTGATAATAAAGTTGGGTGTATTGACTCTAGTTTTGGTGTTTACAATCCCATATTTTGTTAGCAAGTTGGATAATACAAATAGACAAGAGAGTCTTAAATACAGATCCTGGAATAAGGTAATGTATGATTTTCTTAATCATTCTTCCCATTTTTTGCTTGTGTTACCCTTCATAGAGACATAGACCATTATCCATATTTTCAGAGTTTATGATTTATGTATTATTCCCCGAAAAATGATGGACTGGAAAGAAATTCTAATTGATTATTGAATGAACACAAACAGAACAAGTCCAGAGAAACCATACCTACCTAAGTCTACCTAAGTTGATTCCAAACGCAGGAACGCGACTGTTCCTCTATATTTGGCTCTTGAATAACTTCTTTGTAATTTACACTTGGTCCGGTATAGCTACTATAGTCCTCAGAATAATTATATAACATAGGGTGCATTTTCCAATGATTGTCTAATCTATTTTTGAAAGAGTTTACGGTGTAAGCTAACACAACATTATCAGGTAGATTGTTCCATATATCTACTACACGGTTGGTGAAAAAGTGTTTCCTTAGATCTAACGTTGATCTATATTTCATTATTTTCATAGAGTTTCCTCTGGTTGTAGATTGAGTGTTTAATTTTAATAATTCAGAAGTTACGTTATTGTCATACACGTTTGTTAGGATCTTGAATACTTCAATCATATCACCCCTCATTCTTCTAAAACGAAGACTTGGTAATTTGAGTTTTTTCAATCTAGCTTCATACGACAGGGGTGACATACCAGGGAGCATCCTGGTAGCACGACGTTGGACATTTTCTAACAAATCAATATGTTTTAATTTGTATGGGCTCCATACACAGCTTGCGTATTCCAGGTGGGGTCTAACTAATGCTTTGAACAATAGGCAAAAGGTTTCCATGTCCATATACTTAAATGATCTTCTTATAATGCCAACCATCATGTTTGCCTTATTGACTTGTAACTGAATGTGTTTATCGAATGAAAGATTGCTGTCTATAGTGACACCGATATCTTTTTCTTCTGTAACATTTAATAGTTTGGTTATCCCACCGTTGTACCTTGGCATTTGATAGTGGTTAGTATGTTCAATGTTGTGCTTCCCAATTTTTAAAACTTTGCACTTGTCTGGATGAAATCTTAGCTTCCAGTCGACACTCCATTCGAAGAGATTGTTGAGGTCGTCTTGTAGCATATATTTATCTTCAGTAGATGTGATTCTTCTAAACAATTTGGTATCGTCAGCGAATAGATAAATCGATGACGTTACATGATTTGGGAGGTCGTTGATGAATATCACAAACAGTATGGGTCCCAAAACTGATCCCTGTGGTATACCACTTGTAACTTTATGCCATTTTGAAAAGGAGTCATTCACTTTAACTCGTTGTTTCCTATTATTTAGGAAATTTTTTACCCATGTACATAATTTGTCGCTAAGTCCATAGCACTTTAACTTGTGTAACAATCTCCTATGTGGAACTTTATCAAATGCTTTCATAAAGTCCATGTATACGGCATCTAGACTCTCACCACCATCCAATATCTTCGTCCATTCCTCTAAAACACATAGTAACTGGAGTGTTGTTGATCTGCCACTGATAAAACCAAATTGTTTGTCACTGAATAGGTTATTAGACTTTAAATGATCCACAATTCGTTTTCTCACTAATTTTTCCATCATCTTGCATAAGATACTTGTAAGACTAACAGGCCTGTAATTTGACGGCGACTTTTTATCTCCTTTTTTAAATAAAGCAGTTATTTGCCCGATTTTCCATCCTTCGGGGACATATCCTGACGAGAAGGAACTATTGAATAACATACATAATGGTTGATCAATAACTTCACTCAATTCATTCAAAGTTCGTGGGTGAATCATGTCTGGTCCTGGTGACTTCGATGTATTAAGGTCCCTTAACAGTTTATTTACTTCCTTTACTGTGAACTCATTATCTATATGTGTCACATCACAAACTTTACTCATAAGCACCGTTTGATCATCATTTTCATCAGTAAAAACACTACTAAAGAACTCTGCAAGTATATTCGCCTTTTCAATGTCTGTGTTTGCTACGTAATTAATTCCATCTTTATTAGTTTGCAATTCTCCTATACCACTTTTTACTTTTCTTTTCATATTCACATATTTCCAGAAGTTTTTACTATTAGTTTTAGCACACTTAGCTATATTTTTTTCTTTCTGTTTACGATCATTTATCACGAGTCTTTTAACTTTGTTTCTTGCTTTGCAATATTCCCTGTAATTAATGTCCGATATGTTGTCCCTATATTTCTCCCATAATCTATGTTTCCTCTTTATACTAATCACAGTTTGCTTAGATAGGGTAGTGTTTCCCTTTCTCGGTTTATTTCTCTTCTTCGGAATAAACTTTTCGGTTTTTGAGTTCAAGATATCTGTGAACACCTTTGACATTTCTTCCGTGGACTTTTCCTCGAAAATCCGTGACCAATCTATGTTCAATAATTCTCTATTTAAACCATCGAAGTCGCCCTTTTCGTAATTGTACCTGGTAGATGTTTTACCTTCTGTAGAATTTGTGTTACAATTAAGTGATAGTTCAATCACACAGTGATCGCTCTTGCCAACCGGGTCCCTAAGGTACATATCCTTAATCATATTATCGTCATTCACTAAAATCAAATCTAAAACTGATGGTTGTTGGTTAATCCTCAATCTTGTCGGTTCCCTAACCATTTGAAAAAGGTATGAGTCTCTAATACTTTCGATGAATTTAGTACTTTTGCTATCCTTGCTTGACCACAAGTCCCAATCAATATCCGGAAAATTAAAATCACCCATGATGAGTATATGGCTATAATGTTCCTCCATATTACCAATATATTTCATTAGATCATTCAGTGCATTATGATTGATTAAATCTGAGGACGGGCTCTTATAGACACAACCCACTAACAGTTTATTATTTCCATGGTAAAGACCTGCAACAGAAAGCCCTCCCCAAAATCAACATAAAACAAGCATTGTCATTTTCTCACTTTTATCTCTCATTATTTCAAAATAAATAACAGATCGCTAAATATGCAGTGTGAATTAAAATTTAAATACCTTCGATTTATGTTTTAGCCCTCTACCGTTTTTACACAGTCTGTGAATTTAGGATTTAAATTTACTTGTCTGAATCACCAAAACTGAAAAGTGAATTGTTTTTCTTTATTCTGTACTTAATTACTGCAAAAGTTACTTCTCTGAATCAATAATTAATTGTCCCGGACAACAGGACAAGTGCTATAATTTTGCAGACTGTTTACACCGGAGGGGCTATAGGTTTTCTGTATGTCTGTCTGTCTGTTTCAAACTGGATCCTGCAGTAACTTAAACACTATGTATTAACTTTAGCAAGGTTGATGAAAAATAAAAGGGACGCATGACTCGAGGGGAGGGGGTAGTACAGCCCCTGGTATGTGAATATGTAATTATGTTGCATCCATTCTGATAACACAGTTAATTGTTTCACTATATTGTTACTATGTCTATCAAAGCGCCGAATACCTGTGGTGGAGATCATGCATGTCATTTTGTTTTTCCCCCTCAGGTCAAAATTGTGGTTGCTTTGGTAGTGGAAACAGTAAAAATATGACCACAAAATCTTGATCCTATGTATTATATAATATAGTATATATTAATTATATCTACCATGGAAAACTTAGAAAATAGTCATATGACGAGTCACGATGTACATTTCAATTTTACTTAGTTCATGCAGGTAGTTGTATTAACGGTAGATGCAACTAAAAATCCGGTCGAAACACTTGTCGTTATCCACGCGCGCATGCGCAGTCGCATTGAAAAGAATGTACATAAAGTATAAGTTTTATTGATTTATGCCGTATCATTACTTATCTTCGGAAAATATTTATGGTATAATGTAATAGGTACATACTTTGAGATTAAGCATGCATGAATTATTTTGATGTATCGTCTTGTAATTAGGCTAAATTAATGGGAAAAAGTTTGACATTGCCGATTGAGTATTTTGAAAAATGGCGGAAAATTGGCGGAAAGACGTGAATAAGTGGTAAATTTGTGCAGAACAGCCGTATAAAGACCGATGGGTGCATTTGTTCAAAATCAATGTTTTTCAATGATTGATACATTAAAGAATCATCTGCATTGATTTGTAAGGCGATTTTGTTGACAATGCTTCCTCTGTGTAGTTGTGAAATTTCTCTAAAAAGGGGTCGAGTTGACAATTAACTTTTAAAAAATATATGCCTCTTACTGCGACATACATGAAGTGGTTTTCCTCAATTCTTATACCAAAAATGATACTGGGAACACTTACTGCACACAATCTTCTGTTACTTCCAATATTTATTAAATGTTTTGGTGAAAAGATAATGATCATTTAATTAAAACATGTGCACAATGTCGGGCATTTTTTTTTCACCACGGCGCGTAAAACGAAAACAAAATCTCATTAAACTCCTCATTTCTCGATCAATTTATAAGATAGGGAAACAATAAGTCATTTCTAAAATCAGCTATCTTTCAGCTTTTTAACATGGTCACTTAAAAAACAATCTGTTAATGATTGACAAAAACATGACATTTTTATTTGAACATGTACACAAAATCGGGCATGTTTCCACCACGGCGTGATAAACGAAAAAAAAATTGAATCTCATTTAACTCGTCATTTCTCGATCAATTTATAAGATAGGGAAAAATTAAGTACACTTCCAAAATCGGCTATATTTCAGCTTTCTAACAAGGTTACATTTAAAAGAATTAGTCCATAATTAATAAAACAACAGCCATTTTAATAACAGGCGTCTAATACTCTCCCGCTATGCTACGGTATACATCGCTAAAACAATAGAATATCGATTAATTATTGATCCTCTATACACCAGCTAGGCGACGACACCTTATTTTAATACATATACGATTATCAAGGAAGTTGCATCTACCTCTAAATACAATTACCTGGTTCATGTCATATTGAGAATTAGTTGATATATTTCAGCTTGCTAATGATGTCAAGGAATTGTTACCTTTCAATGATCCTAAAAAAAATGTTATTGCCAATCCATTGGAACTTGCAAAGCATAATGAAACTAGTGACTTCTCTGAGAACAAAGTTTATGGACCAAAGTCTGTATTGAAGAAAGGAGTGCTAGGAAACTATGAGCCAGATTATAAGACCAACCATGGCCCAGGTAACAATCATAATTTGATGACAGGTTTTTTTTGGGGGGTGTGATTTTAAAGCTAATATTCGGTCATATTCCCATTTGAAAATAGTATATGTTTCCAAAATTACAGTTGAAAATTTTCAATCGAAACTTCAGAAAAAATAATAACAATGATGACATTGGATCTATATCTATAGGTAAAACAATATGAATATACAGTACTGGTATTAGACTAGTTTTAATTAAAAGTTCCACCATAAGCAATGTTTTCGTGTTCTTTACCTGTTTACTTTAACACTTGTTAATATACTGTATGATAGGCGAAGGTGGTCAACCAGTTTTTACCACAATGGAGGAGAAATCTGAAGCTGATAAATCAACACATGAGTTTGGATTTAATATGGTGAATAGTGATAAAATATCCCTGGATCGTACGATACCTGATACAAGAATGGATGAGTAAGTAGTTTCTTCCAGTCTTTGATAAATGTCATGTTCAAACCTTGCAAAATTAATTTCTAGAAAGTTTAATGTAATAAACAAATGTAGAACAAAAGCTTCACAGACAAAAGCGGATAGGGCTGACAAAAGCTCTCCAGGGCTCTCGGAAATGCTTAATTAAGCATATTTTGACGCATACTTTTTGGAAAAGGACGTTAAATAAATACCAGGACGCATAAAAATTTACAAATAAGGTTCCAATGCGTCCTCCCAACATGCATAATCATCTGAGCGTTCAATCCACTTGTCAAGGCGGAGCTTATGTTTGTAACAGTTATGCGTCCTAAGCCAATCAGAATGCGAGATTTTCCAATAATCAACACAGGTGCAAGGTCATGTAGCATAATTATATCAGCGCGCGACAAACACGGCTTATTTAATCAGTGCTATAGACGATGATTACACCAACCCTAATCAGATTTTACGGATGTTAGTTGAGAAGTTTGCAGGATTAGTGACGGACGTAGACACTGACTGTTTTTACTTTTTACTGATCAAAGATCAAACCATAACAATAGCTTCGTACCTTAATTTGTCCTGGACTCCTACTTTCAAAATTATAGTGAGAGCCCTGCCTCTCCCATTGTTTTACTACCCCATACAGTCACTCTCCCATTTTTTAGCACCCCAGACAAAAGCTCCCCCATCGAAGCTATCATAATGGTTGTAACGTTCGATCCAGGAAACATATCTGAGCACTCATGTTTGTACATAGCTGCATAAAAATATTTATTACCAAACCACAAAAAATAAATCTCAAGACATTAAAAAAACCCGGTAAATTGTAAACATCTGCCAGTGTCAATATAGAAATTATCCCGTGTGTTTTTTCAAATGTTCCGTCTGACATGTTCTATCAGGGATTCAGTGTCATCAAAACGTATTCATTACGCACAACTTGATACATTTAAGGTAGTTCGCGGTGTTGCTCGGCGAAAAAGAAAATTTGTTCGAATGACATGAAATTAGGAGGAAGTATACCCGAAGTAGCTGCGCTTACGAAAATTTTGTTCTTTTTACAGTTTGACGTCGGTAACCTAGCAACTTAACGACGTTAAAACGCCATCTAGCGGCACCAGCCATGTGAACGACTCGTTGTACTTTTCCTCTTGTAGCTTTGTTATAAATTGACATAATTTGAAAATTCCAACTTTGCGAATGAGCGAATGCTGTGGTCTACCGAGTGATCTTCATCAATACTTTGAATATCCATGATCGCCCGGCGTGTCAGAAATTAATCGACGTCAAAACGTCATTATAGGGACGATTTCTTGACGTAAATTATTCAGATAAATGCAAATGAAACTAAAACGCCGTGGTAGAAGTTTTTCAGAAATTAACATTATGTAAAACATTCATTTATCTATGCATTGAGCGAAAAAAATCTATACCTCTTCAGGCTACTTTTTTCAATATCGTAACGTTTCCTGCACCACTTGAAATGAAAACACGGCGTCATTACGTTTTTATTTAGGCAATTATCGCGCTTTATATTTGGTTTATTTTAAGCGCATGTTAATCTTATGTTTCCATAACAGATATTTGTAGACCTTTAACAATTCCAACAATTATAGTTAGGAATGTAATATACTTTTTTAAAAACAATAAATGCTTTTGTCGAATTAAGATCAGCACAAGTCTGTCGTCTTCTTTTAGGAAGTTGTAACGTTACGTATGCAGTCATAAAAATATTAACGTCGATATGTAACCATAATATTAAACTAACAATGTTTCTATGTTTACTCTGTTGTTTATATTTTAAAGGTTACAGCATTTCATGATAATTTTTTTTTTACAATTAATAACTATATAGTACGGTATTAATTCGTTACATACATTTTTCACACCGCAATAAAAACTATGCTGTAAGTAATATGTATTTTACAATACATAATAATCGGTTGATATACACGTTCAATCACGTTCAGTCAGCAGGGAACAAGTAACACGTGATATCTTGGCTTGGTCCATCAATGCCATGACGACTTAGTGTCAGATTTATATGGTTGACATGTAAGCCTCGGCTCCGCAAAATGTAGTAATAACCTTTAAAGACATTGAACAGCTACTATATAAGTGACCCCCCCCCCCAAATCCACATGTGGTCTAATCTCTTAATTGTTTTATTGCCCCTAATCAGATAAAACCAGTCTGGTCACGGTCTGTAGACTTGACACCTAGTCAAAAAGTGGGGTAATAAATTTTATTGATTTACAGTGATAATAAGTTTATTACTTAATTGCTTTTGTTTTTATAAGCATAGAGTAACAGATTATGTAAACAGGTGCTAGCCTATCAATGACCCTGTCTGTTTTATTACCCCCCACTGTGGAATTAGGGGACTTTCTGGTCCATAAGTCACATGCCTCGCATTCCTGGTTCAATGTCTTTAAGCCAAGACAAGTTTTGTTTTTCGTAAAAGATTTTTGCAACTTCACAACGACTTCATTCTCACTGAAAACCTGAATTTTTTCTCAACATCCAGGACAAACATAGTAAGGTCCTCTCATGTTGGAATATCAGAAACTGCGTAAGGCGTTACCTGTTCATTTTTAGCAATTTTCGTATGAGTCAGTCCTGCGTGTGTTTACTAATTCTGGATGTTGTTATCTGTTCATGGTTAGACTGTCCGCAATACCAGGAAAATGCGTATTTTTGAATGATGACTTTCGAGATGAATGCAAAAATTAGTTTACTGAAGTTATACAGCCACTGACCTTTCGGCGAAACTTACACACTTCTTTGTCGAGTGACAAACCGTCGTCACGTTTCCTGAAATTTATCTGATTTAGTTCAGTATTCGATAAATGTGACAATCAAGAAAAATAAAATTTATTAGCGGCGTCAACTGAAAATAATAGTGTGTAGAACGCTGTAAATAAATGATCTACCAAATTTATAAAACAAAATTCATGCAGAACTTTGGTTGTCAACCAATAGAAAATCTTTAAAAATGCCTTAACTTGTCAGAAACAACATTATCTACAACATAGATAATTGGTTTGTACAGGTTTATTCAAATTATGGTAATGTGGGTAAAAATTGGTCCCGCCCCGGGGGTTACTTGATCTTACACGCAATCATAGATATATGAAATCTTTTAAAATCTTTTTGTCCGAAGCAAGTCCTTGAGCTATGATATTTTGCGTAAACATTGTCTAGCAGACATTTACCAAGTTTGTTCAAATGATGGCCCCGGGGTCAATTTTTTATTGTTAATAGTCTTTTCTTCTTGTGAGCGATTAAAGGTAAAAAGGTAAGAAGTAAGAGGATAGGTTTATAATATGAACTTTATATATACATATTCAACCGACTTTCGCAAGTTACCCCCCGATCACTTGGTTATAGGCAAGTTCGAGTGTCGCGAGATATGTTTTCAAACCGTAACTTTCCATTTAAGCACACCCGCATTTTGTCTATATAAACTCAGTTTGAATGAAAAATACGTTAGTAACATCTCTTCCGCAATTATGTGCATTACATTCGTGTCCTAACGCAGTAACTGTTTGTAAATCGCATATTTGTATGTGCATTTATCCTGACATTGTGGCGTGTACAAATTTAAACAAAAACGAACATGTACATCTTCAAACATACATCGTTTCGGATTTTTTCTCTTCACAGTAATAGTTTTCGTGCATTGTCAAGTTATAGTATAAATAAGACGATCAACCCTTAGACAAAACAACCAAATTGGATGAATATTGCTCCAACCAAACGCTGTCTTTATGTGCAAATGATTGACGTCATTTTGGCATGGTGTGACTTTAGGAAACGTTACGATACTGAAAAAAGTAGCCCGAAGAGGTATAGATTTTTTTCGCCCATTGCGTAGATAAATGAATGTTTTACATAATATTATTTTTTGAAAAACTTCTACCACGGCGTTTTAACTACATTTGCATTTATCTGAATATTTTACGTCGAGAAATCGTCCCCATAATGACGTATTGACGTCGATTAATTTCTGACACGCCGGGCGGTCATGGATATTCAAAGTATTGATGATGATCACTCGGTAGACCACAGCATTCGCTCATCCGCAAAGTTGGAATTTTCAATTTATGTCAATTTATAGCAAAGCTACAAGAGGAAAAGTACAACGAGCCATTCACATGGCTGGTGCCGCTAGATGGCGTTTTAACGTCGTTAAGTTGCTAGGTTACCGACGTCAAACTGTAAAAAGAACAAAATTTTCGTAAGCGCAGCTACTTCGGGTATACTTCCTCCAAATTTCATGTCATTCGAACAAATTTTCTTTTTTGCCGAGCAACACCGCGAACTACCTTAATTTGAATTTATTGAATGAATAACATGATCAATGGGGGAGCTTTTGTCCGGGATGCAAAAAAACGGGAGAGCGATTGTCCAGGATAGTAAAACAATGGGAGAGCTTTTGTCCGCCCCTATCAAAATCAACGGGGGAGCTTTTGTCTGGATACTGTAATAAACATGCTCTACTTGGATTATAGTTTAATGATATCCCCGCAAGTTTGAGAGGGGGTATATTGGAGTCACTCTGTCGGTCGTTGGTCGGCCATATGGTGTACTATTGCATTCTTAGTTTCAAAGCAGCAGCAGGGGTATTTGTCACCTTGTGACAAAGCTCTAGTTTTAATAAGACATTCATGAGTAAATTAAGTAAAAGCAACAGCTAGGGTATTCAGTTATAATGACATTTACTTAGACTTTCAAACAAGCAAATCTATGAAAGTTGCTTTGAGCTGAGAGCTATTGGGATTCAAATTCTTCATTTTGACTCTATGCTTGACAATGGTCTTTTATTGGTATTTTTATTTTAGGTGCAAATATTGGCAATATCCAGAGAAAACTAAGCTACCATCAGCTAGTGTTATCTTGGTATTTCATAATGAAGGTTGGTCAACACTAGTTAGGACTGTTCATAGCATCGTTAATATGTCTCCTCCTGAGCTCCTGAAGGAAGTAGTTATGGTGGATGATTTTAGTACTAAAGGTTGGAATTAGTTGAATTATTTGATGCTGTATGTTCCCCATCTTTGGACAGATCTGATATAAAGTTTCATTCCAAACTAAAAGTAATTATTACCATTGTCCATTTGTACAAGTATTGCTATTTGTATATTGATCAGTTTGCATTTGTTTTTGCTACTCGGATATTTCCCAATTTATATTGCTTTAACTCAGAAATTCCTAATGTCACAGGTCAGGATCCATTCCCAAAGAATAGAGTTAGAGATATTGTCTGTACAATAAAAAATGCACAATTAATGGTTTTCATATGTAAGTTAATATTAAAGAACTTCAGTGAATTGCTAATACAGTAAACTCATTCACTGTAAACTTTATAATAAGGCTACAATGTATATAAATATTTAAATGTTTTTTTCCAATGCAGATCATTTCTGTAATACTTCCATACTTTTAAATTCTATTTGAATTATCGTCAGGCTGAAAATAAAAATAAGTTTGTTTGGAGTGCTCCAACCCAGAATTTTAGCACTGGGTAGGTAGGTAAATATTTCTTTTGATATTATAAGTTTATAACAATAGTAAAAAAAATGTCTAGAAAAGTTCAATTTTATTTATTTTCTAGAATTTTCGTGAGTAGGTCAGAGCACTCCAAATAAACTTATTTTTATATTCAGCCTGACGATAATTCAAATAGAATTTAAAAGTATTTACAGCTTCATACCAGTATAATTATTTTGCAATTATCTTTTGACATTTCTGTACACAGAACATCTAAAAGGAAGACTTGATGAGTATATGGCTGAATATAACAAGAAACATAACAATGTGGTAAAGATATTCAGAAATAGTGAACGTTTAGGATTAATCCGAACCAGAACCAGGGGGGCGGAGTTATCGACTGGTGATGTCATCATTTTTCTAGATGCTCATTGTGAGTGTAACAGAAATTGGTTGGTGCCATTATTGAGCAGAATTGCGTATGACAGGTAAGGGTGGTGATATAAATAAGTATGACTTCGCTTTTGTATTTTCAACTTTTGATGTATGTAATGCATTGCTCTTTAGTATGGAAGAAAGAGATTTTCATCAAGAATCATTCTAATTTATCGTTTTTTGTTGAAACTATAAGGTTTTTCAAAAGATTTTGCCTGATGATACTGTATATTACACTTAATTGGTATTAATTGGTTAGTTTCAGTTAGCACGTCTTATTCATGTCTACATATCCATTTTATTGCTCAATCTGATTTAAAAAGAGAATTGTGTTGATTTTATTTTTTAAATTCTACATCTGTTTTAATACTCACAAAAATGTAATGTATCAATCATATGATAACATGACTAAATCCACATTTTATCTTTTCTTTGCATAAAATCCAACATTTCAGAACCATCATGGCTGTACCTATTGTTGATGGTATTAACTGGGACAACTTTGCTTATGCATCGGTTTATGGACCTGCCACTGCTCATCACAGAGGTATCTTTGAATGGGGCTTCCTTTATAAAGAAAGCCAGGTACCACAGAAAGAGTTGCAAAGAAGAGAGCATAACAGTGAACCATACAGGTACTGGTTCCCGTCTCCATTTTCCACATGTTAGGAAGCTGTCCAGGCTGGCAGGTCATACTATTTCATGAAAATTTTACAAAAATGTTAATTTTCCTCCACATTTGGAGAAGTTGCCGCTTCCTTGTGGAAGGGTAAATTAGTACTGGTTCGAATATCATCTAGGGAATCTTGTTAGGTGAATCGATCATCAAATATAACTGAAAAATTGTTGAAGTATGGCTGGCGTTAAAGCAAAAAAAAAAAATTAAGGCCATTAGGTAATGAGAATTGTTGCCAAATATGTTCATAAGATAATGTGTTATTTTAGAGCACCAACTCATGCTGGTGGTTTGTTTGCCATGGATCGTAAATATTTCTTTGAGATGGGTGCATACGATGAAGGTCTACAAATATGGGGTGGTGAAAACTTTGAATTATCATTTAAGGTAAGTTGAATGTTATTTTTGGCATGAAGTAACTGTTAATATTGATTAAGTTATACTTGCCTGTGTCTATGTCTAGTTTGCATGTATAGATATGCCGAAAAATGAACTGATGCTAATTTTCAATGCTTTTCAATGGTAGATTTTTTTTTTAACTGTATTATTGGCAGTGGTTTTGTGCTTTCAGATATACTTCTTAATGACAATGGATATGAAATTATCTGATTTACGTTTAATTTGATAGCACTTACTTCTGCTTGACTTTTTGAATCTGTTAATTAAAATCAATATTTTTTGACAAAATAATTTAATTGGTTTTACACTTTATGAATATTTATATATATTCAACTATATTCACAGCTTTGGCAATGTGGAGGTAGTATAGAATGGGTTCCATGTTCTCGTGTTGGTCATGTTTATAGAAACCATATGCCGTATGGATTTGGCAAAATCAATGTGAAAATTCCTGTTATTTTATTGGTAAGTTTTTCTTTTGTATATTGTAATGTCTCTAACCATGAAATGTCTCCCTTAAATTTGTTAGTATATGTTTAGCGTAAGAATGACATGCATTGAATGCCTCGATAATACAAGTTTATTATGTATATTATATTATACATTGTTATATGCTAGCACGATTTTGAATTCAAATGTTATTATGTGGACTAGTATTTTTGGTAGACTCTTATGTAGTTAAGATAAGCTGCAAGCAACTGATCAACTGATTCTCATAATTATTTTGCCCCCTTTCAAAGAAACTGGGGTATATTGCTTTGCACATGTTGGCTGGCTGGTCCGTCCATCAGTCGGTCCGTTCATAACCACACCTTGTCTGACCAATAACTAGAGAATGATTTGGTCTATGTTCTGCAGATTTGGTTGGTCATCGCATGTAGATAACCCCTATTGATTTTAAGTTCAATAGGTCAAAAAGGTATAGGTCTTACTATCCAGTTGGCCATTAGGGGACATCCGCGTTTCACAAACACTTGTTATTACATGAATACTGGTACTTATTTTTTCATATTTTTGGTTTTATTGATATATTTATGTGATGAGGTTAACACATGAATCTCTGTATATAACACCAATTTCTGATAGACATGACTCTCAATTTACATTGCTGATTTCTGTTTTAGAATTATATGCGTGTTGTAGAAGTATGGCTGGATGATGAATTCAAAGAATATTTTTACACTCGAGAACCAAGTGTCAGAGGATACCCAGTAGGGGATATATCGAAACAGTTACAATTTAAAAAAGACAAGAAATGTAAAAGTTTTAAGTGGTTCATGGATAATATAGCCTATGAAGTTTATGATAAATTCCCTGTTTTACCCCCTAATAAAGCTTGGGGAGAGGTATGTATATTTTCCCTTTATTTTTGTTGGAACATCTTACACTAATCCTGTTTTATTTTTGCTTATACGATTATATAGTATTATTTCTACTTAGATTCTATAAATAACATGTTTTTTATGGTTCAATAAATTATGTTATATATTATTAGAAAAATAAAGGAAGTCATTGTTAATTGGATACTTATAGTGGATTGCTTATTTGCAATTGAAAAAGCTCACAAATTTATTGTTCACACAAATTTCACTTTGAATACAGTGTACATGACAGGCCATTAAGAAGCATTTTCAGATTTTATCTAATTTTTAGATTTCGTTTGACAAAGGTTTGGGAAGAATCAGTTTGGCTCCTTTTAATTGCCGAAAAAGTCATAATTATTGGGGGGCTAAGTCTACCCATAGGCCACCCATTTCTACGACGCTGCATGTACTATGTTACAGTGTGACTAAATTTACTCCTATAGTTATATTTAGAGATCTATCTCAGAATGGGGCCATGCCATTGGTCAATGATGGGCCTTAGTGCTGCAAATCAGCCACTTTGAATTTTCTAATCATTTCTTCCAGTTTGGAATTCTAACCTTGTAATATATTGTATCCTAGTCAATAATGCATAGAGAGTAGAATTCATTTCAATATAGTGATGTTCTACCATTTTATGTTTTTCAGTTCAAACAGAAGCAAGGAATGATGTGTTGGGATACTCTTGGACAGTCTGTGGGAGGAGGTCCTATGGGAGTCAGCCATTGTCATCACTTTGGTGGCAACCAGGTATGTGAGGAGCGCAATCATTTAATTAGGTCAAGATCATTCATATAACACTCTGCCTTGTTGTGGTGGTGTAACAAGTATCTAACTGTGTATGAACAAACAATCAGTTACTGCCTTGTTACACTGCAAGTTCTGTTGCACTAATATAATCACTGCCTATATATACACAAGGCTTTCTGATAATAACTAAACTAACCACTAACTAACCATCCCTTAACTGTATGAACAAAGTAGACTGGTTTATTGGCCACACATTTACTGTTAATCTGTAAACTTTAAGGACCACACTTCAAACCAAACTGAAGCAGTTTTTATCCCATAATTTCCTTATGCATCACCTCACTCGACCAAAAACTAGTAATGTCTGTAAATTTACTGTAATTTATTAAGATGTTATGCAATTACTCAAGCTTCAGATGTACCTCTGCAGTGGTCACCTGTTGATATTACTAAATTTAGCACTGAATGCTTTTATATTTTATTTCTAGCTGTTTTTATTTAAGTAGTCTTATTTCTTACTCTACTAATCACATGTAGGTGTATTTTATCATGCTCTTTTATTCCTGTTTCAACTTAATGCATGTTCAATGAACTCAATTTATTTTATTTTCGATTGCTTATTTTTGGGACATATAAGTACCTATTGTATGGAATTTAAAGGTTTCACCAAACAAATGGATTAAATAAAATATTAAATTTCATTCATTGGTCTTATAGTGATTTATTTATCCAATGAACTGCTGTTTCCTTATTTGTTACTGATTGTGTGTTTGTGACTAACCCCTGTGGTAATTAACCATCGAATGCCCCTGTGGTAACTAATCATATGATGTTTATTAACCGTAATATTAATTAGTTATTTAATGCCCTGTGGTTAATTTTAAATGCCGGTATGATTTAACCATTAAATGCCTGTAAGATTATTAGCCATTAAATGTGACAATATTGTTTAACCATTAAATGCCCCTGTGTGATTTAACCATCAGATGCCTGTAAGTTAATAAGCCATTAAATGCCCTTTATGAATTAACCATTAAATGATACAGTGTTAATTAACCATTAGATGCCATAGTGATAATTAATCATGCATTAATTTTTATAAGGTTCTAATGTGATCTGTCTTTTGTTGAATTATTACTAATGCTTCAATCTTTCTACAATCTGGAAAGTAGTATTTTATTTAACGATTTCCTTTATTTATGTTTTGCTTTGATGCTTTCAAACACATGTAGGTATTTATTCAGATTTTATTTATGTTTTAGATGTAAGTTCAGTGTTGCATTCTATTCTTTTGGTTGAATATGAATATACCTGGTAATCTTAAATGCTGATAATTTTATTTCTTGAATCACACAATAGCCAGTCATATGATTTCTTGAAATATTAAGAACGAAATAAGTTTTTTATGCTAGTATACTACCAAGTATATAAGAGTGTCTTTATATCATAATATTAAATAAAAGTTATATTATGGTTATGTTATGGTCAAGCTATAGTTAAGTTGGTTTATGGTTATGTTAGTTTACTAAAACAGTTCACAGCATTAACCAGAGCTTGTTGTCATGTTGACAATGCAGAGTATGTTGTTATATAGTGTCAGTGACCGTGACCTTGTTAAAATGATCGCTCCTTTCTGCCTGGCTGTCATATCTGTTTTGACCTACATTTGTCTATTACAGTTACATTTTAATGCCACATACTGCATAATTGTTAGCATTTGTGAGGATAGTTAATTTAATGCAATTTTAATATTTTTATTAAAACATAATGTAAAAGAAGAAAATTGTAATATTTCTTAAATCCAAATTTGAATATGTGTGATAAGTTTAACCTAATGACTGACATTGCTTGTAGGGTTGTATACAGTCAAACATCTGTTTGCAGCCACCTCCTGATAAAGGCCACCTGTGAATAAAGGTCATTCTTTTAAAAACTGTCATTGGATATTAAGAAAGAAATAACCCCCAAATAAGGGTCATCTGTATTAAAGGCCGATTTCCCAAGTGTGACCTTTGTTCACAGGTTTGACTGCATATATGTCTAAGTTCAATTTTGTCATATATTAGCTAAATTGTTCAGCATATTTAAGTACACCACTTACTACTGGTATTTGATTCAATGTAGTTTTCTATTAAAACTTTATATATTAATTGACTTGAAATTGCTACCTCACTAACTGCTGATGATTTTACAGTATTTGTTTGCCAGAATATGGTGGTAAGCTGAAACTGGCTTGAATTATTCATTTTGTTTTCTTTATTATGCTTAAGATAATTTTGTTAGATTTATTATGCATAGATCTGTTTGTGCTCAAGTTACCAAGTGTGTTGACTAGTTTATTTGTCATGTTTTGCATACAATTGATTGAGTTTTAAGGGTAAAAGGAGCACTAGAAAGATTAAATGATTATTATATGTATATACAACCTTCTAGACAATCAATTGTCTCTCAGTTTAGTAAAATTTCTTAATAAAATGTTTGTCATGTCTTCTAGAGTATTAACATGTAGTTTACACAATGTATATCAATAGAAGTTCTGTAGTATTTTTTATCTTTAAAATTATTTCTTATTTTATGCAAATTATTTGCTGGCAGAATGTTCACTTCTTTAGTTTATTTTTATATCTGCTTATTTAATATTGATAAACATAGAAACTTACACTACTTATATGGGTGTGGTCCAGTGGTTAGTGCGCTTGGTTTACAAGCGGACGATCCGGGTTCAATTCCCGTTCACAGCAGGTCATACCCTTCCATGAATATTTGACAAATGTTGATTTACCTCCACATGTGGAGAAGTTGCTGGTAGAAATGTACCTTGTGGAAGGATATGTTAGTTCATGTACCATTATTTTTCCATAGTGAATGGAGTTCAATCACTTGAAACATGTGATGTTATTATGTAAATGATTGGTACAGTTTCATTGACAATACTTACAGTATACTTTACTTGCAATGTTTCATCATTGTTTGATTAGTTCATATTACTTGGACCCGGCTCCATGGTCAAGTGGTTAAGGTTGCTGACTTCAAATCACTGTAACCTCTCACTGATAGAGGGTCGTGGGTTCGAGCCCCGCTACCGACCATGTCTCTTTATGTGAGAAAGTTGCTTACGGAGGATAGGAATCTAGTACTGGTTCTTCCAGGAACGATGGTAAGGTGAAATCCACCTCATATGACTCTTACTGTTGAAAAGGGGAGTAAAACTCGATATAAACAGACAAACAAAAATCAAAGTGCTTGATTTTTGAGTACCTTTTCTGACCTCAATTTTGCTTGTGCTTTGAAGTTGTCAGTATATTTCAGATGTTCAGATTGAATACAAAGGGTCAAATGGGGGTTGGTGAGCGATGTATAGATGCCCCATCTGGAGATACACTACATATGAATTTCTGTGACACCCAGCCAGAAGGACCATGGGAGTTGAATGAGGTATTATGGATGTTTTATCTATATTTCATTTTCAAGTTTGGTTAAAATATGATATACATATATATGTTACAGTGAATGTGCATAATTAGGGATTTCACATATTTCCTGGAACAATAAGGGATTATGTATAATCTCTTGTGAATTTAGGGAAATCATGAAATCCCTAATTGTACTAGGGATTGCGTGAAATCTCTAAAAAAAATCTTGTCATTCTACACAAATTCCCTGGTGGTATTTTTGGCATTGGTGTTATTAATGTTTTTCTTCTCAACTATTTCATAAAAGATAATATTTCTAACAGTACATTAGGGAAACTGTACAAGAATACAAAAAAAATCTAATTTTATAAAAAAATACATACAATATACAGTCGAATTACTAATTACAATTAACACATGCACATGTATGGAAATCTTGTAACCAATATCAAACGCTTGACTATCAATAGTTCAAAAGAATTATTGGGCAAGTGACATTAACTGAATAACATGCAACATAACCATAATAGGATTTTCACATCAGAATCATTTGTTTGAACAAGAAAAACAACTGAAGTGTAGGACATTTGCCCCCAAATAAAAAAACGGTCATGTGGACATTTGCCCACCCCCAATCTTCATTTTTCAAGTATTTTTTAAAACCAATGGGTTTTTTAGGCGGGGGGGGGGGGCAAATGTCATTTAAAAAATAAGCATTTGGGGGCATAAGTCCACTAAGAATTAAGCATTGGGGGACAAATGTCCACTTAGAAATATGCACTGGAGGAGCAAATGTCTTAACTACCATTTCTACTAGGGGCAAATGTCCACATGACCATTTTTTCATGGGGGGGGGGGGGCAAATGTCCGTATCCCAAACTACTGTGACATCTTGAGTTGCACAGCACTGAAGCCTTGGCACAATGCAATTTGTTGTATCATGATTAGATTTAGATCAAGAGCAAAGAATGGCCATATGTTACTCAATAAATATAGTTTTTGTTGAAGCTGTTGTTATCACAGAGTTATAGTTTTGTAAAGATTTAAATACTGATCCATTTTTCTAATGTTGTTACCATTTATCGTGTATTCTTAAGTGATTTCATTTTTCATACGGTATTTATGAAAAGACACCTCAGAGAAGTTACTTAAAATTTTTGCTGCTCTGTTATTGTATCAGGAAAATAATTATATCAACAGAAAATAGATTATCTGAGTAGTTGATTTATCATGTATTGAGATTGCATTAAATTTAGTAGCCACTGAACATGATTTTAATGAATGTACATCACTTTAATGACATTTGAAATACAGTAAAACTTGTGAAAGGGGTTACCTCTGAATAAAGGCCATTCCATTAATAATGGCCATTCTTTTAAAAAAAACGATTCAATGAATTTTTTAAATAAAAATACCTCTGAGTAAGGCCACCTGTCAATAAAGACTATGTTATGTCTTCCCCCAGGGTGGTCTTTGTTCACAACTTGGACTGTAATTTGAGTGAAAAGTTACATCCACATATTTGAACTGTACAGTGATATGAACTTCTGTTTTATTCAATTAGCGTACTGGGTTAATTCAACATACAGACTACAACAAGTGCGTAGAGGCTGGAAATGATAATAAACTTCATCTTGTTCGATGTGAAACAGACAAGGCATCTCAAATGTGGACTGTCAATGAAATAAAAACTTGGCAAAGATGATGACATGTTGTGTCAATGAAGATAGTAGCTATGATTGATTTTAATTTATCTTCTCTTCAGTCTAGCTCATATTTAATCATAGAATAGCATACATCAAAGCTACATGTATCTATGTGCATTCCATGTGTGTGATGTACAAATGTATGAATTTTGATTTCTTAGTATTACTTATTTGTTTATATTGTTTTTGTTTGCAATAAATCACTTTGTTGTTTATTTTATTTTTTGGGGGCCAACATGGTCTTTATGGAAGCTGGTGTTCTATTGTTGCCATGACTTAATATTTTTGTTTTGTCTCAGATTTTATGAATAGCAAGCTGTATAAAGTTTATTATAACTAATCCATTGTGCTTTATATACATCTATTCCTTTACATATTACTGGTGATGGGTAAACTTGTTGATAAAGTTTAAGATGACATTATATAGACCCTTACAGCGCTTAACTGCGTGTAATGTGCAATGTTATTAAACTGTCAAAGCTGCCTTAATCTCTAGGTCAATGCTTGCATTTATTGTTAGCTTCCGTGAGATTTGATTACTGTTATACCGGTAAGCTATACAATAATTTTTGCAATACCGAATGTCAAATGTATAGTTTTTAAAGATGCTCTACATGATATTATATAAACATGCAGTACAACCTAACAGTGAAATAAACAAAAACTGTCAACTGTGGTACGAAGATAAATATAATCACATTCAGCGACCGTGTAATTATTCAGCTTTGACAGTTTTTTTAAAATCACACTACACATGTGTATGATAATGTTGATGTATTGTTGTATGCTTAGGTGTGACATTATGTGACTTACTGATTTCAAAATATTTTTTGCCTTTCAATTGCAAAGCTATAGTTGATCAGTGATTTCCTATTCCTCACATATTATTTGAACACTTATTTATCAGAATTTATCAGGCTTATATGACACTAGCCACCATCCGTCCACTTTGAGCATCTGAAATAAAACAAGCTATTCTTTGTTGATTAATATGATCTTCATGGTGACTATTTCTTGTCTTGGTATGTTTTACTTCTATGTATATTTCGTACAAGATTTTGTTTTACAAGATGGTAAAAGACAGACATTAGTCTATTGAAAAAAATCCAGTGTGATACATAATGTTGTTCTGATTGTAGATAACTCGGTTAAAAATGTTTGCAATATATCATTTAGTGGATATTGCCTCGTTATTATTCCTCATTGACTCGAGCAATAATTAAACTTGGGCATTATGAGTTTAAAGCAATAAAATGAATATTTAATTCTTTTGAGAACCTATTAATATAATGCAGTTCTGCTATGTGCAATATTTTTTATTAGGTTTTAAATGTGATATGGAATAAATCGACTTTTTATCAAATCAAACAATCTGAAAATAGAATAACATACTAAATACCCAAGTTTCCAATATTTGTTAAATTTTAAGTCCCTTTTTCAGAATCACTACATTTTACCAGTAAATGAGATTGAATTACCTCCATTGCAAATAAGTGGTTGACTTACCGGTAGCTTAATTTTATATGGTTTGTTCTTTCATTCTCCCTATGTAACAAACTTGTCCCAGATACCTAATGAATTTATGAATTGGTAGTTTTTGTTGATTGTTGTTACACAAAAATATTATTTCTTTAGATTGATATTCATATGTAGTACAGTTTCTTTAGTGTATTATAAGATATAGTATTTATTGGTAAATATACTTACACCTGTTTGCTCTGAATAGATATATTTTTTGTAGATATCATTATGGTAGGAAAAAGTTTACTTATGATTATAGAGATGGATGTATTTTGAATGAAATATATCAAAACATTGTTTTTATTTACCAAATTGCAATGTTGCTATTTGATTTAATTTGATGAAAGATTGAAGGTTTGAAACTGTAGATTGATATTAAAACACATTTTTCTGACAACATTATAATGATAGACTATGATGGCTTCTGTAAGGATGTATTCAAATCACATTATCTGTATTAAAGACAGCAAGTCCCAGAGAACGTATTTTAAATTTTGATAACAAAAACCCAATCATAATTGTGCTGTAATATTTGTCTTCATGTTTGTGTCTTCCTGGTACGAAACAAGCATTAAGCTAAAAAAAATGTTTGTTTCTACCAAATATATACTTTACAACTGATAAGTCTACATTACTTTTAAGTATCAATGTATAATTTGATAATTTCTCCATTGAAAGACAATCAGAAATTATTGTACTCCCCCACACACCCACCCACTATCAGTGTGAAGGGAGAAAAATGTCCCTTCATGTCCTGTCCCGTTGCATTTCTTGTTACAGCTGTAACATTGCCTATTGGTGGATTTTAAAATAACTCGGCTTGATTGTTCA
The DNA here is from genome assembly GCA_964023205.1 of Lutraria lutraria. NCBI lineage: Eukaryota > Metazoa > Mollusca > Bivalvia > Venerida > Mactridae > Lutraria > Lutraria lutraria. The sequence continues at coordinate 14,969,454 of OZ026834.1, read as the reverse complement.
CTTACATAAGACGATGTGCAAGAAAATCCCAAGAAGGTAACTACAAAGTCAAGGTCACATTTGAAGGTCAAAGGACAAATAAGGGGTAGTAATGTGAACACGTCTGTATCAAAGCTGCATATGTAGGGGTATTTGTCACATCTGCAAGAAGCTCTAGTTTGAATTTTGTGATCAATACTGATTTTCAATATCATAATTCCATTGTATAAAAGATTTGTTTTGGTGTCTTTTTTTAAAAACACTTGTATCCAAAAAGTCAGTATTGAGAATCATTTGCTTCAGCCTATTTTCTATGTAAATTTTATACTAAATACATACTGTTGTAAAGACTTTGACGTTTAAGTGTTGTCAGAATGCATTTCGATTGCTAATTGATTAAATCAGTATATTTTTCTCAGTGTGTTTATATGATTAAATCACATTTATGCTCATTGCACTTTTGTAGACCTGTATTTTTTCTACACATGCTTTGTACAATGTTTTGCTTAGATTTCATTACAATATAGACTTGCGCTGTGATAATATTGATGGTTAATCTATGAATTATATTTAAATGATTGCACTTACACATATACTTGTACAGCACTTTTTTTATTCTCTAGATGTTATTTTGAAAATACCTTGTAGTTCTTTTGATATTAATATACAAACTTTAAAAATGCACAAACTTATGTTTTATTAGTAGATTCAAGTTTCATATCTGTTTTGTATGCCATGGTCTTCAAGTATTTACCTCTAGGAATACATATCGAGGGTTCAGCGCAACAGTGTCGTAACTCATATTGAAATAAGAGCAAGTTACGACAGTGTTGCACTGAGCCCTCGATATACTTACTTTTCTTTCCCCTCTCTGTGGAGCAGCTCTGAAATGACCATAGCTGTTGAATGGACCATAACAACAGATAAATCATAAACATATAAAGTGTTATCATTTTATTGTGTCTGAAGCGTAGAGACCATGCAAATGTTTTGTTGAATATTCTTATTTATCATTGCATAATATTCTATGCTGAATTACTTACATTTTGGTCTAACTATGTTCATTGCTTTTTACAATTCTTATGTTTATTTAATTGATGAAAAATATACTTAAAATAATCCCTGTGATTTGGAAGAATCTTTAGAAATAAATACGGTTTTGTATGTCCAATTCATGAGAAAAGTGTTACTACCATGGATTTTAACATATATTTATTCATTTCATTCATTACCATTCTTCTATTTGTATGAATAACTTATTTCTGTGTACCAATTATTTCCTATGAAATGCACAATGGGATTTTTTATGATAGTTTGGTGTTTTAGTGTTGTTGTTTTTTTTAAGGGTAATGGCATTGATTAAGTATAGGACATTTTAAGGCCTTTTTATTGGTATTCTGCACCCTCTAATATTATGTTTGCAATTCATAAATCTAGTCTCCCTTTGTATGGTGTACATTAGGCTAGAATCTTACTAATCATGCTCCCTTTCAAAGAAAAAGGGGTACAAAATGTATATTGCTTTGCACATGTCAGTCAGTCGGTCTGTCCATCCATAACCAAAGCTTGTCAGACCAATATCTAAGGAAAGATCTGGACTAAGCTCAGATTTGGTTGGGGGGTTGGTTATCACACATAGTTGACCCCAATTGATTTTAAGTTCAATAGGTCAAGGTCTTACAATCCAGTTAACCTTTAGCGGGCATCCGTGTTTCGCAATCACTTCTTGTTTCTTCCAGGCTTAAAATACATATAATAGACATCTATTTGGTTTCATTCAAGTGTGATGTTGTATGTATCATTTCATATTAGTTGTTGATCTGTTAATCTTTGTATTAATGTAATGTTGCACAATTATAAGTATGGTGTTCTGATGTATACAAGAAATTGCTCATATGTGAAATAATATGATATCTAAATTTTTGTTTGTTTGTGTTTATAATAAAAAAACATATCATAAAGATTTTACAGGTTTAGTGGGCTTCAAACTGTCAAGACCCCCACTAGACTATGTCCTGCATTAGCTTAAGATTAACCATAGACTGACTTAAGCTATTGCAACATTCCAAAGACATGATGCACCTCCACTGCTGATTCCACAATTTCATCTTATTTTTCTGATGATAGGTGCATATTGAATAAACAACCAAAAAAGGTGTGGATAGATTTTATAATGCTGCCATGGGAATATATTTATATGGTAGTGTTTCTGTTTATGATAATGGTTACAGAACTGTTTATTATCAAATTCTAAATAACCTCAACCAATTTTTCCATTGTTGTGTATCTATTCTGATATTCTTTGCAAATGACTATCAGCCAATATTGACTGTGTCTGCTTTTGAGTTGTAGGATGTGAATTGTTTAATATATAAGGGATCAAAGACTAAAGATGTGAATATAGTTAATTTACTATTTGAAGCAATGATCTGTTTACAATCTATCTTAAAATCATATCAGTCGGTTCATTAATTTAAACACATTAACTTTTATGCTGTGATCAGCATTGACAACTGCTAAAAGCACCATACTGGATAAATGTGTGACATATATACAAAGCACATTCTGTATTATAGTACATGTTCTTTATTTGTAAACATGTATCAGGAGAACTTCGTTCATAAATTATTTTGTAATATCAATCACATAATGGAAAACAGTTAGTTCCAAATTATGATTAAAATTGAACTTAATGACTTTTGTGTTTTTATTGCATATAGTAGTTAAGATTTCTGCAAGACAATGGATACTATATCTTTATATAACAATGATATTGTATTGCATTGACTCGTAGATGTTATATCAGTGACTAATTAGAAGCATAACCCAAGTGGATAAAATATGCTGTATTAAAATGTTCTTGAGTGAAGCACAAAGGAAGAAGCTGAACGACTTATCTTAGCTCACCAGAGCACAATATGCTCAAGATGTGCTTTTGTGATTGCCCTGCATCTGTTACGTGTCGTGGTATCTATATTTTCATTGAACAACATCTTCTATATCATTTTGCCAATTGCACCCAAACTTTGCTGGAATGATCCTTTGGTGGACCCTTTCGGAGTTCTGCAAAACAATGTGTTGATGAATTATCTACATGTACCCTATTTTTATGCTCCTGTATCGATAGATCGGGGGCATATTGTTTTTTGGTCTCTCTGTTTGTCTGTGTATTTGTCTGTTTGTACTAAACTTTAACCTTGCCTATAAAATCAAAATGCTTGCATCTACATTCATCAAACTTCATATGTTGGTTCCTCATGACAACCTCTACAGGACCTGTGCATTTTAAGGTCAAGGTCACCCAGAGGGGGGCATTTTGTTTCAAAAACACATCTTGTTTATTCTAAAATGGTTTCTATGGTTTGGCAGTGGCAAACTCAAAATCAAAGATTTAATATGACAGTAGTCAATCTTTTTCTGGTAAGCAATGATAGGGTCACCATCGCCCTCATATCTGATAACCAATCATGTGTAGAATTTTTTATTGATATGAAATATAATCAGTTTGATACACCTGCTGGTTATTAAACTAAAATGATATTGTCATGGAAACTGTTCCCTATGGTATTTTGATCCTCATGAGATGTGAGTTTGATTGACAGGGTAGCATTATAAATGTATGTTAGTTAATATTGGTCACTTCATTATACACTCTTCCTGTATACTTTAGCATTATGGAACTTTTTGTTGGATTCAACATGTATGTGAACTGTCCCTGTTTATGATAATTTACAAAAGCCCTGACTTGAAGCATCATAAGTATATTCTTTCCACTTTGATTAAGTAGGTACATGCAATTCAGTATTCATCTTTATAATGGTTGAACGTCAGTAAATAAGAAAAGAAGAAGAAAGCACTATAACTGTTTCACTCATCCTGATTATCAAGACACGTGTTTGAAGATAGTAATAAATGATACATGTGAACTCTAAATATGCATTTTAGGACAAAAAACATGCAAAGAGCACATTTCCACTTGACTACGCATCATCTAGAGACATCATCATTAGGGTAGGTAGGTACATGTAGGTAGGTAGGGGTTGAATTGTGCAGAAAGGTAAAGTGAGAATGTGGATGTACCGTTGATGGCACCAAAAAGATAGCCTAGGGTTGCAGGGGGGTGGGTTTGGTCGAATAGCCCCCAACAATTTTTGTACTTATACACTACCACTGTACAAAAGATCACCGTCTTTTTCTGACTGTTCCCTTACTAGTATTTCTGCTTGATGAGAAGACCATCACAATATTAAGAAGGTTTGAAATTGGGATTTAAGTGTATTGTCAAAACTTACTTCACGGTATAATAAGACATCGATCACCACATGACAAAATGTGGAATGCAATAATATAGTTCACCATGGCCACTATAATTATGTTCATAACCTTCCGTATAGTAAAGTCACATTTCCAACACCGTACACGTAGGCATCAAACCTGCATCACAAATAAAGGCTTACAATTATTTTATTTTTTGTGATTTGGGGAAGGGGTTATATAGTATTACGTTTATTTCAAAAGGTTTTTCAAATGTAGATGTTTGAGCTTAAGCCATACTTATATTTAGATATTAAAACATGTCACTAAAGTATTACATGTATATACTCGTGCTGTTGTGTTTTTCCCCTATTAAAACGTGATTTGTTTACGTGATATGTTTCCATGTTTATTTGAATGTGCATAATTTTAACATTAGTATATTCAGAGAAGACGTTCTTTATACATATTATATAATTTAATTACGACATACCCAAACAATTAACCATCACTTTAAGTCGTGCTCTTTATACACTGAATAAGTCGATGCAACATGTTAACCTAAAAGATAAAACAATATCTTCGTTACGGGTGCTAGACGTGGAATCGGGCGTGCAATAGTACGAAGTTTAGTTGAACAAGGATGTAAAGTGTACGCGTTAGGTCAATCAAAAGAATCTTTGGATAGTCTATAGTATCTGAACCCCCGGCCAGGAGTATTATCTATAGTTTCTGATGTCGGAAGCTGGGAGCAAATTCGTGTTTTAGCTCAAAGATACTTTATTGAAGTGCTTGATGGTCTGGTAAACAATGCCTTGACACCCGTAAGGACACCTTGCCCAGCTTTAAATTAGAACAAGACATACATACAGGATCAGACAGACGGACAGAACGGGATCGGTTGTGAATGTGTCATCAGTGCTATGTCTTTTACATTCATACATTCCCTAAGGAAATGGCGTACTGTGTTGCTAAGGGGGTGGACATGGTTACTAAACAATTCGCACTCGTGTTAGGGCCACACAACATCAGACTGGTCTCTGTAAATCCTACCTTAATTCACACTTAATTGCTTGAAAATGGGTCAGCGGCAACAGTTAGGCCTACTGAATGCAGGTTCGCGGCCTATATACATGATATGTTTCTGTCAAAGACTCCGATGAATCGTATCGCAACTGAGAAGATAAGATAAAAGATAAGATAAGATTTATTTAAAGTCGGTAAGACAATAACAATATAACATAAGCCATCTAAGAGCTTTTGAGCCGACTATAAGGAAGTGGCTAATGCAGTTTTGTATCTTCTGGGTGACGTACGTACTAATATTCCTCCATACAGACAGGAACTATGCAAGGAGACAAATGCAGACTAGTCTAGCTATATCAAGGACTTTAAATATAATGTATATAAGTCATTGTCTCTATAGATTAAAATTACAGAAACGATACGACAATTATTATCCACATAATTATTATAAAAACATGAATTAATGAAAATGGTTATATCAATGTATGTATCATATCAGAAAAGACCTACACTATGGGTAAATTTATACGTCTCTGATCACAAATTATATGTCCTTGCAATTGGACATACTTACTATAAAGGTATCAAAAAACATCATCAAAATCTAATTAAAATCATTAATTTCGATGGTGTTTGTTAGAGTATATAGTTATATAAGTTTATATATATCAAGGACTTATATATATATATTCTACAAAGACATTTACTTGCGTTGATATATTTATGAAGACAATTTTCAATACGGCTTGTACGGTTTTTATTAGAAACCAGGAGGATCCGAATGACGTCCGAGATACTGAAAATGACCTGTATTATGACTTCCTTGTTTTCGTCACTTTTATTGTTAAAATTTTCATCGGATAACCATGCAGTTTGCTCGTGGTGACAACATTTTTCGGTAGCAATGTGTAATGTCTTCAATGGATATGAGCTACTTTTATTCAAAAGGTTCACTTTGCATCCTGAAGAATGGATTGAATGGCGTGACAAGTTAAAAGACGGAGAAGAACAAGGAATTGATTCCATTGGGGTAAATTTCAACCTTTATTTACGATTCAGTGCAAAGGAGTTCGTCAAATAAGATTTGACAAAGAATCACAATACATGTAGTATAAGGTGATGTTTTGTCAGAATGTATGTGCCAAAACCATTAATTTTGATTCAGTCAGATACTTAAAATCTCTGAAATCATTGTAGAGAAAGTTCTTGAATTTTTGTCTTTGATTATCATTGTTCCATGATTTCGATGTCGAGTCTCTACTGTTTTACTACTGAGATTTTTATAGATCTATGAAAGTACTTTAAATAATAAATTAATAATTCTCTTCCGCCTAGTTCTGGGTCCCATTACTAAATTGGTCTTTTTTATTTCGTCTTGTTGACCATTTTAGTTATGGAATTCTCCTCATTCAAAGTCAACAGTTTAAGACGCTTGTTCATGCGTCTATTGAGTCAGATAATTTCACATGCTTTCCGGAACGCTACAGACTTATTCCAAAGCATTATCAAGGAGAATTTTGAAGTAAAAGGGTGGTCTGAAACATCGGCAAAATATGAATCGATTTTGTCTGTTGAAGGTATATTTTAGGTCATATTGATAAATTATGCTATGTTTCATCAAACTGGACACAAGTTTTGCGGAAATTTACATTAAATAGGAAATTGAACGCGACTCAGATTGAGTCGTTTACCTGTTAGCTTTTAAAGAACAAGTGGCTTTGACGATGTACTGCAATGTAGCATATGTATCATTGTCAAAGACCTTCGACTACCCTTCCACTTCCAGAATTAAATTTTCTTATTCATTTACAGGAAATTCCCAGAGAATTATGGTATCTCTCAGTTGCACTGCACCAACGTCCAAGGTTCTTACTACATCTAGTTCAAGATGAAATTGAGAAAGAAAAGAAACAGTATTTACGAAGGGTTGGAGGTAAATATCATAGTATGATGTTCAGAATGTTTTTAATGAAACTGAGTTTCTATCATAGGCACTCAATTTCATGATTTTTATACGTTTACAGACTTTATTTTTCAATTTCACCCATCAAACAACGCAAACCTGTTGAAAGAAAAATCTTCAATTTTTTCCTTTATATTGGGTGTATAAAAACACCAAGGTAGTGCAGCCGCCATCTTTTACAATTGACAGTAGTAAGCGTGGGTCCCAGCTTTCCTTCTAATCTGCACGTGCTTTCCGGGAACCTTGCTTTCGTTGTAGTGTGCCCCAACTTTAAACGTTTTGACAGCTTTTACAAGGAAAGCCGGGACCCACGCTTATTTTGTCACTTCTGTCAAACGAAAAAATGGCGAGTTCACTACCTTGGAGTATTTTATACACTCAATAAGGGAAAAATGAAGATTTTTCTTTCGACAGATTTGCATTGTTTGATGAGTGAAATTGAAAAATAACGACTGTAAACGTATAAAATTAAAAATCACGGAATTGAGTGCCTATGGTTTCTATGTGAAATACTGCTTAAAGTTTCAGAAAAATTATTGATACAAAGCCTTCATGTATTCTTGCATTCATATAGATGGATATCCCATTTAAATAGTGAAAAAAATAATTGAAAAATTATTTAACATACATGTACATTGGAAACACAGATGATTGGCACAGACATATGAATCCTAGTAGGATAGTAAAAAATGCTATATTTGACCAGAGCCCACTTCAATGTATAATTGACAGAAAAGGTATATACATGTAACTTGCAAATCTGAGCCTTCACGATACCCTCACTTCTGCATTCTCTCCTTTGATAAATACTGAATATTTCGAGCTAAACTAAACATTGATCGGCAGCAGGGTCATTTACCTTCACAAACATACCCTAGTTATATATATTACAGCTGGGACCATTGTAAAAATGTGCCAAGCACCTGTGGTTGTAAACATATTCCATTAATGTGATTGAAAGGTTGTGATTGCATGAAAATATTGTTTTGTATAACATCATCAAGATGTGGTAGGATGGTCTAGACTTCATGTTTCATTGTCAATTTGATTTCCTTGCACTTTCAGAAACTCTTCTTACAACATACATCAACATGAACCATTTTACAGAGTTTCACCTGGACAGTATATTTAAATATGGGGAGGATAATAGATTACCAAAAGAGGTAAATGTTGCAATGAAATCACTGTAAAGTGTTTATCTGTTGTTTAATGGCCTATTGGGCAGCTAATGTAATTTCAGAGTTGCCCTAGAGAGAGAGTGAGAGAGAGAGGGGAGAGAAATTACAGGAGAACCGGACATTTTTTATATACCTTCTCTTAATTTGAATTATTGGTTCTTTATCATGCACTGTGTAAAGCACTGATACACAACTCACTTATTTCCTGTGATTTTCCAAAAACAGTACTGGGCTTAGTTTTTGGGATGGGGACACTGATGGAGCCGAGATTCAATTCCACAATCTTTCAACTGGTAGTCCAGCTTTTTAACACTAGACTACCAATCCATGATTTGCAATCAAATCAACTACATTTATTATAATGCTGATAATATCCTTTGATGTTGTACCCAGTGTTCCAAAGATCAGGGTGAATTTAAGACATAATGGTCATAATGCTGTTATACATTGGTAAATTTATACATAAGTCACTGAAATGTATACTGACACGAATCCTAAATTTTCTGTAGGTCTGTTTAGCAGATTTATTGACATTTAACATATAATTTTCATGCTTCATCATGTGCAAAATGTTGTACCATTACAATGACTTATTTTGTATGACAGAGAATGGAGCGGGTTGAATTACTAGATCACCTGTGACAGCAGGCCATGTCAAGAGAGGTGTTAACCTCTTATATAGTATTTATAGGATCCGCACCAAACTTAAGTCTTGTCTGCTCTCTAAAGAGGAACAATAATTGATATTTAATGAATAAGCACCCAGGCCCTCTCACTAGTAGAGTTCTTTCCACATAAAGTTAAGTACTACATTTTTGTATTATTTGACATAAAATCACAGGTTGCTTACCATATATACTATAGCTTAAGCTTTTTAGAAGAATTTAGCTTTTGACTGGCGTATACATGTATTATGAAATTCTTGTTGTACATGTATTTATTTTTGTGTTCATGTTACATTTTTGTCCTTTGGATATCGGCAAAAATGTGTATCCTTAGTGATACAAATGTAGTACTATGTATGTATGTGTACTCTTTAAATAACATTCTTTATATAAGTCTCATACTAACTCTTTATTAAATGCATATATATAAATTATAATATAATTAATGATGCTTTAATAATGTTTACTTAATTTCAGATTTTCAAATGTCCAAATGTTCGATACCTGTCTTTGAAGTACAACTGTTTGTATGAGATACCGCCTGATATTGGCCGACTTCAAAAACTCAAACATTTAGCTTTAACTAACAATCGTCTACATGTGCAATCCATACCTCACTCGTTAACTTTTTGTACTAGTCTACGCACCCTTCTACTGGATAATAACTTACTTGACGCTTTGCCAGGTTTTCTGCTACAAATGCCTAACATCGAAACTGTTCATCGCCATGGAAATCATAATTACTTTAAGTCAACATTTATGTGGTATCATACAGACGTGTACTGTAGAATTATGCCCCTTGTTGGTACTTGTATGGAAACAACAATGAAGAAACCGTATAAACTGTCGTTTTGGGCAGCAAAAACAATTATTGGATCTAAAAGGAATTTCTTTATCGATGAAAACGTGGCGCCAATTCTAAGAGACTATGTTTGTGATTTGTATGAACAGTTTAATATTTGCCAAAATTGTTCAGCTGCCTGTCTTATAAGTGAACCAGGTAATTTTTCATGTATTTGTTAAGCTTGTTTGGTGGTGAGTGTTTTGATTTGTTTGTTTTGTTTCATTGGGTTTTACGCCCCTTTTCAACAGTCAGAGTCATATGAGGCGGACAGTTCACCTAATCATCTTTCCTGGGAAGAACCAGTACTAGTCTCCCATCTTCTGTAAGCAACTGCCTACTTTCTCACATAAAGAGACATAGTCGGTAGTGGGGCTCGAACCCTTTTGCCCTTCAAGTTTTCCTCTTTCCCTTTTCCTATGGGCCTGCGCTTCTTTCCTCTATAGCCCAAAAAGCCCCACTGGTTCAGCTAAAAGAATATTAGTTTCATTTGTTTTTCTGATTTATAGTATTTTTTGTTTCTCAATATCTTATGTATTAGTCACAAGTTTTATTGTGGAATAAAGTCATGAATCTGAAATCTAGATCCAATAAGGTTTGTTTATATCTTAGTTAATTGTTGTTATTTTTCAGGGTTTAAGGTGATAACATTTAAGAACCCCTACTTAGGTAACACCTGTGTGCCATTTCAACACTGGGTGTGTTCGTTAAATTGTGCCAAAGCTCTGGAGGTTCCGGCCAGAATGGAGCAGATAGCAAAAGCTGAAGACTTAGATGCTGTGTACGAACGCTACGTACACAATTGTCAGCGATCGTTTTATATGTGTGAGAGGAAGAAGAAAGTGTTCTCCTGCCTCTCAGGGGATGAAGATGAGGAGATGTTAGCTGAAGAGTCAGACTGTGATACTGTTGTTTCTGTTAGTACTAGTGCTAGTTCTCAGAGTTCAAACACTCAAAGTACAAGCTCCGAGATCTTCCCAGAATCTCAGCAGAGAACTAAACCAAAGAATTGTGTTGTCATGTGATAAATTAAGTGTTTTTAAGTGTAACATATTTATATATGGCAAAGACTTTCTTCTTGCATGTGATAGATAAATTAAATATTGGTGTAAGCATAATATCATTTATATTTACGCTTGTCAGATAGAAGAGTATGTCTAATAGTGCTATCACTGTGGTATCATTGTTTGTATGATTTTGTTTGTTTCACCGTATACGACCTAAAGAAATGTTTGTTTCTAGTTCCCCAATCTATCCCATTGTTTCCTTGCGTCCTTAGCCTTTTTATTAGACCTGAGAAAGTTTTTTTACAACTCCACATGCTTTCAAAAGCTAAAAGAATAGCCCTGTGTAACCAGAAACAAATATGTTTTATGCCTTATTATGTAACTAATGTTAGCTTGGCATGAATCACCCTCAAAAATACATGCACATTGCTATACATGTGCAAGAAGTGAATTATATATACAGTACAACCTCTGTAGAGCAACACCCTGTGGTAGCTGCAAATATTGACCTTTGTTTAGAGGTTGTTGCTCTACAGAGGTTAAATTTATAGTAAATATCAGTTTAAGGAAATTTTGAGTGTTGCTATACAGAGGTTGTTGCTCTACAGAGGGCCACTCTGGAGAGGTTTTACTGTATTATCAATGTGCAATTATTTACTTTGATTTGCTTCATCAAAATATCTGCTTGTATAGATATATTCCTTTTTCATGTTCATGCATATAAATTTTACTGTTATAGAACTTATAGGACTTATTTTTTCATTTCTGGAGATCTCTTTGATAATTGATGCATCGTTTAAACCATGGTTTCATCATAGTAGTATATGACAGTAGAATTTTATTTTTCTTGGAAAACATTTATGGTAAAAAAGATTATTTAATTAACCTGTAGTATAGATCTTCATCTGTAGCCTTCAAGGTTGTAACCTATTGGTACTTTAACATTGGGATGATATGTATACATTATCATGTTATTGTTCCCTTTTTTTCTCTTTTTATGGCCTGTCACCTTTCCCCTGAAGGTGAAAAAAGACTGTATAGTATATTTCTGCTGGGATGTTATTTTAAGTATTCAAAATGTATAAATTGATATTAAACATGTATGTATGTCCAGAAATAGTGAAGTCACTTTAGTAAGTCAATGATCAATAATATCAATGAAATCTACTTCAGCAGTTCTATATTGTTTGATTTGAAAACTGATTCATACATTTTGTTCTAAGTTAGTAGTTTATTCTTAAAATCAGTGGCTTAGCATGAAATTATAAACATACATAGTAATCATCCATATTTAGCTGAATGTAAAAAATGATGTTTTCTGCTATTTGAAAAAAGGGCTTGTTTCTGGTTTTCCTACCTTTCCAATTTTTAATGAGCATTTTAGTATGCTTAGTCTCATATTATGTTAATGTGACTTTAAACATTCATTTTACAAAGTTATGGTATAACACTCAGCAGAATCTCAAAACAAGTGAATGGTCATCTGTAAGCAACAGCTTAACATTAGCATTTTTCGAGGGTCCAAAAAAATCTACAATGTGTTTCAGTTAAAGACGTTTTCTGTAGTTCACTACATTTTTCACATAGACTTATAGGAAAAATTAAAACTGATCTATGAATTTGTTTTAAACTTTGCATAATCGTAGCATATGATAACAGAAACATTTTAAGCGAAAAAAAATTGGGGGTCACTGATCTCGTTTTTGAATCATCTGCCCTTGAATTTGAATTTTTGCTTATTTTTAATAATTGTGTCTTTAATAACCAGGGGGCAAGTAAGGCTAATGATGGACAGTATAGTAACCTATGTTACAACTTCATATGACATCTGTTTAGAAAAAAAGAATTCTATACCAACACAAACATTCATCACTTATATCATGGTGCCTATTTCATAATTTGAAACTTGGTCAGTCTTTATAAAAAATTTGCTGGTGATATTTCCTAAATTGAATCTAAATACCGTATCTTTATTGCATGGTGTCTCTATCATTGTTTATTGCTGATAACCTTATTATCATTGTTTATGAGTCAATATCTCTTTTGTGAGACCAAACACACATGACAAGACAGTATTCTTTAATTGTGCTTGAAATCCAATTCAAATGTGCTGCATTTTATGTTTTTAGCTCACTTGAGCCATCGGCTCAGGCTTTTAGCATCAATGAATGTCCGTCGTCCGGCATCATCTGTCCACAATAAGTTTGTTATCTCCGATGAGTCGGGTTATGGGTAAAATCGGATTAGTATTTCTAGAGTAACGTTTTGCTATATTTCAGCTTGTTTACACCCTAGCACCTTCAATTCTTATCATATTTACAGTGAACATGTATGATCTAAAGGTCTTGGACAAGTTCGATTATGGGTGAAATCAGACTGGGACTTATTAAATTATTAATTTATTATGTTTTAGCTTGTTTACACTCTAGTTTTTTTTGTGCTAATGTTTTGTGCTAGCTTTTATTGATTATATTATTAAATGTATTTTGAATTAGAATGTGCTTGTATGGTACATATTAACCTGTCTTTCCTTGAAGGCCTAAAGAATGAAGCTATGCTTCAACACCACCTCATTAAGGTCAAGCTGCGGATGAAGGCCATTGCTTTAAACATTGTCATTGATTATTTAGAACAAAATGCCCTCCCAAAATAAGCCACTAGTCAATAAAGGCCAAATTTTGTCTTTCCCAAGGGTGGCCTTTGTTCACAGGTTTGATTTTACATGTAACTTAATTTATTATTTATATGCTGATATTACATCTTAAGTAGCTTTGATTTTATTGAAGGGTAAAAGCGCGTGTAAAGATTAATACAGGGCTGATTACTGTATACATTATTATTTGATACAGGACCGTCAATAAAAGATATTGGTTTTGTGGTTATACAACCCAAATTTTTAATCATAGGTAGGCACAAAAACTGATTGTTTCTGGTTATCCAACCTACCCTAATTCCCCACCTGACTACTTTAGACTTTTTATTAGCTAGCCCCTACCATATTTTTAAGGAGCAGGTAACCAAAAATAAACATTTTTATGTCTAGGAATTATTTTGACACATTTTTCAGATAAGATTCTCCCTCTTTTCAGCTGATTTTCATTATTTAATTGTGGTAGAAAAAGTCTTAGATATGATCTGTATTTATAGTGTTACAAGTTATTTCTCTTAATATACAATGAAACTATGTTAATTCTATGTTCTGGATTGCCACTTTGCTTTAGACCTGCTTAGTATCAGTGCACATACTAGTAATCATGTGCTTCTCACTGTGACATACACATGTTAGTGGCCACCTCAAAATAAAGGCCACCTGTCAATAAAGGCCACATTATGTCTTTCTTAAAGGTCGCCTTTGTTCACAGATTGGACTTTACAATGAGAAGTTTACTCTTATGGAAATTTGTGCAATTATTTATTTTAGTCATGGCTATAAAGTGTTATATATGGATTGTTCTGAATGACTGTTCACAGCTATGTTTATAACCAAGTCTGTTGATTGCTGTTACTTACATGAAAGTGTTAAATACATGTAATCAATTAAATTGTCACACCAAGTCTTGAAACAGAAAATAGTTTTGACTCACTGTTCTCCTCTTTAATGCAACAGGATTGTAACTTTGTGCCAAAATAACAAGATACAGTTTTGTTGCATTGATGCAGTAATATTGAACATAGATTATATTGTTGCATTTATTTAAATCATTAATACCTCATACAATGTTTGTAAACAAAAGATGAAATCAACCAATATAAATATGATAGATATCTTTTTTACCTATTAGAGACATGAAATTTGATGCAAATATTCTCAGACATCCTCAAACATTTTGAGGCAGGTCGTAGGAAGCAATTTCTGATTGGGGTTGGCGTGTAGGGGCTTATTTTAGATTTTGTCTGTCAAGGGTCAAGGGGGGAGAATAAGTTATAGCCCCCATTAATTATTATTACAGCTGAAATTATTTATAATTAATTACCCCCCTAGCCCCTCCATCCCCTCAGTTCTTACAGCACTGAGAGGGATGATCAATATAGTCGTTCATTTAGGGAGTATTTAATTCAAAATGTCAGATATAATGTCTGAAATAATTTATTCTAAAAACGAATGTTGTCTCAGTATGTTATACATACATGTTGCTGTGTAAGATTTATTGACCACCATGGTGTAATGTTTGAAGATAATAAAATCTCTATATGACTGCTCATATTATTTCTCTTATTCAGCTGACCTGGCCTGGAGAATATTAGTAGTATATTGTATTGGGATATACAGCGTGTATATTTCTTTCAAACTACAGTCAAACCTAGGTAAATAACCACCAAATAAAGGTCACCTGTCAATAAAGGTCACACTGTAATTCACAAGGGTGGCCTCTGTTCACAGGTTTGGCAGTATTCTGAAAACATATTCAGAAATTATTTTCAAAAGTCATATGTTAGCTCCCTTAGCTCATGCCTAAACTGAAAGCTGAACCCAAGTCTTGTGAGATCCCGCAGACAGAATTCTTCTCTGATTTTAACCAATCAGCATTCAGGAAATGTTACGGAGTACCGGGGACCAATATACGAACACACTGACTGGAGACAAATTGCTTAGTCAGCCTTGCAAGTGCGTAATTTATTGTGCCATATAAATGCGTTATCTAACTTTGATGTGTTGTTAATGGTGTGACTACTAGTATTTTGTGGAATTACAGCAATTTTGTCTGAAAACATCATCTGGTGATTGTAATTTTAATACATTGTGTAATAATCCATCTGTTGAAATGTCTCGCCATACCAGATAAGCACGTAAACCTGCATTGATAACGGTAATTGTATAACTGACGTGGTTTAAAAGTGGGAAGGTGTTCTACTTATAATTCTGTTGTATATCAATGAGCATTGATTAGAAGACTCTGGTTATTAAAAAAAAAATCTTCCGTCTTCAACAACTATATAGTTTACTCAAACTATTCTCAAATTATGAATGTATTTGTATATGCATACATGTTAGAACTGCATACAACATGAAATCAAAATTTGCATGCAGAACGAAGAATGTCTATCCAACCATTGGATTTTGTGGAATAGTGGTTGGTGGTATTGTCGTAGGTGGTGTTGTTTTGCAATTAAAGTCATCTCCATGGAGCAATTGCCCGTGACTAGCACAATACGTAAAGTAGCACCAGTTTGAACTAGCATCATAACCTTCATCTATTTTCGTCCCGGGTGCGTACCATCTCCCGTTATACATGCAACCCTCTGGTATTGTTGTAGGCGGTATTGTCGTTGGAGGAGTGGTTTTACAATTAAAATCATCTCCGTTCTGTATTTGACCGTCTCCATCACATAACGTGAAGTAACACCAGTTTGAACTCGGATCGTAGCCTTCATCTATTGTCGTCCCCGGGGCATACCATCTTCCGTTATAGAAGCAGCCCTTTGGTGTGGTCGTGGTTGGTGGGAATGTGGTAATATCTTAAATAAAACAAACTACTCTTACAATGAAACCGTATTAATTTATCCCGGTCTTTAGTAAATCTTACCACAAAACAGACGGAAAAGAAACAAAAAAGCTGCTTCTGTTTCACATCCGAATACATATACAGTAAATCACTGAAAACCGCAACCCTTCCGGACTGGACCGAAAGTACGGTTTTCTGAGAATTTCATTTTCAGAAAAGTTTTGATAAATTCCGGACAAGATTCGAATTCATAACAAACAATTTATCCAGGGGTGGTCATTTAGCAATGAACCAATATGGTACTAGTATAACAAAAAATATAGACATAATTGTTTACTCATTATGTAATTATGAGTAAAATTGTGTTAACAAATCATTGAGTATACGTTGGCAGCATTAATTCACTATCTTCATAAACCAGTTTCTATTTTCTATTTTCATGAATTTCCTTGATTTCATTTTGATAATGTTACGAATAAGTTTATCTAATTGTATATTCTACTGAAACATTGCTGTTACGATTCCACTTAAACAATACCGTATTCATTAAATTGCGTATTAATAATTCTTGACGTTGAAGTAACGGTATCGAAATTGCACATCTGTTGCACAATTAATATTATAAAAAAATCTTAGATTAAATGGAGGGACTGTGCAGTTAGTTAGATGTTTTATATTGTCGTTAGAAATAACGAGATACAGTCAAACCTGTGTTAGCGGCCATCTCCGAATAAAGGCCAGCCTGTGAAAAAGTCATTCTATCATAGTAATAACTGCCATCGATTATTTAAAACAAAATGATCTCAATATAAAGGCCACTTGTCAATAAAGATCAATTTATGTCTTTCCCAAGGGTGGCCTTGGTTCATAGGTTTGACCGTAAATACATTTAACTGGAGAACATGTTCGTTAAAGTCACATTAATCGTGACAATGAATGGGAATCTTACAGCGACACGATATACTAGTACTAGTAGCACAATTGTAAGAGCTTTGTATTCAAGATTCTGAATCATAACTTTTGAGATAACAGAGGAACATTAATAATTTTTCTGAAAGTACCTTGCGTTCTCCTAGGCAACGATTCCACAACAGACAATCCAAGCGCCAGCAGTAGAAGTATGTTCACTAAAAATGTAGTAAATAGTAACAACACATATGAACAATTTTCTAAACGATTTATTGTGTCTGTCTTAAAGTGCTTATGAACACGTACTTATTCATATAAGAATGCGACTTTTCAATTGAAGGCCTAATTCATATATGATGACTACACACTGAACCGAACTTCTAAACGTTCATCTTGAAGAAAATCTCTATTTCTTCGTGTGGATCGTTTTTAACTTATTCTAAGTACATGTATTACAAAAGATAAGAATTAAATCACTATTTGGGGTTCTTTTAGTTTTATAAAGTGGACATTTAGAATTCTGCGCAGTGTATATGTATCCGAGCAGATCCTTACTTGATACATAGACAGACCATCGGGGCTTTGTATAGAGAATCTCAAACCATTTAAAAGTGTAAATAAATATAAATGGTTATCTGAAAACAAACTAAAGTCGACCTTCATGAAACTAGAGTATTATACACTCTTTAAGGACAATATATCGAAGTTTAACGTCCTCCAACTGCATGGGATGTTCCCATAATTATGTGCAAGCTAAAACAAACCCAATAACTCATATATTTTACTCACTCGTTGGTTCCGAGTTGAACAGACCAATGTTAAAGGCCCTTTACACAAATAGTTACGTCCAAATATGTTATCTCACAGCTGTTTAACAATGAAGATCCCGCAGTTAAATGAGGATTGTTCGTTTGACTGATAGTCATAACTATACAAGTACTCAGTGGCACTGTAGTTATCATAAAATGTCACACAGAATTGGAGAATCGCAAAATATAATGTGAATTGTACATAAGGTTCGTCAGATTATCAGTAAGTCCTCAGTCTAATACATTTGCAATTACACGTGTCAAGGTAAAATGAGTATAACAAAGGCGAACAACATCAATTTAAAGTTAAATTTTCCAACAACTTTACATAAGACACATATAATTCATTACAAAAAAAAATACAAAATGTTACCGACTCACTTTTTTATATTTAATTTTTATGGCTTTCCATCTGTAAGATAGAAGAATGTTGGTTCAGAGTTTTACCAAATGCTTTAAAACAATGGCAGTACACTATGTCATCGCGTCTGCTAACTGATCTCCCCCGGAACTTCTATCTGTAAAAATCATGTCCCCACTCACAGGTAAATTACCGTCTTTTTTATGAAATCAATTAAGTAATTTAAAATGGTGTAGTGCAACAAGGATTTACAAATGTATGCTATGATGTTGCGAAGAAACGTTGTAGTTAGAATCTTTGATAAAGGCCTGAAAACGGCATTTTGTGGCAAACATCCGGGTGTGACCATTCAGAAAAATACTTAAATCCGTGTTCACTCCTAGATGACACATTAACACCATGAACTGTTTTTACAATTCTTTTAGTTATGATAGTCATTCCTTGGTGCGTTGTATTATTTTCCTTTACTTTCACGAGTTCGTATAATAAAAACACATTTCATCTTAGAAGCGGTAGGTAAAGGCTGTTTTCAAACTTTAAAAGACGACAATGAGAAGTAAGTCATAAGGAATTCTTTGATCAACTTAGTAAGAGTTATGTTTCTTCGTATCGCCGCAGTTAAACATTTCGTTGGCTGTTCGAAGTGATTATAATCTACATATATTTACTTGCATTGCCAATTGATATCAGCCTTGCGTTTGTGAATTTACGATAAAATATTTCCATGAAAGGAAAACAAAAGAAAACGGAAACTTAGCAAGCTTTCGCGAAAATTAACTGTAAAAAAGTGTATGCAGAAATATGCCATTATATGCTCAGCAATGGCACGAATGACTTAACATTAGTAAAATGTGTGAACACGTCATAAGTAATAAGAATGCATGTATACATTTTAATACATTTTTGTATTTTCATCAGACAGACGTGGCATCCAAATATCAAAATAACTCCAATTCAATGATTATCAATGGTGTGTGCAGGTAATAAGGTACATGCTGTCATATACAATCATGTATATTGATAAGTGATTGCTCATTCCTTTCCGCGCTCGTTGTACATAAGTGTCATTACAGAAGATAAGCGATTAAAAATAGTGTACACCGCATTCCTCAGGTAAGCCCCGTAGTGTACGTGTTGGGGCTCATGATCTACGGGCGTTTATGAATTGTCAGTCCCTTAAAATTGGAACATCATTTCCGTTCACCTTTCACTTATCACTACACGATTTGAATTTTAACCAGGTTTCTCATCGTCTTCCCCACCTTTCTCGCACATAGCACGTGCTTAAACACCCGTGTACCAAAGTACATGCCGAAAATTCTTAAACAATCTTACTCAGCGTTTAACAATGCAATTGAAACATGTTTAGTCAAAACTCGAAAACAAAAATTCATTTCAAACAACATTATGCTGTCACCCGTATGGTATGGTGTTTCTGGTGACCGCTACATGACTGTTTCACTGTACACTTAATTGCTATGTTCCGATCAAATCATCAAAACGTTTTTCGCCCAAGTTCTTGAAATTGATTCACGGTTAGATACTTAGATTGTTACAAAATAGTAACATTTCAATGCTTCAAAAACATCTAGCATATTAAATCTTGGCTCAGATAATGATGAATATGTCGATTAACTTGCGCAGACGATTTCCGACTATTAAAAATTACTCGATTTCACCGTACCAGATACAGCAAAATTCCTGAAACCGGACTCTCTAAAAAACCTGAATTATCTGGGGAAAATAAATTATCCAAAGTTCTCTAAAATCCGGAAATCTGGAATATGAACTTTTGGTCCAGTCCGGTCGGGTCCGGTATTCAGGGGGTTTACCGTATTCACTGCATTGCAATTAATAACTGATGGCTATAAATCAAAATTAATTACCGATTAATTGACAAATACACACATACGCATATTTGTAGCAATTCACAACTCAGTTATAAGTTTACCGTCATATTTACTGCATTGTGATGAAAATATACTAAGTATTATGTTGTTTTCAAACTAACACTTGGAACACTGGTAATTCAATGAAAGCGTCTACCTCTTGTCTTACGTTAAATAATTCAGCAGTTGAAATCAATAAACAGACAGGTGCTCTGAACGCAAAAAAACTCAGATTATAAGATATTTAGAAAGCATAAAGATGGTTCGCCTTCCAGGCATCGTTATTATACAAATGTACTTAGATACAGTATGTGTGGAAAGTAGGACAGGAAAGAATGATAGAAATTAACATATTGTTATTACATAAATGCGGACAAATTAAAGCGCTCTATTGAAATGCTATAACTGGATGTTATTAGATACATACTTCCGGATAAAAATGTTGATTTCGTTAGATAGGGTTACTTTCATTATGCAAGCTTGAAGGTAAACATAGAAATTACGAAAGTAGATATGAATTAATTAAAAAACATGATACATGTAGTATGAATCTATGTTTATTTATATACCAGTGCAAACGTACTGAATTTGTTTTAAAGGGAAATATGTATTAAGGAAAATATGTATTAAGAATTCATATTTTTATATACTTGAATATTTGTTTACATTTATAGTTGAATTAGACTTATAAACAAGCGATCTACCATGGATTAATTGGTGTAGGACAACAAAGTTATGAGTATCTGACGAAACAAGTAGGTAACATTGCGATAACGATAAAAGTTTTATATCTACGAAGGTCGCATTTTTGTGGGAATATTTAAATCGTAGCCAAGAGTGAGCAGCGTTATTATGAAACAGTTTTACGCTTTGCATGGACATCAATTTACGGAGGCGGACAAGTGAAGAAAAAAATAATCTGCTCAAAAAAAGTAATTTCACTTAATTGCTAGGTGCGGTTAGATTTTTTCTATGATGTATTTGCTTGATATTGGACTTAAAATTTATCTATGAGCGTAACACGGGAGAAACCCAAAGCTTATGATAGTTTAAGCATTTTTTGTGCATACCGGGACATCTGCCGATAAAAAAACTTCGATGTATTTGAAGAGTACTCAACGACGGACTATGAAAATAAATTATTGAATGTTCTGTGATATAAAGATTGTTTCAGTATATCAGAACATCAAATGTTCGATTTATCTACATTCTTGTCATTTATTCACAGTTGACTCATTACTGATTGTGGAGGTCAGTGATTACTGATTACTTGGTGTATACATCATTAGGATACATTAGTGGGTTTATTTTGACTTACACTGTTGTGAACAAACGCGATTTATGGTGTTAGATATGTTAATTAATTCATTAAAGGAAGTGAATTATACATGGATTGACTATTACTATTCAATCGATTAATCTTCATGGTGATAATTTTTAACACCTTAGTTAAGAACGTGTGGGGAAACAAAAAGTGTATGAATAAGCAGTTAAATTAGACGTATACGAAAAAAGTGATCGCTAATGTGATGGAAATTTGAATTATTGTAAATAAACTGTTCGATGCACGTAGAAAATTTTTGCTGTTGTGCATGTATGCGATAGAGTCATGGTGGTGTTGCGGGGTGACCTAATTAAATGCATCGTCCTTGGGGATGATAAAGTGGGTAAAACCAGTATGTTGATGAACTACGCAACAAATAGATTTCCTTCTCAACATGTGCCTACCGTATTCGACAACTATGCAGGTAAATTGATATACAGTCAAACCTGTGAACAAAAGCCACCCCTTGGAAAGACATAATGTGGCTTTTGTTGACAAGTGAACTATATTCGGGGGGTCATTTTGTACTCAAATAGTCAATGATGTTTTTGAAAGAGTGACCTTCATTCACAGGGTGACCTTTATTTGGAGGTGACCGCTATAACACTAGTTTGACTGTATATAAAATTGTCTTTAAAAGTGCAATTACATGTACATTATTTTAATTCTTATTATTACTATATATTTTGTGTTCAATTTCACTGCCAGTAATCCCTTTTTCTCATTAATATTATATATGAATATTCGAAGTGTTCAATCAACAAACATACATTGCGGTTATCAATTACAGTAGACGTGGATGCCACATTTACAGGATAGGGTTCGATTCAACCTCTACTTCCTCTGTCTAACACTTTGAGTCTGTTACAGAAATATTAATTGAGTTGATTTGCTGTTTTATTATTTCCAATCTTTTTTTTTCATTACATATATAAGGTCCACACGAGTAGCTTTGTATTCGGATTAATCCTTGTAAACGTGCGTCAAGCATTCTAGATCAGATCAATTGAACAATTCACAAACTACTTTTTGCCGCTTTATAATTTATCGAAAACATCTCAGAAATAGCATGTCTTCTGAATAATTAAGAAGTAATCACATAAAAACACTTGAGGTTATAAAACATATCACATAAAACATATACTGTGAAACGTATCAAATCTATTTTAAGTATATGATTAAATTGTATAAGTGTATATATCTTATTAAGCGTCGCGTACGTGAACCTTAAACCATTCAATTATCAATATTTTATAGAAAGATTAATCCAAAGACAGCTGTGCTCAAATGCATTTTAAACCATATCAAACTTGCGTTTTGAATACTTTTAAAAGATCTGCTTATTGTCGCAAATGACCGCACAGAGACTAAATATTAAAAGTCTTGTGATAGAAAAAATATATATTTACTACATGTACTATGGATTGTACTAAACCACATGCATTTTATGGGGTGTCGAAAGCGTGAATTGCCTACCGGTATATCATGTAAAAGATGCCTCTCTGTCTGTACTATGAAAGTATTTGCAGTCGACGTAAATTTTGCTTACCAGTATACTTGTTTTCTAGCACATAAATTTATGATGCTATGTTAGTCGAACTTTACTTGCGAAACAATTAAAGTGCATACTGTTGCTGTTCGCATAATTTTTAAAAATGTCTACATCAAGCGTTTTTTTTTAATGAGAAGTCATCCTAGACCTTTGAAGACGTGTTAGTATCTTATTATGTCTTTCCTAAGGGTGGTCTTTGTTCATGTATGTATATGTATAAATGGCTGAATAAATAAAGCTACAGGTTTGCGAACAGCTGACTTAATTATGATCAATTTTTGAATTGTTGGCAGATTTTAATTCTAGCTTGATGAATGACTTTAAACTTTAACCTGTTTCTTTATGACTATTGAAAGTATAATATCCTCATTTGAATAAGCGCCAAATTCTAATTAGCGTCCTTTGTCATGTTAATTAAAAGTTTCTCTACAATTTTTTTTGGCTAAAACTTGTTTTGTTTATTATAAGATACGGTAGTTTTTCTCGGGCTATATCCATAAATTACCAATCTATCTTGCATAAATTTACATAAAAATGTATATCTATGTGTTATTTTGGGGATTAATTTTCCATATCACAATTTCATACAGTCAATCCTGAGAACAAAGGCCACTATTTGGAAAAAAAACATAATATGTCCCTTATTGATACTTGACCTTTATGTGGAGGTCATTTTATAAACAATCTATGTTGATTTTTATAAAAGAATACCTTTATTTACAGCTAGTGTATCCTTTATTTTGAAGGTGGACCCTTACACATAAAGTTTGACTGTTTTTACATACTTAAAACAGCAGCTGTTCACAGTTGAACAGCAGTAATTAAAAATATTAATCACATCTGTTGCCGACTTGTAACCAGATGATCCAAGTTCGATTCGCGGTACCCATCCAGGAAAATTTGACCAAAATGTCGACTTCCCTCCACATGTGGAAAAGTTGTGGAAGGGTACTATATATATAGTCCAGGAAAAAGTGGTTGGGTGAATCAGTCGTCGTATATAACTGAAAAATTGTTGAAAAAAACGGCGTTAAACCGAAATAAACAAACTTTACTAAAACTATTTAATCATCGACAAGTGCATGCAAACTGAGACTTCAAAACAAGGTCGCCGTCATTTATTGAAGGCATTTTTTCATCAACATGCATCAGAGAGTAAGGTAGAACAACCGGCGTGCAAAACATCTACTCGTGTAATAAATCATAAACAATGTTCATTCTACATCTTGATCCATTTCATATCCTGTTAAGACATGTACCTAATCAATCATTGTTATTAAATTTGATCTGGCGTCTTGAAAAGTATGCTTGTTATTATGTAAGTTTTTGTTTCTGTGCATCTTTAAGTACAACAGACAATGAGAGAATTCGTAGATCAGTAATATTGTGCATGAAAACATCAGGTGAAGTACAAGTATATGATTCACAAGAAACAGAGGCGAATAATTCACTTCATTATGTTTGTAAAACGTTACGATTGAATGATAACTTCTTGATGAAACATAATGTAGACAGTTCAACATTTGTTATAGTCTGTTCTAGGCTGGAGACTTATCACAGGAATACAACTTCTGATAACATTCATGAATAAATTGTTGAGTATTAGAGATATAAATGATTATTTTCACTTAAATTCTATTTTCGATCATAGAAGTATGCTGCGCATTTTTCGTTGATTCAATCTTTGTTTCTCTGTAGCATCTTATATGTCTTGGCTTGGCATTGTATTGTTCGTAGTGAACATTATAGTTTCATAACTTGTTTACCACTCGAATAATTCGAGAGCGACATACATGTGTGTTATGGACTGTCTTGAAACAGAGAACTGATTAATTGATTGATTGATTTGATTGATTGATTGATTGGTTTGGTTTGGTTTGGTTTGGTTTGTTTTGTTTTGTTTTGTTTTATTTTATTTTATTTTATTTTATTTTATTTTATTTTATTTTATTTTATTTTATTTTATTTTATTTTATTTTATTTTATTTTATTGGTTGATTTGATTGGTTGGTTTGTTGGTTGGTTGGTCATATCATAATTATATACCAACAGGACCTTCATTTATAAAACATATTTTTTATAAAATGGTTTAAACACACATAAAATGCAGACTTCAGTATGTAACCTTGGAAACTATAACTACTTATTCTTCAAACTAAAAGAATGTGAACTTTATCAATTTATAGCTTCAGAATATTAAGACTTCAATTTAAAAGCACTTTAAGCATTGCGTAATAAACTTCAAGTGGAACAGATAGATAATAATCATTCTTGTTCTGAGTTATAGTATAACCTCAAAAAGAGGCCAATATGACAATAAGTCCACCTTGTTGTAACGGGCCCGTTTTTACTATGTTTCCTCTGTATATCAAGTTTGTAACAAAACATTTCAAAACTTTAAGACGTATATTTTTATCGCAAAAGGAGGCTAGATATAGATATTTTAGTACGTTAATATTTTGTTGTAGACTCTTCGTGTTAAAGAACGGTCAGCGATCACCAATTTTAAAGAAAAACAAACACAAACTTCGTTTGATATTGCTATCAATTGAAAAAAAAATAGAAATGATAAAACAATATTTGAAAACGTACTTGAATTGAATTCAAGTGTTTTAACCATTATTTTACAAAGCGGTGAAAATTGAAAACATCGCGCTTTTTTAGTTCAAACTTTACTACGATTATAAGCTCCAGCAGTGATTAGTTCTGCAATGCTGTAAGTCGGCTAACGTATTGAGCTTGATATTGTCAGTGTTATAAAATCTATCTTGGATAAACTATAAGACAAACTTACATTTATCAGAATTAAAGCAGACTTTGTCCTTAAATCCAACGGTTTATCTTGTTAGACATTGTATTGATTGAAATAAAGAGACACGAACTATGACACAGGTCAATATATACATGTAGTATATTTTCGGCACTTATACTCCCATGATGTCCGGTAGACAGAGTGTGGTGTTGATTTCCGTCCGGCCGGGGTCGTGGTCCAGTTGTTTGAGCGCTGGATTTGTAACCTGGACTGAACCCCTGTCGCAGCAGGTCATACCCTTCTGAGAAATGTTGATTAAAATGTCGATTCGGCCTATGTTCAATAAAATGTGATAGGTTGATTGTGGGTGTATTTGTAAAATTAGTCAATGGGACGTATGCGTATTGAGGCTGGTGTATGAATAAGATATCAGAATGTTTATGTTATCTGACGTAAAATATTCGAAAATGTGAATAACAGAATACCGTTACCATGGTATTCTTTACATTGTTCCATGAAATATTCAAATACTATCTATCACAGTATATACATGTAGGGTTAAGGATAAATTGTTACTGAAAATAATCAAACAACTTAGAGACGAGAATGCAAGCGCCGGCAAAGATTGATACATCGACGAAAATAGAATAGATTTTCACGTAAATGAATTATTCAAGTACAGGTAATTGTTCTCTGTCCTGCATTAATGAGATATAAATATTGCAATAAAAGATTTTTTATATAAACTTATAGACAAAAGTCTTGTCCTGTTTACAAAAAATGCAATATCTTATTTACATGTATTATAATCGTACATTAATAATTAAAATAGTACCATTGGAAAGAAGACGCTACGAGTTAAACCAATTACAATGGTTAAGCTAGATTAGAAGAATCACGGAAATGATAAAGATGTAAGGGTAGACGCGTTAAATTAATTCAAACGTGCGCTAATGATCACCTGTTAATAAAAAGAACTATACATAAAAATATGTTGTCATATTTTTTTTAAATACATTGTAAAAACTATTTTGCATATTTCATTTTTTCCCTAAATACAGACCACCTCCAATAAAGATCACTTGTTCGAAGTTAGTACTAACTACTAGTATAACCTAACAATCAGCCATACGAAAACAACGGCTGACAGACATGCTTTGGGAAGATTCATCTCAGGTATATTTTGGCCTTGAACAACCACGTGTCCAGCCCAAAATAACTTACTAGAGTCATACATACTTTATGCAATTAATGCGTAATCAGATTTATGTTTTATTTACATTGTCATTATAAAATATGTGTGTTTCAACGAAATTAGGTGAAGTTGGGTTAAGTCCGTTTGTTGTAAATATATCACGACAAATATTGTAGCAAGATAAACAGCGTTATACAAAACTTACCGTAAACATACAACATTTAATGACCCCCGACACTTCCTTCGTGGTAGACCCATGGTCAACAGGGCGTAGTACATATATATGTTACGAGGTTGTCAAGCACGTGAATAAATGTCATCTTCGTGCTTTGTCTTCTTATAAACCTTGTGTTTCTAGAATAATATAAAAATAATCATGAAAGTTTATGAAATGTCGATCACGATCTCCTGGTTTAAAGTCACATGGTCATAAGGTAGGCCTATTCCATCCCTGATGCTGTCTTTTAATGGCGTATCTGTTAAATTCTATATCAAAATGTTAATATTAATTGTAAGAGTTGCTGCCTTTGTTGAAAAATAGAAACATATCAATTTCTTCAGATATTGCATAGTGGCCTGTATTTTTCTTTATCAAATTAAATTGATATTAAGTATTTTAAATTTTTAACCAATAGTTTTCATAAAAAATGATGTCCTTACTTTCCATCATGAAAACCTAATGATAACAAATTGAAATATTTACAAAATCTGACTGCCCCATTTTTAAATGATTATTTTGGTAGTTAGGATCCCAATACATGTACCTGGAAGACAATGCTGGCTTTGTAGATAATTTAAGACTCAACAATTAATTTTCAAACGCGGAATCAAAGATTCCATGACTTAAAATCAATGTGACCTTCAATGACTCAAAGGCCTAAATGTATTTTATAATTTATTTATTTATTCACACCGGGAAAAATAGGGTAGGTCGGTCAGGCAACCAGAAACAATCAAGTTGCCCCCCCCCCCCCCCCCCCCCCCTATGGGCTGATATTTGCAAATTGTACGATATAAAAACATTCTGTGCATTGACCGAGATGTAACGTGCTCTGTGCAACTTGTTTACAACATGTCAAAATAATGGAGGTCAGGCGACAAGTGTTCATGTTCATGTTCAGTTTATAAAACATCATCATGACATGAGAATTAACGGAGAGCTAATTACGCTTTTCATATTTCATCATCCTACGGACATTTTATCACAGTTAACGATTGTTATTAGATTTATGTTAATAAGTGCAAGATTAAAAATCCACCTTCCGTATTAGGCATGCATTATCTATAACAAGATCTTGGCTTAATTAATAACTACCTTAATTAATTAGTTTCATTATCAATGTAAACATTTATTGTCCTCTAGAGACGTAATGTTTGGCTATCCTTGGTGTAACTGTTTGTCCATATATACATTGTGTTTTATATAAAACAGACATTGTATTGTCTATACTTATCTGTTTTCGACAGAGATAAAGGGTTGACACTGCGGACTTTGTCCTTATAAGGTCGTGCACACTAATATATGTCGTTACAGACGTTTTTATGTAAGGCATATATATTGTTTCTAATTACAAGCTCATCAAATATAAAATAGGTATTCGGGGCTGTTTTGGCACTTGAACGCGTGTGGAAGTGGGCATTCTGTTCCTCGGTTTGGGCTTGATAACAGTTTAGGGTCGCGGGAAAGAATTAGGTGGATCGGGGAACCAGTATCACTAATTTTATTCTTGTCACCAAATATCTATGTACATGTATATATCTTTATTTCCTCCAAACACGGAGAGCATATAATATAATACATGGTACAATGTACATATTGTTATCGTTAATATACAATAATATAATAAAGCACAATCTATGAATATTCGCATTACAGCATAAGCAGGATTAATGCACATAATTAAATGCTCGAGCATTTATCGTATTTTATATATATATAGCTTAAAGACTTAGCTCTTATCATTGAGATGAGAAAAAAAAAATTTAAGATCAGATAAAAGTTTATGGTACTGCGATTGTGCTAAATAAAAAAGTTAAACACACACACAAACAAAGTTTTCTACGGAATCCAGATTAGGCCACAGTGATCTCGCCCCGCGACTTTCTGACCAGCCAAAGAACAAACAAAGGGAATTTCATGCTACTATTTCGCGTCTTTTTCTGGCCAATTTACATTGTAAAGCATTGCTAATTCGTGTAATAAAGTATAAATAAAACTGAAAATAGTTAAGATCTTGAAGTTGCTACTTAATGTGAAGAACATGTAAATGTATACATTGAATGTTCTAAGCTAGCAACTTATCAAATGATCAAATGAATATGTTCGTGTGTTTGAAGATCAATGTGTAAGAGAAAATGTTTAATGAAAGAAAATCACATTTTATCATTTCATTTTCAGGGTCTATATCGATGGCAGGAAAGCAATACACTTTACAGATGTTAGATACGTCGGAACAGGTGGGTGATCATTACTTTGCAATTAACAATCTCAGGTTTTGTAATTTACATCGCTATCACAATCTACAGAAATGCAGCACCTCTCGCGAGATTTAAACATATGTGAGCAGTCTTTGCTCTGAGGAATTCATGCACAGTCGACATCACTGCACACCGCTCGTTTAATTTCACAATAGAAGCGAGATTTATTGAAATACAGTCTAACCTGTGAACAACAGCCACCCTTGGGAAAGACTTGTGGCCTTTATTCAGATTTCGTTAATTTTCTAAGTAAACAATGAATATTTTTTTAAAAGAAAGGTTTTTATTCAGAGGTGTCCGCTAAAACAGGATTGACTGTATATGCCAAAAATTTAATTATTTGTCATTTTGTTTTTACCGACGTGACGACGGCAACTGAGTAACTAGCCATGCCTATTCGCCTTTCCGGTTGGCCGACTTCATATCGAAAAGGCCATCCTCTCAGCTAGGGACGGGACGGGGCCAAATAATACAAGTATCTCGCTGTCACAAAGGTCTTATTAGTTGGATTGTGAGTAACACGTGTTTAAATACAGCCTGGCTGAAAACCGGTCTATCAGCCATACCAGAATAACATGAAATACATTTTATACAATCGTTATTCTAAGTGCAGCAAACTGCAAAATCATCATAAAATAAACTACTTGTACTTTTGAACATCGTTTAGCAATCACGTCATACCGGTTATCGACCTTGTTTCGTACTTAGGCGAAAGATAAAATTAATACTTCAACTTGATCAACATTCTGTAACAGATAATGTTCCTAGACAATTTATCGCTATCATAAAACTATTACATGTAAATGTTAATCAACTACATGCATATATAATACATGAATTGATATTTTCAAGGACTTAAATACACACGTACATATATACGTCCTTGATATTTTATATTTACAAACAGACAGACAAACATACAGACAGGCCAAAAACATTATACCCCCGATCTATCGATACGGGGGCATAATGCTTTTGGCCTAGCCTGTCTGTACGTTTTTTTGTCTGTTTGTCTGTTTGTTTGTAACAAACTTTAACCTTGCCTATAAAGTCAAAACGCTTCCAAGTACAGTCGTCAAACTTCATAGACAACCTCTACTACAGGACCTTTGTATTTTAAGGTCAGTAGGTCAAAGGTCACTGGAACAGAATCATTTTCGGAAATAACAATTACAGCAAATGAAGAAAAATGGGGGGAAAATTGTAGTTAAAGTAGTAAAATAAAATCAGTCTGTGATAGAACAGTTCTTTGAAATATAATCACGACAGAAGTGATTCGATTCGAATTTGGAACAAGTACAACCCGAATTAAATCGAATAAAATGGTTTGGTGATAATGCCTAGAATGCATTCATGTTACCCTGCAACTCAATAAACCAATGTTAGTGAGCAGTATTGAAAATGCCTCGGGCATATCAGGCAGGCCGCCATATTGTTGTTATTGTTCACGGACTACTTTCCATCATGGCTGACACTGGGAATCCGATGAAGGAAATAATCTGTTTCTCTTTCAATGCGAACTTGATGCCCATTTTATCAATACGTTTGAATGTCGGTCATTGTAATGATTCTTGAAAACGAGTGCCCAGTGCAGTGTTGAAAGAAAAATGTGTACTGACTACGAGGCGTATTTCTTAGTGCCGGGAAGGCCCGAGCAGTTACGATTGGCAACTGAGCTCGTTTCGTCGAATTTCTCCATCATGTGACCTTGATATTTATATACAAATTTTAATGTGTTGGCAGAATCCTTGGTGTTTTGATGTGAATAAATTTATGCCGATACTATGTCTTATTTTTATTGAACTCAAAAACGAACAAGCATGTTATTTATTGAAAAGCGTAACAACCTCCAACAGTTTATGGTGTATAAATATTTGCATGATTAATTATTTTGTTGTTATTTCACAGCACAGGTGTACTTTTATTCCTTCATCCGGTAGATATTATTTATTATGTATGAAAGATGAAACAAGATAGCCTAGTATTTTGGAGAGTGTGAATAGATTGTGTAAGAACACTTCCGTTCGTAAAAAAACATAGGATGCAATAATAAAATCAAAGTACTGAAAGTACTCATAGAAACTGAACTTACATAGACCTGCAATGCAACATTGAACAGGAACCTGTTTAACAATTACATAGCGGATGTAGAAAAACGTAGTACTTTGGTCCGCATCAAAATTCATGCGCGCTGAGTGAGTGACGGCTATGGAAACCTAGTGGGTGATGGTATAATGGATACCATTAGTATTTTAATATGTATTAGTTACGACTAGTATGTATTGGCGGTTTAATTCTGCTGAGGCAACTACTGGTTGTTTCTCATATAGTAGCATAATGTATCATTTGGGTTGGACCATTCAGTTAGTCTAATATCCACAAAACGATTAATGAAATGAAGCCACCTCTCTAAAATGTAAGTCACCTTTAAACAATTATGTTGCCCCAGTTTACACGAACTTATCAAATTGTTATCATGTCCAAATAAATACAGGTCACATATTTTACCTGGCTGTGATACATCGGATACCATGTTATCCATTTGATATTTAAGCCAGATACACAATACACATACATTTTTGTATTTCCATAACGGGAAACTTCGATACATGTATTCGTTGAATAACATTCTTGACCCAATTCCCATTTGATATAAGAAACACAAATATTCTGCAACATTACAGTATGTCACAACTCTAGGGCAACCAAACAAGCCATTTACCCAGTGGCGTTCAGCATCACGTACACAATAATGTTTAGACTAGATGTAGCTAGGCTAGATACAAATGTATAGATCTGTAATGAGAAGCGAAGATGCCGTAATTAACGATACACTGTGTAATATGAATTCCTTGATTAAAAAATAAGCATTGGCGGCTATATAATAGCCGAAAAATAAAAACGCTAATATTGGCTGGACATTTTCATACATGTATATACATTGTATTATATATTTCCGTGTAATTTTCAGGATGAAAGTGATGAGGCCAGACGTCAGTGCTATCCAGGCGCGGATATTTTTGTTGTCTGCTTTTCGTTGGTTCGACCTGAGAGCGTCAAACACGTCCAAGACCGCTGGATACCGGAAATACGTCAATATATGGGAGATACTCCATTCATTGTAGTAGGCACACAGGCCGATTTAAGAGACGATGAGTCGATAGTAAATGAACTCAGGGTCAAAGGTCATAGACCGATGAGTACACGTGAGGCCTTGACATTCAGTCGTCGTCTTGGTGCCGCGTGCTATGTAGAATGCTCTCCAGTTATGAAGAAGCGCTTAAGACGGGTAATAAACGATGCCTTTGTGTCGGTTTTTAGCAATAAAAATGAACAAAGTGGATCTGGATGCACAATATTATAAACATTCAATCTGTGATATTTATGTATAAAGGAAGAATACGCCATTTACTTTTTTGTCTACAGTCAAACTTGAAATATTAGGTACGATTAAGGGCTATTCTTTCAAGAACCGTCTTTGATTATTTAGAACAAAATGATATCTGAATAAAGACCATCCGTCAATACAGGCCATATTTCGTCTTTCGGAAAGAGGGACCTTTGTTGAAAAATTGTTTGCTGCATATTTCGAAACTTGTTCAATGACGTCAATCGTTTTTAGTAAGAGCGTAAATAAACATAACTGGCATTTTGCATTTATGCCAAACAAGTGACGCATTCTTCCTTATAATGCTGCCTTTGTACTTTCAAATGTGTGTAATATATGTGAACAATAATCTATAAAATCATGAGTGTAAATTTAAAAGCACAAATTTATATGATTACATGAATGTATTCAGCTTTATAACATCATTAAGTAATTGATTCAATATGATGTTGTACTAGTATTTATATATGTTTAATTCCAAGTTTCCATCAAAGCAATAATACATTATACCCCATTAATAAATTACTAGTCAATTATTGAGTATACATGTGTATCATATTCGCGTTTCGTATTAACAATACGCTTAATTCCTTTTTTTCAAATACATGTACATGTATACTATTTCAATTTTTTTTCAAAAATAGTATCTGTCCTGTGAGGTGGTCAAAACGTCTATAATATACATTTTCATACATGTATTCGTGTTATAATGCAATTAAATGATTATACGTTAGAAAACGCTTTTATTTATACGCGTCATGTAAATGAATAAATCATTCTTTTGTGAGACGTTTAGTGTAGCCATGCAGTATTCATGATTTTGAGCAGTGGCAGTGGGGTGTATACTTTACATTTTCATTATTTATCATAAACAGACGGGCTGTAGGAAACGGGGGCGGGGGGGGGGGTAATACTTATGTCTGTTTAACTGGTAAATAAAAGGGGTATAACAGACCCTCCCCGTTGTTAGGCAACATTTGAAATACCGATCTATCCAAAAGAAATAGCTTCCCTACAAGCCTGAGTAGGCGTTTGCTTTGATTACCTTCCAAGTACTGTTAATAGCAAATTAATCGCTTAAACCTGTTTTCTAGTAATGATAAAATAAATTATCTAATGTAATTACGCATAACAAAACGGTATAGATTGTTTCATTATTGCATTCAAGACGCGCCATATCGTTACCAGACATTTAAATAGGTTTGAAGGGACGTTACTCATGCTTTTCCTTCAGTATTGTGTAGCAAGAGTAGTCGTTCCTGATGCAGAAATTTTTTTGAAAAAAGGGGTTTTAGTCAAATACTAAATCAATTTGAAATAATTATTGTCTAAGATGACACTCATTTTATGTAAAATATTTAAAATACTTGAATAATAAAATTGTGGTATACATCAGAGCCAACATTTTGCAGGGACACTGTGTAACTGCAAAATGTTAGCTGTAATATTTACTCTATTTGTTTTTGCACTCCCCGATAATCCTTTCTTTTACATTCAAACTGCTGTCGTTTATTATTTATTTACAGTACATTAGGCAAATATTTTCCATTATCATTGTCAAAAAACCCCCACGTTGCCAAGTTAACAATAACATATTTTATTATTAAGTTTCAATGATTTTCTACGGTGGTATTTTTGTAGGCAGGCTTTTAGAATGACATACATCAGAATCTATTCTGTACAGTATTCTTTTTTACCATTTATTAGACAAGAGATTACACAACAAAAGAATAGTGGATTTCGAGGGTTGTAAAAATGTCAAGGTGCTAATATTCTGAATAGTATTATATTGTAGAATTGTTTATAATAACATGTGTATAAAATAATTCACTAAGTGACTGTTTTACATGACAAATATACAAATAACTTTTCAAGTTTTCTTATTTTTCTGTTACTGTTGTCTACTACATAGATAATATAATGAGGGTCTCCTTGATTGAGTGCTTACAGTTTCTTACTCTCCAGGGCTGCAGTGGTTAGTGCACTGGACTTCAGCCAGGTAATTCAGGTTCGAATCTCATTTACAGCAGATAATACCATACTACGAAAGTGAGATAAAAATGTCTATTTTCCTTTACATGTGGAGAGGTTGCCGTTTATTTTCCGTTCCTGGTGGAAGGGTAAGTAAGTACTAGTTAGAATATTGTCCATAAAAACTGGTTAGGTGAATTGGCTGCCATATATAACTGAGAAATTGTTGAATAAATGACATTAAACCTAAATAAACAAACATCTTTATTCAATTTGATAAAATGACAAAGGGCCTCCCTGAGTGCTCACAGTCTCCTACTAATAATTTACCAGCTGCACAATGTTGAATGTTTGAATCCTACCTAGGACCAAGCAAATTTCACATGTGAAAAAACTGTCCATCTAGCTGACATTATGATAGACTCATGTTTCCTAACAATAATAAGTACAAAATGTATCATAAAGTATTTTATTCTTTTCATTACAACAATACAAAATTTCAGCCGGATCGGTGCATATATCTACTTACATATTTACGACAGTGCTGACAATGATTTATGAATGAGTTTATATACAAACACTGTTTCATTCCATGAAATGCAGCCTTAATGTATCTAACAGAATAAAACAAATTCAATAATTATAAAATTGCAATGAACTTGTCATAGAAATGTCAACCTAGTAGTCATATATCGAGGGCTCAGTGCAACACTGTCGTAACTTGTTCTTATTTAAGTATGAGTTACAACACTGTTGCATTGAGCCCTCAATATGTCTATGAGCATGGATGCAAGTTGAACATTTTGAAAAAAACATCATAAAAACTCAAGCTGTTTATAGGAAACAATACAAACCAGTCCAGTACAGACCAGTGAAGACAGAATGGGATGGGAATTCTGAAATTCTGGCATATGCCTGAAAATATTCATCCATGTAAAAGTCCAATTAGACATTCAAATAAGAAATGTTAAAGTTTGCATAAATAGATTGAAAGTGAACATAGTATTTGCGCCAATATATTGGTCCAGTGTAATGGAATGGAATCATGGATGATTGATAGGAGTGATATAATGATGATGATGATGATGTCTAGTTTCCTATTTTATCCACTAATCCACTTCCTTCTACACCATTGTAGAAGAAAAAGTTATTGTGAGGAGGATCCTTATGAGAGACAGCCTGAAATATATGATTGTAATAGAATCATGCAGAAGTTTTGTTAATAAATTACTAGTACATAAGCATTACCACAAAATGTATCCTATAAACGAAAAATTGTATACAGTGATACAGTTACAGTGAAAACTTTTATTTCTTTTCTCAAGAGTTAAAGGTGGCATCAACAGCCAGGGTCTTTCAAGAGACATTTCCAGCTTAAAAGATGGAGGAAACCCCCCGGGCTTATATCTGGGTCAAACCAACAGCCTGCCATAGCTAGTTGGACAGTTTCCTGATATGTGCAATTTGTCTGGTTCCCGGTGGAATTTGAGCTTACAACAGACTGGGGCTAATGATAACTAGACAGAAACCATAACCACTCAACCATGAAAGCCCCCATTTTAGGTTAAAACTCAGATATGATAAAGTAGCTATTTTTCCCTGACAAAGCCTTCAGTAGATAAAGCAATACACCTGTGTATATACAGTCAAACCTGTGAAAAAAGGTTACCCTTGGGAAAGACAAAATGTGGCCTTTCTTGACAGGTGGATTTTATAAGGTCATTTTGTTCTAAATAATGAATGACTGTTTAAAAGAATGCCTTGATTTACAGGAAGGTCTTTATTCAGAGATGGCCACTAGCACAGGTTGGACTGCAACAGTAAATATATTTTACAAAAAAACTTAGGTACCTAGAACTTCACTTGGTTAAACTGTATTGAAATCATTTCTGATAGGTTCACAAAGTTTTTGTGACAATCACAACTTTTATAGATATACACTATTTATATATGGTTAGAACTATCATGAACAACAGAACATTGTAACATATCTAACTGTAACAAAAAGTACATCCTACCAACATTATCTACAATATTGGACCATGACTTGCCAGATAAAATGTATAAAGCATAAAATAGTAACTCGGTATACACAGTCAACGGTATTTCATTACCTGAATTTATTATTGGATTAGCAGAGAAGAAAGTGAAATCAGATGGTAACACACACCAGTTGTGACATTGTGATAGCATGTGTATTAAGTGTAAAAAATGATATCAAAGCATGTGAAAAGAAAGTACACTATGCTACCTACCTTAATAATTTCCTGACCAAGTACTCCACCCACTATTGCACACACAGGGCTTAATTCAGCAAAACATTTACTGGAAGTAATAAATCATCAAAGACTTAGATCATTCAAGTGAATGGAGTAGTGCAATGCATAACATAATTCCCTACTTGATATGGAAGAATTCATTGGACAAAGTATTTCTGACTTCACAACCTTCTGTTTTGAACTGGGTGGGATATATCGACATACAAATATTGTATCACTGGTAACTGTCATAATGCCACCGATTCTATGACTTTTACTTGAGGCAATGTGAGCAGAGATATGGATCAAACAGGAAAAATACCTGTTGACCTTCTAACTTACACTTTGAACCTGACATTTGGGCTAGCAGTCTGGATGCGATATGCAATCATTTTCTCATTATGGGGAACATTTGCACCAAGTTGAACCCCTCTATGGAAGGCAATTCTCAAAAAAAAGAAGAATTTTTAACTATTCTTCAAAACAAATTTCCTATAAGATGAGTTATTATACAGATAATTCTTCAAACAGGAGTTTTTAACCACACAATATTGAACCCTGCTGTTCTTTAGCTGGGTATACAGAATTTAAAATCATGACTTATATCAAATACCTTGCAAAGTCATCATCAATGATGTCAGACGCTACACCAATCTTTTCTAATACATGAGATTTCAGTTCACACAAAGCATTACTATCATCTGCTGAGGTATTCACTGCTGGGCGTCTGCTTTCATTCTCCATAAATTGAAGTATAACTAATGAATATAAAGAGTAACATGGTTAAATAACTATAGGAATTTTCCATAATCAAACTAGAGCTTTGTCACAAGGTGTCTAATACCTCCGACGCCGCTTTGACACTTAGAATGCGATAGTACACTATATGGCTATATAGGGCACATAACTCTGAAACATGTGAATCACTGGGCATGAAAATTGTGTTTTATACATCTACACTTCATGGTGATAACATATTTCAAATTTCATTGCAATTGCTCAAGGAATTGGGAAGTAGTTTTCTCCCCAAACTTGTGATATTGTATGTGGACAGACCGACCAATGACTGACCAACAGAGTGACTCGAATATACCCCTCTCAAACTTCGTTTGCGGGGGTATAAAATCAACCTGACCCCTTTAAAATAACCAGATGTAACACAATTTAATGCGACGTAAGTTTCACAAAATATAAAAAAAGAGCTTAACAAGTAATCATGTCAACAGATGAAAGAGTGTCCATTCATTTAACAAGATCAAAAACAAGACATGCAGCCAACCATGTAGACCGAGGTCACCTTTTGGAAATACAAAATGTGGCCTTTTTCAACAGGTGGCATCTGTTTTGAGGTCATTTTGGTCTAAATTATCAATCATGGTTTTTAAACAGCCCTTATTCACAGGGTGGCCTTTATTTGAAGGTGGCCAATAACACAGGTTTGACTGTAATTAGTAAAAAGAGTATACCTTTCATTATGAAAAAAGCTGACGGTGTTCTTTTGAGCTTCTTTGAATTAGACAACAACTTCCAGTCAACATCAAGAGCTTCCGCCAACCGACAAAACTGAGTACTCTTAAAAGATAAAAAATGAATGAATTTACATATATAGAATTTTTTGACATGCTGAATTGGAATAAATAAAATACCTGCATGATGAAAAAAAAAAGAAATTCAACTTCAGCACGTTTTAATAAGACCAGAAAAAAATTAAATTGTTAAAGTTATTAAATAATGATAATATCATCCTTTTTGTAGATAATGTACTTTCCAGAGGGACTTCAGGTATAATTAAAATCTTGAAATAAAATATGCATGTACATGTATTCCTTATTTTTTATATTTAAATTAGGCATTAAAACATCAAAATGCAACATGTATATTTCAGATTGCAATAAATCATGTTAAAATCATACATTTTTTACTACAACAGTCTCCATTTCCTCAGTTTTGGCTTTCTTGCTGGCTGGTTCTCCGTCTGGATCCGAGGAGGATGAAGAAGTTTGTACCTTCTTCTGTACATCTCTGAAGAGTGGAAATAGACAAAATATTAACAAACAGATGAAGGTTTATATGTCCAGCAAGTGTTAACCAAGAGATAAATGTTAATTCTAGGTGACTTGTAAGTTCAATAACTATGAAGGGATGATAAATGGTCTAGTGGTAATGCGCCAGACCACTAAACAAAAGGAAGTGAGTTTGAATCTCAGCATGCATTTCTACATTTCAGGGATGCTTTTTCAGTGTCCACAACCCAACTCCCAAGCCAAGTACTGTGTTAAGAAAATCACAGGAAAGCGGTGAAGCGTGTATCAGTGCAAAATGGGCAAAATGAAGAAAGAGCGAAAAAATATTCGAAGACTGGAGAAGGGATATATACGTTCTGTATCATCTCCCCTATCCCTGGGGCAGCTCAGAAATTACCATAACAGTCAAATGGGTGGCTATACAACAGATAAACAATTAATAATCACTATTCAATTTCAGTATGACCAGGCAATCTGACAGATATCAAAACTGCAGACATTTTGAGAAACTTTAATAGTCAATACATTTATAACACCAGTGAAGATAGCAAGCATTATAACAATGGAGTTCACATAAAACTTTATAACATTTTTATCTAAAGAAATTTGTATGAAATCTTTTAAAACCCTTAAAGCAATTAAAAGGAATTAGTTCATACTCTGCAAATTCATGAAATCCTAAATCCGAGAACATGTAACCATAGTAACCGAACACATCTCCTGAGAAGAATTTCACTTTGTTTTCATTGCAAATTTTGTTGATTTTAACAAGAACTGATGGTTTGCAGCACAGAGCACAGATAACATCAAAGTTAGTAAAGAATTTGTCAGGTTTCTGTTCTACATCATCTGTATCAGCAGTTACTTCAACCATTGGATTTAACAGTTGAGTTCTTTTTAATGAACACTCAGCTCTCTGAAAGAAAAAATCAATGCTTTCGTCCACTACTTCAGAAAAAGCCAAGGGACCTCCTTGGTTGAGTGGTTATTATGGCCTAAGACTTTAAATCCATAGCCCCTCAACACTGAGTTTGAATCCTACCTGGCAGTCTGCGAAATTAGCACTTGTCCGGTTGTACGGGACAAGTAATTATTGATTCGGACAACTAACTTTTGCAGTAATTATGTATAGAGTATAAAGGAAAACTATTCACTTTTGGTGATTCGGACAAGTAGTTCGAAATCCTAAATTCACAGACTGACCTGGGACAAAATTTTACATGTTAGGAAGCTGTCTAGCTAGCTTAGGGAAGGTTGGTGGTTCTACCCGGGACCCGGGTGTACACATTGGGCCTTCTTTCTCCATTAAAACTGTAAATTGCCAAGTGACGCAGGCTGGTGGTGTAAAAGAAGTCTCAAAAGCCCACAATGACTAAACTACACACAATTGGTGTACAGGTAGTCTTGAATGTCACAACATACAATAAAATGAAAATCTAAAACATTTATTAAAATTTAAAAAAGAAATGTTGTAGGTATGAGAATGTCACTTTATCACAGCATTACCAATGCACAAATAAAATTTCGGAAAATCTTACATTTTTACCAATATCTTCTCGTGCAACCAGAAAATTAGAGCATGCATCTTCCTCTGATACCTGAAAATATACAATCAATATAAAATTGATTAATTCATTTAATTTCTTCAAACAAATAGGTGTGTAACTGAATACATTAGAATGATTTGAAAATGAAACAGATAAATAAAGTGAAATATTAAATATTGTTATTTTACAATGAATCAGAACAAGAATAAAATTCATTGACTGTTTACTGAAACAAACTTACATTTAATTGACGAACGAAAATGCTATTAATGAATATACTAAAGCATTTTGCCTAGATAAAACATATGAATGATACCACTAAGTTAGAACCAAAAATTTTTCTCACAGCAGAATTATCCAGAAGTGTTACTGACTTAACGCCAGACAGAACAATATTTTTAGCCACCTCAGCACCAAGACCCCGTAAACCAATCAGCAGCACCCTAGCAGCCCGTAATCTAAAACATAAAGTTAACTTATTACAATAGTAAAATGGCTTAAATATTTATGTTACAATAAATGTTTCAGTTCTATGAAATATAATATTCTGAACCAGTATTTGATATATAAGTTACATAAATTATGCATTTGTGTAAATAATTAAATAAACAATTAACCAGCCCAATAAGCTCAGTTGGTAAAGCATCCAGCGATTTTTTCCCTTCTTTGTTTGGGTCCGGTAAAAGGACGGTCCCTTCGCAAAAACAATTGGGCTTCAATTTTCCCAAAATCTAAATGGAGAAATTCCCCATGACCATTTTGAAGAGTTTCAAAATCGGGACATTAAATGTCAAAGTTATGACAAGAAGTATAGTATAATTATGCAAAGAAATCTGAGAACTCGATTAATTTGGCATTATCTATTGATAAAATATTTATACATATAAAATATGTCTCTAAATATTTGCGATAATGCCCCAGAGTGGGCCCTGCAAATTACATGGAAGAAGAAGAAGAATTTCCTAATAACCTCAGTCTTCGAATTTAGTGGGTTGGCCCGTGTCCGAAAGATTTTTTCCCTTCTTTAAGTCTTTTTGGAGGGTAACCTAGTCTGTTACATAGTAACGACTAAGAAATTCCCAATCTGACCTGTACAGTAATAGAAACTAACCCCTCTCACTCAGTCACTGGATGATCACGAATAATATTGAGTACGAATAATCATACTATATTTGAAT
This sequence comes from Lutraria lutraria, assembly GCA_964023205.1. NCBI lineage: Eukaryota > Metazoa > Mollusca > Bivalvia > Venerida > Mactridae > Lutraria > Lutraria lutraria. The sequence goes on along the minus strand of OZ026834.1, from coordinate 14,927,462 downwards.
CATTTACTTGCCTTCTTTGAGCATCTAGACCCCATAAACGGATTTGCCTATCATAAAGCGCAGCTTCATCTTCTGTAATTATGGCTTGTTCCACCATTGTCAACGAACAATACGATATAATATGTTCTTTATATGTTTTCAAACAACCACTCTATTCTACAATTACATCGAATAACCGGCGCGCTTCAAAAGCCTAATAGTGTTAGCAATATATGAAACCAATTCAAATCAAAGGACTGAGAGGACTGTGGTGAACAGGCGTTGTTTTATCAAGAGGGCATTGTTCTTTAGTGTTCTTAATTAAGAATGCACTAAAACGAAATCACAGCTATTATACTTCAGTGTTCCAGACTTTGACCAAGTGTATAATTTTGCTCCAATTATTAAAAGCGAAGACTTATACAGCTAAATCTTGAGCTTGGGAAAGGTGTTTGCGTTTGCAGTTTCTACTAAAATGTCCTATCGCGTATTAATTCTGAAGCGTATCAAGGAGATCCAAATGAGGCCTAAAAACCGGTTGTTTCTGCATGATTTCATGTTCATAACAAAGACCTATACATACATGTATGTATACATACTTTCCCACATCTACAATATTTACCTCCCTTGGCGGCCATCTTGCTTGGCAAATTCAAGAAGCACTAATAGAAGATATATATTTATATTTTTGTTTTGATAATTCTAAATATAGGATATTTATATGTGACAACTACATTTTCTTAAACCTGATGTGATTATGGCCTTAACAACTTCATGATTGAGTTATCTTTTATACATTAATTGTTTAATAACCAATTTTCTGTTGTTTTTTTCTATTAATTAAGCGCATAAGAAATTTGCCAAGCAAGATGGCCTCCAAGGGAGGTAAATATTGTAGATGTGGGAACTATGTATAGGTCTTTGTTCATAAAAAGGGTATATATAGGTACTTTATAGGTACTGACATTTTTAAAATTCATTTTTGCTCCTGAAAGTTGCTGCTGAGCTAGCTTATATTAAGTGGTCCCGAATTGCATTGTCGTCCTCGGGTCTCATTGAATAAGGAGTCTAGGATCGCGGGGGGGGGGGGGAGTAGGGTATGTCGGGTACATGCTCAAACATTTCTGTCCGCCTTAACACACAGTGACGTCATGAAAAACGAAATTACTCGGGCATTTCCGTAACTGAGAAATACGCCCCGTACATAAGTGTAGAACGGTTACAAATTTTGGTTCCCCTAGCTGGCAGTCACTACTTTTTTTAACACTTAAATACTCGTTTTCTCAGAATTTCAGAGTGTTTATCGTTCGCGATTGGTAAAATATAGTACCTTATCAAATTTCTACTGAAAGAGAAATGTTCAGGTTGTTTAGATCGTTGGAGCATGTGAACGACAACAACAACGCAATGACGGCCTGCCTATATGTCCGAGGCACTAACTTGAGACAAATGCCGAGGAGTTCCGATTGTGGCGTTTTTTAGGCGCAATTAATATTTTCTCGCGGGTGTAGAACTTTGATCCGCAATCACGTGGTATATTTGATCAATACCACATGATCTAGAACAATGGCGATGCCCACGAGCTCTAAGGTAAGTCGTATTTTTCGTCGTATTAAAATTTAGATGTCTCGAGTTTTTCATGTGGTCCATGTACCAGCCAACAATTTCTGAATCCGTCGTTATCAAAATTAGAATTATTACTGTCGTAGTTTGTCCCTGGGCCCTGCAGAGAAATTTGAAGTGGACAGACTTTTTTTCGGGGCATCAATTCAACTAACAAGTTTTCCTGGACGTATTCTAATATAACCCTTCCACTAGGGACTAGCGACTTCTTCATATATGGAGCAAATTCAACACTGTTGTCTAATTTTCTTGGGAAAATATTACCTGCTGCGACCAAGAATTGAATCTCGTTTCTCAAGTTTTAAATCCAGCGCATTTTAACCACGGACACCTCCAACAAACGGAAAATTCAAGTTGAAATGTGTCCAAAATTCTCCATAAACGATCATTAATTCCTATGCTATAATATATCAATTATTTTTACTCAAACATATTTCATAATAATACAATTGTATTATACGTCTCTGACGAATCAAATGTATGAATGCAGCCTTAATATAGATCTAATGCAATAAATCCGTTTATTATCTAATTTAAAAATCTAAATGTGATAGAAGTTTATGTTCTTTTATACACTCCTGTATTATTTAATAATTATTTGTTTTATTCAAGTTTTTTTATAGCCACAATGTTTGTCAGGTGATAGAATTAAGGGAGTCAACTCTGTGTGGCATGTAGTGCTCCATGGTTCTAAAGTATGTCAGGTATACGGTGGGGTTAGATGATCTTAGTAACTGTCTTTTTATGATAGCTAAATTAATTTCAGGAGATCTTTGATTGTTCTGCATGATTGAGTATTGAAGGCATGGTCTCATATGTTTGCATGTATCTAATTCTTTTTGAATTGCAAGTATTATTTTGGCATTTCTGGGTGTTACATTTTACAGTATTTTTGTAAATTGAAAGACAGTTCGCTGCTTAAAATTTCCATAGCCTGCCACTTGCTTGGTGTACATGAATTTTTATGCAGACCAAAGTACTATGTTTTTCTACATTATGTCCACCATACACTTGTTACACTTAAGTTCCTATTTCATGTTGCTGTGCAAGTCTATGTAAGTTCAGTTTCTGTGAATGTGTTGATATTTGATAGCCTATATATAGCTCTTATTGCTAGCTGTTAGTTCAAATCCCACTCAGCGCCTGCAGGCAAATTTCAAAAGCAAGGAAACTGTTGATTATCCAATTGGCTTATAGAAGGTCAATAGTTGCACCCAGGTATTTTCCTGGGTAAGTATTAGGTGATGTATTTCCTCTAAGGAACTTGTATATCAGGTAAAAAATACTTTGTTTCTACTATTACTGTATTTTCACTTATTTTCATTGGGCTCCATTTTCGTGGTATTTACTAAATAGGCTTAATAATTTTGTGGGGGCATAAATTCGTGGATTTTGATTTTTGAAAAGAAATGCCATAAATCTCTGCATTTTAATTTGTGGGGATTTGATTTCGTGGATGAGCAGACCCACGAAATCCATGAAATTAAATCCCCAACGAAAAGAATGATTCCACAGTATTCAAAAAATGTATCAGATTGGTAGATGGGCAAAAAATATTTTTTTCAAATATATTGAGAAATTGTGCCAACAAATGAAATCAGCTATATCTGTTGTTTTGGCAGGTCATGTAACATCATAACCAGTCTGACATCATAAACCCTGGGCTATTACAGGTAACATTATAACTTACATTAATCGGGGATTTTATCTTTGATCAGGACATTTTTTATCACTCTGAGTTGTATAAATAAAATGTTTAGAATTTTCTTGTATTATTTTACTGGTCTAGGTTTATCAGCCTATAAAACTTGTTTGATAAACTGAAAAATAAAAAGTTCATACTGCCTAAATACCTAAATATATGTTAAAAGAGGAATGTATGATATTGATTATTGTGCTATATCTATTCACAATTAGTAAAGTTAACAATAAGGGGTGATTGGTTGTCTTAGTAGTAACTTGCTGGATTACAAATAAATTAAGGTTGTGGGTTTGAGTGTCCCTGTCTTATTTCAATGATCATGGTTGAATATGCTCGATGACCATGATTGACCATGCTCAATGTGCATGGTTGATCATGGTCCGTCTCAACGGTGGTCCATTTGTTATTTTGTTAAAATCATGGTTAATCATGGTCAGGCAACCATAGGTTAACCTATGGTTGACCATGGTCACATTTCGCAGGGGCGGCATATCAACTGCTGTTCCAAGTACTGTGTCTAGAAAATCACAGGAAAAAGGATGAGCGTATATTCAACAGGTGCTTTACACTGGGGATATTAGGAACCAGAAAAAACAATTAAAAAAGAGTAGGGATATAAATGTCCGGATCTCATGTATCTTATCTTCCCTCTCTGGGGCAGCTCTGAAATGACCGTAGCTTAAAACAGCAGATCAAATGTAATACTTGTTAGATAAACAGAAAAAGAAAAGGTTCACAGTGCCTAAAATAAAAGTTATAAGATGAATGTATGATATTGATAAATTATTGAAGTGATCTTTAATCTATACTGAGGGTAAAGATAACACTATTTACTATTCATTTTGTGTTACAGTTTTTCTCTTCCTGACAAAGGACTTCATTGTGTAATCTGCAAACATGCATTGAAATTGATGTTTTTCAAGTATTTTTAGATGATATCAATATATCTGTTCAAACAGATTTTTTTACGTGTTAGTGTCTCACTGATTTGCGAAATATACTCAAGTTGCATGGTACTGTGAGATATAGAATACTTAAAGAGACTCCAGATATGGACTATGGGACTGTATTCTATTTGTTCAAGCGTATGTTAAGGTAAGCATATTCTGAATGTTTATATTAGGTAAGCACTGGTATAGTATTTACAGTCTTTTATCTGAACACATGATACAAACTAAGGAATAATATGTTTGAACAGGAAATTCTGTACAAATGTTGTAGAAATTGACAATGAAAATAACATTGTTTAAGGAGATATTGACGTTGCGTTATCTTCATTTATGTATAGGTTAGAGTTCATATTTGGGTGTTTATCGTTGATAGAAAATACCATGCCATGTACACCAGCACCATGCAGGATTAACACAAAAAGAGAAGTGCAAGCTAGATAATCTTGTTATCAGCAGTGTTTTTAAGTCCATGTAATGAATATTTGTATTAACTAGTAGACAATTAATAATTATAACAGTACAACTAATTAAAAAACCAGCATAAGACCAAAGATGTTATATAAAAAATGAAATGTGATTTTTTTCAATTTCAAGCGGTCACCTCCGAATAAAGGCCACCTGTCACTAAAGGCCACATTTCGTCTTTCCCATGGATGGCCTAAATTGTTGACAGGTTTGACTGTAATTCTGATGTGTTCTAGTTCTGGTATGTTTATATCCGGCAATATTAAATCAACTTAAGCATCAATCTCAACATTGCCAATAACAAAAAAATTTGTTGACTTTTACATTCTGAAGATTCTTTGAATACTTGTTTTATTTTGGCTTCCTGTTTTTTTAGATAGTGTGAAAATATAAACTGATAAAAGGTGTGAGGGACAGGGAAAAACTTGCTGACATAATCTGGGATGAAGCCAGGTAAGTGTCAAGAAAACTGTCAAATAAAGATGCATAACTTATTCTTGTTAACATTTCAATCAGAAAGTTGAAGTATTTCTAATAATGCTAAGTACTGTAATTTTAATATTCTATGAAAAATTTGTTGCATGAATAGTTCTGCTTTACTACTTTCGTTTATTGCTTGCATAATAATGTTTCTTTTTTGTATGCTTATGACAAATTTCTTAAGAAGCTGTGTTACCATTGGATGATTTCTATAAAGTGTTTGAAATGAACCATTCAGAGTAGCTTTTTAAATTTTCTCTCCAGTCTTTGATTTATAAATTCTGTGTTTACTGTCAAACTGGCATTTGTGGCCACTTCCGAATAAAAGCAATCATGTGAATAATGGCCATACTTTTAAAAATTGATTACTTAAAACATAATGACCTACAAATAAAGGTCACCTGTTAATAATGGCCACATTTTGTCTTTCCCAAGGGTGTCCTTTGTTCACAAGTTTGTTACTACTACATAATCATTTAGTTCAGTTAATGCCATATAGCGCAGAACTTGTAATGAATGAATACCTTTGTCTTGCATGATACCACTGGCATTTAAATTGATGGTCTATCCATATTGCAATCTTGTAACAAATTGGAAAATAATTACAAAATAATTGCATTTTAATCTCAACATTTCCTCATTATCTGATAATGTTTGAAGAAGATACTGTATTTGTAAATATGCATCTGGCATTGAAGATGTTTTCTGCTAATGATTATTCTTAGATTTATGTTAAAGATTCATTATCAAATTCATTCATTTATAATAAACTTGTCTTCAATATATTTGCTATGTGTTGAATAAATGCTACTTTTATTGTAATTGTTAAAACAGTGTTCTTAATTTATTTTTTTGGATATGAAATATTTGATAATGAAATGTTGCTAGTTTTTTACAACTTTAAGCACATGTTAAGCAATTACTTTGCTGCATAATTTGATTATGAGTGATAAGAATGTTTTCATTCAAAAATCAAATAAGTCAAATTTAATGTCTGTGATAAATATATGTATAGTCACACCTGTGTTAGTAGCCACCTCTGAATAAAGGCCTTCCAGTGAATAAAGGCCACTCTTTTTAAAAACTATCATTGATAATTTAGATAAAAAAAAGACCTCCAAATAAAGGCTACATTTCATCTTTCCCAAGGGTGGCCTTTATTCACAGGTTTGACTGTATGCCTAATTCATGCAAATAACTGAACCAATTTTTGATCATATACATACTTTCATTGGGGGAGATAGGGTGGACTGAAGTCAAAGTTGTTAACAAAGTATAAAATATGGCCTTCAAGCACAGTTAGCCTTGAATTAATTTAAGGATTTAATTGAATTATAAACCTTCATTCATATTTTTAATGGAATCATTATGTAAAAAAATCTGATATTACTTTTAGTGGTCTTTGTTCACATTAAGTGGCCTTTATCTACAGGGTTGAACTTTGGTAGGAATGTATTTTAAATACTTTCATTGACTTACTGAATACTGTACAGTTGTACTACTGGCCCATACTATATCAAGAAGACCGTGATTGACATTCATTCACACAGACAATAGTCATTCACAAAACACCTGTCTATTGTTCTTGAAACCATATACCTTACCTACATGATAAGCTGACAATATTTATGTTAAATAGTATTACAGACATAATTGTATAATATTTCCTAGATAGATTAGTTAACAGGGCCATTGAACCATGTTATACCATTATATGAATCCCATGTCTTTGATCTTGTGTGGTCGAAATTTTAATTTATTTTGCAATAAAGAAAGCAGTGTTATGTATTGCCTGCTTTTACGTAATATGTAGTTTGTTTACTTGTCAGCCTGATTCAATAAATAGGAGTATTTGTAGTGGATTGTTAATTCTTCGCCAAATGAGAAAACAATGTTTCTTGTCTTAGGACTTGGTCAGTCATGTCAATGTGTCACATTAGAGCTGGAGATTGAACCTAGGACTTTCTCCAGCTGATGTGAATAATGTATGTCTGTGCTCACAGACTTGCAACCTTTTAAGTAAACCCACCTACACATAGCCTGGGGCTAATAATTTTATATTCAGGCCAGTGAACTTTCTCAAAATTGTCTATTCAGGCTAGTGGTAAAATGTCCATTTTTGATTGACCACCTTCAGCTTGGGCTCACTACCTCAGTCAAATAGTTATTCATGCTTCATGAACTATTCATAAAATATACAAGAACATTTCAAGAAAAAATCATACTTTCATGAATTCTATTCGAAAGGGTAAGAGCCTTCAAAAAATTAGTTCAGACACTTGACTGGGTGTTTCCAAATAAAAATAATAGTCTGAATTCCTGTTTCATTAAAAGTCTGTTCTTTAGCTGGGTTGTTTAAAATAAACATGTATTGTTAATTAAATCTCTATCAGTGATTGTATCAGGTTGTATATGCTGATGCTGTATGTTTCATCTTCAGACCAGTCCTGTACTGATACAAATCAGTATCTGGTTTATTCCTTGATTTATCTCCCAGTCTCTGATACTAACACCAACATAGTTTTACATTCACCTTGTCTGATCTCAATAAAACTTACTGTGTTTAGATTTTATTCTTCTTGTTGAACTTCCAAGGATTTCTTGATTTGTATCTGGGGTATAACAGAATTTCTTCAATTTGAGAATCATTTCATTTTCTCTGTGTTTACATATAGCATTGAAAATTCCGTTGTAAGGCAATTGAAGATATTGATGAAATATTCCTTAATTATTTGCACATCAGTATTCTAATTTAGATTTTTTTCTATAGAGTACATTTGATAATCCGATGATTAAACAGTATCATTTATATGATGTCATAAAAGCCCTCATAATGATTTTCCCCCATTCTATTCTAGCAGACTGTGCAAATTTACAATGAGCAGTATAATGATCTCTTTATACATTTGCATAATTTTATTGAAAATTTCTCATAGTGATGATTTTGTTACTAAATGTTTGTAATTCATTAATGAAATTGGATGTATGATAAAAATGGCAATACCTGCATTTAAAAAATCATCATCATCATCATCATCATCAGCAGCAACAGCAACACCATCATCATCATCATCAGCAGCAGCGGTGGCGGCAGCAGCAGCAGCAGTATTCTTCTTGATGAGTACAGAAATATTGAGAGCCACAGCCACGGCCATGGTCATGTGTTTATTGCGCTGGATTTGTAACCCTATAATGCTGGTTTAATTCTGAATCTACTGGTTTATAAGTACTGGTTAGAAAACCGTCTAGAAAACTTGTTAGGTGAACCAGATGCCACCGTATACAAATGAAAAATGGTAGAAAAAGGGTGTTAAACCTAAAGGAATAACAAAAATATTGGCTTTTCATTGATAGCAAACATAGATCAAAAACCAGTCTGAGAATGTAGCCTTTCGATTGGTGAGTTGCAAGCTAGATAGATCATTGACCCAGCCAATCAGATGCTAGAAAATTTAGACTGATTTGTGAACTGAATTGTCTTAGATATAAATGAATCACGACAACTTTTTTCTGCTATCTTTTACTTCATGCAATTAATCTTGTACTTAAATGGCTTAAGCTTACATTGCAAAATATCGGACATTCATGTCTTAAAACATACATAGTATTTTTATCAGTGCATTCTATTTGCATTGAGAAGCCACCATTACATATAAATCTAATGACTGTACAACACAGATTTAGAGATTATCTTCTTACACTGCATGGGTTTCAAATTCTCTAGTATGGAGATTTTTTAAATGCATGTATAACCAGTTCTAGATGATAATTCGATAGCTTTGGATATATTGTACAGCTTATATGGTAAGTTTGATTTTATTTAAAAGAATTGCAAAATTTAATTTTCAGATGTACCATGAAAATATTGTAGACTGAGAGGCATTCATTTGACTTGATATTTTTGTCTGATGTTAAATTATGTTACAGACTAAGCCTTAAGAAATATATTTACAAAAAGATATATCCAAAAGAGTTTAACACAATTATAATCTAGAATGCATAATTATATAAATAATAAGACTCAAACAAACATGCAAAAATAAAACTATTCAATTGATATTAATAAAGTTATGAACTATCAAAGAGTTCCTTGTTACAGTTCATTATATATTGTAAAATTAATGTCAGGTGACTTCCAGTTTAATGAGTATGGCTGTTCTTATTATACATTAGAAGGACAATCTCAAATTTATATATGATCAATATATCTTAATATTTTATTTGCAATTAACAGCAAAATTATTCATATGCATGTATACAAAAATCACATGCAATTGTTTTAAAGCAAACATATTGTATTTATTATAATTATTCAACACATGTGAAGTGAAAGCAATATTTTGATTTTATGCTAAGTGTATGCTGAAATATGCATTCTTAATACAACAGTAAGTAAAATGGTATTTTTATCATTTAAAAACAAACAACCAGTTGTTACATAAAAGTACAACCAAACACTATCTAATAAATGCCCAAGGTACATTTTGTATAACACTCTACGGATGTTTTATATTTGTCCAATAGTTTGAACAATTTTAGGCTGCATTAAAAATGATCTGAAGGATTACTAAAGAAGTCGATCATTACAAGTTAAAGTTTTCTCAGAAGTGAGGGGGGGGCATTAATTAGGATTCTCAGAAGTGAGGGGGGGGCATTAATTAGGGTAGGAAATTTTTTTTGAGAGTATGCGGTATTTGTAATTATAAGTCTATATAAGAAGTCAACAAATCCATAGGATATTCCTACCAGTTGTTGTTTGTTTACATATGTCAGAGATTTATTGAATTAATTTAAATCTTGTACTCCCATTTTTTTACCTCTGGCCAGTGTAATAGTCTGTTAAATCTCTTTGATAAGTTTTACCTGTCTGCCAGTGTGCTTACATATTATTTAAATAATCTGGATATGTTCAAAGTTGCTATCTATCACTCGGTTCTTTCAATATGTTATGGTATAATAATGCCTGCTGGTAATCCTGCAGTAATTGAGTTTAATTTAGCTGTTATTTTTTTTGAAAAGTATATCATTTGACTTCTAGCCATAACTGTTGACCTGAAATGGGATATCCCATTAATCTTGAACGATTGGATTAGATATAATCAGGTAAGAGTTTTTTTGCCTCTTGTTTTCTAAATTGAAGCCTTTTAAAATATTGAGTACTTCAAATATTGTAGTGCTTGGATATCATTTAGATTATATTTGTTGTATAAGTTACTATTTCATTGCTTTTATTAGTAATTTTTTACTTTAACACCTCTTAAGTAGAAAATGAAATATTTTACAATACGGTTGGTTAATCCTGTGAACAAAAGCCATCCTTGGGAAAAACAAAATGATGCCTTTGTTAATAGATATCCTTCAGAGGTCATTTTGTTCTAAATATTCGATGATGGTTTTTCAATGACTGGCCTTTAATTATTTACAGAATGGCCTTTATTCAAAGGTGGCTGTACAACAGGTTTGACTGTTCTAAATTGATTACTTTGCTGGATCATTCAAACTGTATAGAACTATAAAGGATTGAGGAATATTTCACAGCAACAAATGCTTCTACGGTATTTAAAGCCTACATGTTTTGTGAAAGATTAAATGTTAATTATTTATTTATAATCAACTTCAATCGAAACAAAATTGGGGCAACTTAATTACATTTGCTTATATTAAAATCTTCAAAGCAAACCTCCCGATGCTAGATGTGTGCAATACAATGTTGCTGTAGGCTTTTACACATGGGGATCACAGCATGCACGCTGCATTTTCGTTGTAATAAATTAACAAGATCTCATTTCATTATTATTGTAGGAAAATAATTACATTTGATCCATGGGTATATTTTGTCAAGGCGACTATCAATTAGCCGTGGCTTTCCGCTAATTTAAAGATTATCATCTTGGATTAACTGAAACAGACTTCAATGTAGATTCCTGAGTCTAACTCAAACTCCACACACACTGCAAACATGGCCCCTTATTGTCTGTTATTCACATTATACAATGCATAAATGACTGCAATAGCTAATTACACGATTTAAATGATTACTGAAGCTGATAAAGGGTCTTGTTATCAGACGAGTTGATACGTTTTCTTGAAAAGATTCATGTTACTATATTGAAGGATTCAGATAGTTCAGTTGTTGTCGGCTGGAGACACATTGTTGAAGGTATGAGATAATGTCAACATATGATTGATAAACTAAGTAGATAAATAACAGGATTTATACCATCATATGTCTGTTCTTTGATAGTCAAGTGGCAATGTTGATAACATGCTGTTGTTATTTCGGGAGGGGGGATTATCAACACCATATTTTATTGAAATCTGTTGTTTGGTTAGCAGATTTTAATCCTTTCGTCTTTGTGTGTTATCGCAATAAAATAGAAAAATATTATTTTAGCTGTACAGTTGCTTGAAGATTATGATTATATTAGTTTTATTCTTACAATTATAACAATCAGTTTATTTAATATTATTATTTATTTTCTGAAGATATTGAAGGCACAGAATTTTTTCTGGCTACTTGCTCGATAAAAATAGGGAGCTATGTCAGGACTTTTTTCTTATCTTTTTCTTTTTGTATTTGAAAGCATGTGGAAGGGTAAAAGAGTGAGAAAGTGGGGATAATGTTCTTTGGGCCTAATAAAAAGTCTAGGGTTGTGGGTATTGAATTTGGGTAGTTCGGGTATCTAGAAACAAATAATTTCCTTTTTTATACCAAAAATTGTTATTACATCGTTAGGACAAATAATTATTGATTTATACAATGAGCAACTCTTTTTATAGAAAGCTAACTTTGTATGAAAGTTATGTTATCCTCACCTGACATAATTTGTTGCATTCAGTCTTTCAATCTATGACCTGGGCAATTAATGTGACTTAGTTGAAAACTGTGTGACTCTCAAATGATGCTCGTCCTAGGTTTAGTTACAGCATTCTATGCAAGTCGGATATAATTGCATGATGAAATATTTGCAAATCTGTAACTAGACATTTCAGTTTCATAAATGTTTGCAAAAACAATTTACCAAATGAAGTTATATTTACACGCCATGAAAATTGCAAATTGATCATAAGCCATGTTCTTATATAACGGTACCTTTTGCTTTTTCTGTTATTATAGAGAAGGGACCAGACATTTTTGCTAATCGAAATATGCTTGAAAATGGTTCATTCGCAAAAAAACTAATTTCCACGATGCGAACTTAACCACCTACACTATTGATATCGATGGAAACTTTAGTTTAAACAGTACAAAGGCATACTATTTCACTGACTCTTAACACAGTTACAGGACAGTGTATTTTATTGTTCAGTATCTATTGGAAATATTTGAAATACTAAAAAATGTATCTTGGAAGTATTTCTGGTGTTTGAATGTCATTGATCTGTCAGCTTTAGTACAAATATAGACACTGACATTGAGGTATGTGATAATCAGTGTTCACATAATATACTTGTTTTGTATGTCCAGAGATAGAATTATTTGGCAGAATGTTTGGTAATCGTGTCTTGATATTTCCTCTTCGAGAAGATATTAATTTTGTAACAGAAAACTGATTACATAAAATGCTAGTTTTTTGTTGTTGTTGAGTCCTCCCAGCTAGCTTACTTAGGAAGAGCATCAGAACCATAAAATTAGGAAAATAATTAGGACTATAATTATATATATACCTTGGGTTTGTTGGTTTGAACCCTCGATACAGCACAATAATCTCTATGACAGTTTGGTTGAATACATTATGAGAAAATTGCTTAAATAATTTCATGGGAGGTGTTTAACTTAATCCTTAACTAAAATTAATTATTTCTCTCATTAAGTGACATTGACAGTTACTGTAGACTTCTCTAAAAAAAGTGTAAAGTTAATGCTTTCATTTATTTTTGTTAATGGACCATTGTTTGCTAACATTAATTCATAAATAGAAATATTTCTTAAATATTTAGTTTAACAAGTTCATTCCACCCATTATGTCGTCAGTAATCTATGAAAGGTGCAACAATCAGGTGTTCAGGAAGATCATTATACTTCAGGTCCAAACAGAATAAATAAAATACACCTAGTTGAATTCTGACATCAGGTAAACTAGTGTAAAACAACATTATTGCTATGAGTAAGAGACTGGTAAATTAATTTCATTGAGAAGTTACAGAACAGCCTGATTTTTGATGGTAAAAATAAACAAATTTTGGGCTGAAGATAAAATGGTTTTAGATTTTTAGAGTGAGTCAAAATTTGCCAGAAAGCATAGACTGAATGATTTCACAGTTTCCGTAGGTTTATCACTGTTTTTTTTTTCAACAGTATTCTTGGACTGGATTCTAACCATATTAACTTACCCTTCCACAACAAGGTGGCAATTTCTCCACATATAGAGAAAAATCGATATTTTTGTCAAATTTTCATAGAAGGGTATACATGTCTAACCTGTACTACTAGAAAATCAGTATTTACGCACTCCAGGCATATGCATACATTCTGTGTTTGTGAATTCTTTACTGATGATTCTTATTTTATTCAATCATAAGATAGGCAGTTATCTCACTTTTCTATGTAAACATAATAAGTTGTCTCCCTTTTTTGTTGTAGACTTAGTGAATTATCTCCCTTTGCTATGCAACTTTCTAAGTGATTTTTACTTTTCTGAGTAAATTTTGGAATTAGTCTTAGCTGTTAACAGGTAGAGGTAGTCTCCTTTACTGAACCATTTTATAAGTGTTTCCCCTAACTATCTAAAATTAGGCAGTAATCCCCCTTTAATGTTCCAATAATAAGTGTTCTGTTGTACTATCTAAAATAGAGAGTAATCTCCCTTTAATGTGTAATTAAGAAGAGATCTACCTTTAATTATACTTAAATTAGGGTTGTGATCTATCTTTTCTGCATATGATTGAATGTAAATCATTTTGAAGAGGTTGACTTGCTCCATTAATTATGTTTATCTGTGAAGTATTTCTAGAGTTTATGCTGAGTGGTGCAGAACTGCAGATAATTTGTTCAGTATGTACAACATAAAACAGACTAATTAAGTGGAGCCTTGCAGGTACACAGTATGCTCAGGTGTACATTGAATCAGGATTTTTGGGGAGAAAAAGTAATTACCTTGGAAATGAATGTCTGACAGTTCTAATTCCATGCTATTTAAATTGGCGTTTGGCTGACTACTAATTTAAGTTATAATGAAGTTATACACTAGAACCAGCCGTGGCCATGGTCCAGTGGTTAGTGTGCAGAATTTGTAACCTTACATTCTGGGTTCGCTTTCCCTGTCATGGCATGTCATACCCTTCCATGAAAATTTGACAACAATATCAGCAGATGATTTTCTGCCACATGTAGAGAAATTGCCAGTTCCTAGTGGAAGAGTAAGTTAATACTGGTTCAAATACTGCCCAGTGAACACGACAGAGATGTCCGTAGAAATCTGTTGTTTCCAAAAACAGAATTGCTTCAAGCAGAGCTGTTGAAAACATTTATCTTGCTATATTTTGTTATCCCAGTCTGGTGTGTGGATTCTAAAAAAATGATGAAGACATTTAATTTAACATGGATGAAATTTGTATGGCCTGAAGTACTTTTAAGATTTGAATAAGATTAATTTTTTATGATATTTTGAATCATTGTAATCATATGTTGACTGTAATAATGTACAGATCAGGGCCCGTATTTATAAAGCATCTTAATTATTTTCTTAAACTCGGTCAAAATTAGCTAAGCTATGAAAAAATCTTATCTTAAGATAAGTGATATTTATGAACGCACTTAAGAAATATTTTAGTAAAGAAAATTCTTAATTTAAAAGATGTCGTTGCTACGGAATTCCGGGGTTTTCTTTTCTAAAAATAGAACCGAAATGATTTCTATCACGCTCGCGCCCGCACATCTGTAAGAATATAAGATAAATATATCAATAATAAATTCAGCACGTTATATTCCCTTTATCATGCAACATATGTGTTAAATTTCACAAATTTCCTACCATATTACTGAGTAATGATGTCGCTGATAATGACAGTGTTATAATTACACCAATGAGTCGTATATACATGTATACACAGTGGCGTAGCCAGAAACAAATTTAAGTCGGGGCACTCTAGGGAGGTCCAGCCCCATGGTCACTCTAGGGAGATCCGGGGGTATGCACCCGGAATTTTTATTTACCTAGAAAGTCTCTGGTTGTTTTTATTTTCTCGTTGGTCAAAATTATGGTTGCTTTGGTAACAGAAAAGTCAAAATATGTTGATGAAATTTGGTATGCGAGACTGTACATAATTAGATGGAAATAGTGTATGTTAACATCTAACCATGGATATTCATTGCCTTGAAATGATCCCTATAGGGTGCGCCAGTTATCCAAGTACTTGTTATAAAAGATACGAAAGTAATAAATAAGATGGAATTACTTATGGTATTTATAAATTTAAACGAGAATCATAATTAGAATTCATGAATATTGAAATTTGAAACAGGGATATGAATAACTGCAGTAGAATCAGTCCTAACAAGATTGATTTCTTCGAAACATTGGTGATAAATTACAAATATAAGGACTTATCAATAAAGTGCAATATAGAATCTAGTTCCCTCTGTAACTTCAGTTAATAGTATTTGTTTCTGTCCTGTTGGTAATTCGGTAAACAAAATGTGCATGCTTTAAGAAATTTCTTAAAACATTTAAGATACCTTTTTAGCTATCTTAAAATAAGTCGATATTTAAGTTAAAAATAAAGCTAAGATCATTTATAAATAACACTTAAGATATTTCTCAAATTTAAGAGCAAAATGAACAGATTTCAGGTATTTAAATCAAAATTTAAGAAAATCTTAAGTTAAGAAGCTTTATAGATACGGCCCCAGAGTTGTAACACATTATGTGTGAGTAAGCTGAATTAGATTACTGTTTAATTATCTGATACAGTTTTAAGACAACCAAAACTCTTTAATGATGATTGAGATTCAAGCTAAGGTCATCTTTAAAAAATATTTCATTTGCAGTGCTACTTTAAAAAAGGCATTACCCAACTTTTTGGCCTTTTGTGTGATTTTTTTCAAGAAGAAAATAGCATTCTGACATGTATTCTCAGGGCACAATAAATATTATTTTTGAATCTGCCTGAAAATTATCTGGGTAGGGTTACCACAAACAAACATTATTTTAAAGATGGCCTAAGTTATATTCATGGGAAAATATCATTTTTCTGATGTATTAAATTTACAGCAAAAACAGAAATTCTTGTGGTTCAAGTTAATACAAATCTTATCAAACTTGAAAGAATGTTAATAAGTTTTAATCTTGATTTATATTGTAATTGAAAAGTTTTAAATAGGTTTAACTTCTTGTAATGAATAATGTATTAATTTCAATGAGGATCATTGGTGGTCCTTGAGGTTAAGATAACAAATTTGTATCATAAACTGATGACAAGTGTTTCATGTAGGAAGATAATTATAAATTTATTGATTACAATCAGTGCAGAGTTCTTTGTGAAATGCCCCTGGCGACTTATTGTCTAATTGACCATATTTGGACACCGATACATGTTAAGATAACCCGTAAAAGTGATCAATCATTAAATGAAAACCTTGTTATACTTAGACCATTGTCATTATGACAGTAGCTAGTTAAATTATTTGTCTACACACTGTGGGAAGTTTTGGCTAATTGGAAGTACATGTTATTATACATACGTAATTATGAAAAAGGAATAATTATCGCAAATTTTCTTGTTGGATGTTTATATTTTCAGCAACTTATATTCCATAGTAAGATCACTTATTCTATTCAATGATTGTTTTAAATGTGTATTACATCACTTACGAAAGTGTTTTGGTATTGCTTGCTTGTAATAAAATTGTGTGTTAATGTTAGTGTTACTAATGTTTGTATTAAATTTTCTGTGGTTATATAATTACAATGTCTCTGTTTCATAATAAGGAAAAAAAAAAGAATTAAAAATAAATGTTTTAGGTAGATCTGGAGATTTTTTTTTCAAATACATGTACACTTTTTTTAGTGCTATATTCGGTGAATCATGGTTAGTTTTATGATTTAGTTCACATTTCTAGAAGCTTTGAAATTTATCAGCTTTTTTACAAGAAAGCAAGACTGCATACCAGGAACCTATTATTGATGAATTTATATATAAATTATCCTTTGTAATTAGTGATCAGTGTTCTAGTGGTAACGCATTGGACTACAAAACAAAAGGTTGTGGGTTCGAATCTTGTCTCCACCTTTCGATATTTCAGGGACATTTTTTCAGTGTTGTGTTAAGAAAATCACTGGGAAGTGGTGAGTGTTGAATCTGTGCTCTACACCAGGCATGATAAAGCACCAGGAAGAACTATTAGAAATAGGAATATAATAAATGCCTGGTTCTCTTGTATATTAATTTCCCTCTATTTGGGGGGGGGGGGGGGTACTCTGAAATAACCACAACTGTTCAGTTGAAATTGAATGGGCTGTTAACTAAACAACTGATGAATAAATGTAATTTGTTAAGTACTAAGTCTAATTTGATTTTCTTTTATAATTCATCATTTTTAGTAGCATATTATCATTATACAGTTAAATGTAAAGTGAATTATACTAAAGTTGCAACGAAACAACAGAGTAAAATGCTGAAGGTGTGTAAAAACTAATCCACCACATGTAACTGAAGTAGTTAAATATATAGATAAAACCGTGATTGAGTTTTTTGGTAAGGTTGGTGTGCCTTCTTGTGACATAGTGAAAACTGAAAATGACTAAACTTTTTTTTGAATACTTTAACTAATGCAAAATATATTCATGTGGTATAAAAAACACTGAATTAAGTGTCTCCATCATGTAAATGGTAAAAATATCTAAAAGACATAGAAACCAATTCATAATTTTAAGTGTTATTTTTGTACTTCTCATATTTTTCTTATGATCATTTTTGGAATTTGATAATTCCTTTGCTATCATCGACTTACAAAAATGCCGTGAGCTCCATAACTGCCATGGTTCCCGTTCCCACTATCACTCTTTTGTGTGCGGTAAGATAGGGTTGGGAAACCAACTAGTTTAGCATAAAATAGTTCTACTTTCGGCTTTCGTTCAGTAGGTCAGTAATTTCTCTGCAGAAGTATGCATGTAATTACATTAATCTACTATTGGTGTATGTCTTATATGTGACTTTTTGACATGATATGTAAATCAGTGTTAAGGTTTATATCCACAACGCGTATCGATCGATACTATCAGCTAGAGCTATATATAGTTGGATAAATTCTAAAAATAGAATGTGGGGTTTTCCCGTCGAAGTGCAGAGAACAGAACGGCAGTACACATACATTTGCGAAGAAATAACAGTTATTGTGAAGTTCGCAATTATTATGTTGGTTCACAGTGTGTGAAGGGTATTTTGATGTTAAGACAGAAGGATCGTAATGGAACTGACGGATGAAATCGTGCGATGTCGGTATATTCCGTAGTGAGATCGGCAAATGTCGCCGTATAACGGCTCGTTTCCGAATAGCTATAGTTTTTTACAATAAACTTTTACTTTCACTTCAAAACCTGTCATATAGTCCAACATCATGATATCAAGTTTGAATATAATTCCCATACCAATAACATATTTTTTCTGAAAAAAAATCTTAAACTACGATTAATCAATCGATAGTGGTTTATGTCAGTTTTGTTCCGAGTTAGGAACTAAAACATGGAAAGTCGAAAAATTCTTCAAAACCAAATTATCACTGAAAGAATTATATAGGTCGATTTTAATTCGTTTCTAACACTGTAGTGTGCATTTAAAGTGATATGTGGTCATAATCAAGATATATTATTAAAATGGAGCGTTTTGAAGAGCTTTTCGGTATGTATTAAATCAGTAAATACGACAGCAACAATGCTTATTTTGGTACCGATGGATTCGGAAAAATATAGGCTGGATAATGGGCTACATAATAAACTTGAAACATCTGATAACTTAGATAACCATCATGTTAGGTTGATGGAATTTAGCACATGAATATCAGAATATGTACATAAATAGATGGCAATATTGAGATGGTGTATGTTAATTCCTAAGCATGAATATCCATGAACTGAACCTTCTCCTGACTGTCATTGTTGTGTTGTCAGCAACACCATGGCAGTGACTTGTCTCATATGAAAAAATCAAATTCCGACAGTACTTTCAGTACTTTGATTATATTGAGCACTCTTTGTAGTTATTCTGCATTGAATTGAATATTGTAATAAAGTCCATTAATGTTTATAATATCGTACACAAATTGGACATAATCCTATGGTTGAATGGACTGGTCAATTTTATGATAGGCTATGATCCATATAAAATATTTATTACATTTGGCTCAATTTAAATTTATTGTGGCTGAGTACTTTTACATTCATAAAATTGTGAATTAAAACACCTTAGGTTCACCTTCAATAAATAACCTGTCGGTGATAAGCTGTCTTGACGAGGGGATCATAAATATGGTCACATTAATAACTGGTCTCAAATGGACATATGCCTGATGCTCTTTATTTGACCACTGCTTTATTTCATTGTTTGCGTAAAGTCGGAATGTACTCGAATTTTTGTCTTTCTTCTAAGGTGGCCATGTTTGCTTTTGTACTATGTTAATGTCACTGATGTAAAGATGTTGAAAGAAATGGAGTCTTGTTTACCATATTTGCATACGGATTTGTGAGATCCTTAGGAGCAGACTGGTTATTAAGGGTTTGCGACTGGACTGTGTTTTGTCAACACCTGGCCACTTGTTTAAAACAGCTGTTCAGGCCGAAATTGTGCTTCTGAATTTGTTGAAGAAGAGTGACGATTTTAGGTGAATTCTTTGTTTTTTAAGAGCGGATGTTCGTAGATTCTTTTTTGTCAAGCGTGCAAATTGTCGTGAATAGACTGACATCGGATTTAAATTCTTTTGGAGTGTTGTTATTTTAACAGTGTCGCAAAATATTTAAAAGGATGTATGTTTTCATTATGAATTTATTCAACAGAATTTCTTTTTACTGTAAGTGGTGTATTCTACAAACAAACTTTTAAGAGATTAAAATTTATAAATTGAAAACTTATCACATTGGATTTTAGTGGCCCCCCATGCTAAATAAGGTAAGCTTATAACCTAGAGTAATAAATTGTGTACTTAAAAATGTGAAAAATTTGTTTGTTATTTTCTGTGTCGCTGACATACTTTAATTGTATAATGTGTACCAATACGTAGAAACATGATCCATTTTCTTTGTTTTATATCATATTTCCTGTCAGGAGTATTGACAATGTTTATTGGTTTGATCAACAAGCTCTATTTGTTGATGTTAAATATGTCTTGTCAGTAGCTTGTCACACATTGCTACACTTTGCAACATTTTAATGATGTTTTAACTATACATTTGTATGTAGTTTATTTACCAATTCAATACTGAATACCTGTACTACACAAGTTTGTCGACAATACTGTTACAATGTGTGGATGAAGTTGGGGGGTACATTAATATATGCACAGCATTGTTCTTCTACAGTGTTTATACCAAATTTGATTTACATCAGTTTGAGATGAAAGTTTGAAAAAAAATCAAATTTTGTTGTTTTTGGAATGTATCTATTTGTAAGAACTGTGCCACATAGTGACCAGTGATATATCTACATGTTTACTGTATAAATATGCATACATTTGTATTTTGTTTGATATTCATTTGCTGAGCTAATGAAGCATTTATTGCTGGAGGAAGTGTTAAATGGTAGTTGATGTGATGATTTTATTCGGAACTGCTCCATTTTTATCCTTGGAAAGATACTTAAATGGTGTGGTTTTATGGTGAGTGATGGAGAGATTTTATTTAATCCTTAATGGCGATAAATTAAATGATGAATTAGATAAATTGTGTAGAGAATTGAGTGTATAACAGCTAGTGTGTTAAATTGGGGATTGGTGAACCATTTCAAATGTTTTTTGTCCAATTGAATATAAAAGTTTGTTTTCAATGGATATGTGGTTTAAGGTAACTATAGGACACACTATAAACTGTTTTAATACCTATAAATTACCTGGGGTTAATAGGGTGAGTTTTTGGTTAAAAAGTGTCACTCCTTGTTCATTAAGGGATTGTCTGATGGGGCTTTGATTTCATTGTTAGTCTTTGTTTTTGCAATACTGAGCAGCCATATGTGACTATTCTCATGTTTTTGCCTCTTTACATTGTGCATAATGTTCAACTGTGATTGTGTTGTTTTGTGACACAATTCTGTACAATTTTATAGTATGAAATGAGTTACGTAACATTTGTAAGGATCTTAAGGGATATTATTACGTATGTTAGTCAAACCTGCGAACAAAGGCCACCCTTGAGAAATACAAAATGTGACCTTTGTTGACCGGTGGCCTTTATTCAGTTGTCAATTTGTCCTAACTAAGCAATGACAGTTTTTAAAAGAGTGGCATTTATTTACAGGATGACCTTTATTTGGAGGTGGCCGCTAACACAGGTCAGACTGTAGTTGTATTAGTTTGAATGTAGTCTTATCCTGTGGCATTTGGTAAGCTAAAAATAAGGAAATAGCGGTAATATTGTCTTAATGCCTTATTGCCAACTTAATTGTCACTAAAAACGAACTAACTCACAGTACTTTGATAGATAAGCCCCTTTGTGTTATTTTATACCATATGCCTATATTTAATGCAAGGAGAATGTCATTTGTATCTGAAGTACCAAATTACAGTTTGTTAATTGTGAAAAATGATTTTTTTCTGTCTGAGTTAACATTTGTTATTCATAGCCACATATGTCTTACTAATGTTTTTTGAGTGTTATAGCCTACATTATTACACTTGAATACTTTTTGAATACAAGATTTAACACTTTGATGTCTGCTTGTGACTAACTTTTAACTTTAATGACTTCATGGTGTCTTTGATATCACACTAACAACCTTTGATACAGACTGTCAATTGATATTAAATTTGTATATAACATTTCAAAATTCCACTAAGCACCAAATGAAGTGGTACTTTAATGTGTTGGGGTGAGACGTTATGTCTTTCTATATCAGTTTGCCTCATTAATTGCTGATATATTTGTAGTATTCAAAACATATCAAATATTTTTTCTGACTGATATTCTGCGTTCTGTTGTTTGTGTTGTTTTGTTACTATGGTGTAGGTTGGTGTGTACTACAGGAGGTCATGTGATATAATTTTTGTTCAGTTTTCCGGACCAAAGTACTACATTTTCTACATCTGCCATGCAATTGTGTTCCAGTCTATGTAAGATCTGTTTCCAGTACTTTGATTTGACTTTTGTGACTACTGCTACTTTTGATACAAAAAAGATCATATTATACATAATTGCTCTACTCTACCAACCCTTTTTGTCTGTATTGATGTTGTGTAATGCAATACCATGGGTTACTCACAATAAGGGACCTGACCCCGGATGTACAAGGGGGGGGGGGGGGGGGAGGTAGGGATGGTAAAGGGATACCTGATGCTTGATGGTTTGTTCAGTCATGAATGTTAAAATCGGATGCAAGTCTAACAAAGTACAGTCAAGTATATAAACATGGGGCACAAAAAAGTAGAGAAGAAATTTGATAAAATTAACCTTTATTCAAAAATTTTACTGATCAATGAATGTTTCAGTATATCATGGTATGCTGTTAAACATGAACATGTTCACCATATTTAGAGGGTTTCTATTGGTCATATCACAATACTTTTAATTTTACAAGGAATTCATGAAAGGATGAATTTTTCTTGAACTATTTGTGCATACCAGTACTTCTTATGAATAGTTCATGAAGTATGAATAGCTTTTTGGCATAGACCAAGTTTATGTAATCTGAATTAGCTTACCTTGATTTTCTAATGTAATATCAATTACAGTTAATTTAGTATCTTGTTGAGATCACACTATTAAGTCTTGTTTTTGAGTATGGAGATCAATCTCTAAGCCAGTCTCATAAACCTTTTGCTGACCTTTCATAGTAATGTGTTTTATTGGTTGTCTGAGCTTCACCCTGTCTGAGCCATTATGCGATTTATCATTGTCTGTTTGTGAACATTTCCACTGCTATAATGAGACCATAAAATACATTAAATGCAAATAATTAGCATTCTAAGAACATGGAAACCAGAAATTGTGTTGAATGAAGAAATACAATACTGGCACAATAAATTATCTGCTTATTATCTGAAGCAGATTTTTAGCTGAAGTCATTGAAGGCAAGTTCAGCATGAAATAATTGGCAGTTGTAGAACCATTGTCTTGATAAGCCAGGAAAATTACAGTTAGAAGGTTGTCTCAATTATTTTAGAATTTTGGCAGGATTTACTGCCATAATCTGATAACAAATATTTAAATCAAGGTTAAAACTTCAACATCTTGACTGACATAACTATTTAGTAGCTATTACAAAAAAGGTGATGGTGATAAAGAAAACTTGTAGTAAGTGTGATTAAGGTCTGAATCAGCCTTTCTTAACATAGTAGGTCTCAGTTTTTGTTAGCTCACATGTCACAAAGTGACAAAGTGAGCTATTAGGATCACTCTCCGTCCGGCGGTGTGCGTCGTGCGTCGTCAAACTTTATGTTGTGACCACACTAGGGGCCACATTTTTGGCTCAATTTTAGCATAACTGGGTCAGAACGTTAATATCAACAAAATCTCGGACGAGTTCGATATTGGGCCATTTTGGGTCAAAAACTAAGTCACCAGGGCCAAATAAGGGAAAACCTTGTGAACACTTTAGAAATCACTGTTTTGACTGTATCTTCATGAAACTTTGTCAGAATGTTTATTTTAATAATATGTAGGTCAAGTTTGAAAATGGGTAATTTCTGTAGTAAAATTAGGTCACTAGGGCAAATTGCTGGAAAACCTTGTGAACACTCTAGAAGTCACTGTTTTGATTGGATGATCATGAAACCTTGTCAGAATGTTTGTCTTCATAATATCTTGGACGAGTTCGAACATGGGTCATCTTGGGTCAAAAACTAGGTCGCTAGGTCAAATCTTATGAAAAACCATGTTAACACTGTAGATTTCACAGTTATTATTGGATCTTCACCAAACTTTGTCAAATCGTTTGTTTTGATGATAACGGTCAAGTATAAATATGGGTCATCTGGGGTCAATAACTAGGTCACCAGCTCAAATCTTAGGAAAACTTTGTTAACACTGTAGATGTCACAGTTTTAATTGGATCTTCACCAAACCTTGTCAAAATGTTTGCCTCAATGATATGTGGGTCAAGGATGAACATGGGTCAGCCGGGTTCAAAAACTGGGTCACAAGGTCAAATCTTAGGTAAAAATCTTGTAAAAGCTCTAAATGTCATGGTTTTGATTGGATCTTGGCCAAACCTTGTCATATTGTTTGTCTTAATGATATTAAGGACAAGTTCAAATATGGGTCACCTAGGGTCAAAAACCAGGTCACAAGGTCAAATCTTAGGATTACCTTATTAACACTGTAGATGTCAAATTTTGATCGTATCTTCACCAAACCTAGTCAGACTGTTTGTCTTAATGATATGTGAGACAAATTCGAACATAGGTCGTCTGGGGTCAAAAACTAGGGTCACCGGTTCAAAACAATGTTTTAATGAGTGAACAGTAATTGTCATGTGAGCGATATAGGGCCATCTTGGCCCTCTTGTTGTATTTTTGAGGCTGGATATTTAAAACAATTATAATTCAAGTATTGTGTAAAGAAGATCACAGGAAATGGATGAAGCATGTATCACTCGTAAAGCAACTGACTCAATAAAGAACTAGGAAAAATATTCAAAAAGAGTAGGCATATAAATGCCAAATTCTCCTGTATCTTCCCAACCCTCTCTCTGGAGTTTAAGCCCCAAAATGACCATAGCTGTCAAGAGTTTTATAATATTTTTTAATAATAATAATTAGGACTTTATTTATAGAGGCAATTAACACAGTTAGCAAAGCAGCCCAATCTTCCATGTGAGCCACTTGAAATTATGACCTGCTGCGACCGAGATTCAAACCCGGATCATCAGGTTTCAAGTGTAGCACACAGTAACCACTGGAACTTGGC
Source organism: Lutraria lutraria (assembly GCA_964023205.1). Classification (NCBI taxonomy): domain Eukaryota; kingdom Metazoa; phylum Mollusca; class Bivalvia; order Venerida; family Mactridae; genus Lutraria; species Lutraria lutraria. Next base: position 14,902,215 of record OZ026834.1, on the reverse strand, counting down.
TGCAGTGATAATCATGAATGTTTGTAAATGATATCAATGGAGGGAGGGGCATCAATGGAGGGAGGGGCAGACTTAAGCTTTTTTACTTTAGTAATTAGTGTAGCTGTTTAACTGAAGGAAGAAGTAACTGTTGAAGTCATTCGGCTGAGCATACTCTTGCTGATTATCTCCTCCAGGGGAGATGCACACTGTAGTGTTAATGTAATTGTTACGAGCTGTAAAATGCATTACATGCAATCTGGTTAATTTTTTACACATGAACACTTCATCAATGCTGTTTTATTTCTTCGATGCTGTCTTTATCAGCCTTGAGAATATTACCTTTATCATTTTTTAATCAAATATTACCCAATTTATGATGTTAGAAATATAATGACATTCAGTTGATGAACAGCCTGAATAATTCCCTAAGGTGAACAATTTAGTGAATTCATATGTGATATCTTATGTAATGAATGTTTATGGTTTTTGTTTGTATGTTGTAATTACTGTGCATTCATTTACATGATTGATAATGATAAATGCATCCCTGTTAATACCATACCGATTTACAGCACGTTTGTGATGCAAAAACTAATTTGTTTAGATCAAAACACTATAAATCAACATAGGAAACTCTGCATTCTCAGTAATGCTTAAAATGTCATTGATTACAACATTGCTAACTCCAAAGTGAAGAGTCTGTTAAGACAGGGATTGCCTTATCTCCGTGGGAGAAGAGTTTTCATGAATTTATCATAGGTGTGCATCAAACTATACATGCTGTCAAAACCATGCTTGATATTTTCCCCAGGTGTTCTCTGTGTTTTGATTTGTCAAATTGGTTTCTCTCTTAGCATCTTCTATGATGCCTCTCAGTTCTCTGAAAGTACTTAACTCAAGAGTAAGCATCAGGCTGCTCATTAATAAACTCCAGCTAATAATCCACAGTAGTTTCCTTATGTTAAATCAAAGATGAAACGGACCAGTTTTTCACTGACTTTGAGTAGTTACTAATCATGGACTGTATGTTGAATTGATTCATTACATCGATGCTAATTGATTTTGGAGTGTGATTTAACATATGTAAAGTGCATGATGTGTCAGGAATAACTTCATTTACTTCCACTCCTTTTATTCTTCGATAATTGAATTCACCCAAGTTATCGGGTAAGAAACAGTTATTATATTCCTATATTTTCTTGCACTGAACTTTTTATTAATAAACACCTAACTTAACGTAATGCGGTTCTCCTATGAAATATGGTTACGCATTGGAAGTGTTAATTTAATCATGGATCATTATGACTTATGAGGATATCTTGAGTTTTAAGTTTATTGTGTTAGTTATTAGTCAATATTTTCTGACTTGTGAAATTTGTGACTAATAATATATTAATCCTGCTGTAAGTGGGAAATCTGTGTTTTATGTAAGCAGTGTGTGGAATTAACAAATAACTAATTGGATGTGGTTGACTTTGGGTCTTGAAATATAAGGTATGGTTATATATTTTAACTAGAATATTGAATTTATAAATGACTGGTTGAATTCCAAATCATTCTGAAATTTCTGTGTTTTATTCACTTAGTTTAAACTTATTTAATTACGTTGATTGTATACAGCAAGTTCTTACAACTTATATTAACTACTCTTGATGACAGCTTCCATGGAGGATTCTGACCAGTACTAGCATTGAAAGAAGGGATTATGAAGGTTTTGGTCAAATTCTGCCATTGACCGGATTTGAACCTGCAACCTCCAATGCTCTACCCCTACACCACTGCTCCTCCCTATTTTATTCATTTGGGGATTGCATTCTTGATTTACGTTCATTTTAGTATTATTTAGGAACAGAGTCTTAATTAAAAATACTGATTGACTGCGGTGTGTTCCAGTGGTTAGTGCACTTAACTTGTAACCTGGAGATCCGGGGTCGATTCTTGGTCGCGGCACTTCATTATATGTAACCCTTCTATGAAAATTTAACAGAACTGTCAATTTTCCTTCATATGTGGGGTAGTTGCCTGCTCCTAATGGAAGGGTAAGTTGGTACTTGTTTGAATACAGTACAAGAAAACTGGTAAGGTGAGCTTAGGCCGCCATATATAACTGAAAAGTTCTTGTAGAACAGTGTTAAACCTACTATTTATAAAGCACTTAAATTAATGTAATGTAATGATGTCAAACTGCCCTATCCTTTAAACTGAGAAGTTTTCTTGCACCTTTAGGATAGTTCTCTCTAATAAATGTTCTGCTGCACATAAATGTACTCTGAATATTAGCTACGTGTTTGATGTATCATGGGTGAAATTGTCTGTTTCTCTCGGAATAGATATAAATCCTTGCAGACAATTAACTTCAATTCTGCTATGTAATCATGTAAATAATGATTCTAATTGGACCTCAATTATTACAGCCAGCATCTCATGGGGTCATGAATTATCAGTAATTGTATGTAATAAGAATGATTGATATTGCTATGAATATGTGTGCAAACATTCAGTTAGTATTAACCCACAAATGTAGACAATTTAGATGACTGGTGTTAGGGTAAGCAATAAACACACCAGAATATTACTTAGGAAATTGTTTCTGCACTTAATCATATAACCAGTATTTTTGTAAAGTGATGCAAATGCATCTTAACAAGTTTCCCGAACTTTTTTGGAGCTGAACAACAGTTTACAGCTTCTCTATAGGCTGTCACTTGCTCGGCACGCATGAATTTTTATGTAGACCATTAAGTACTACGTTTTTCTACACTGCAATGCAGTTGTTAAACTAGTTCCTCTTTCATGTTGCAAAGCAAGTCTATTTAAGTTCAGTTTTCATCAGTAATTTGTTATGTATGGAAACAATTGCATATCGATTACTGGCCCTTATAATTTTTTTCTCCCAAATTATAAATTGATTCTTTGAGGGGAGATAATTGTAACTCATCAGGTCTTTATCACACTTCCCACCTGTACATTGTATTTAATAAGGGGAGACAATTGATTGAATCTCATCAACCCTTTATAATTATATTCTCCTTATTTGTACATTGTATTTTATTAGGGGAGACTACTGCATCTTATCGGCCATTTATCATGTCCCTTATAATTTTACATTGTCAAAGGAGACAATTAATGGTCATAAGTCATTAATTATTTCCCCTGTCTGCTGATGGTAATGGGAGGTAGCTGCATCTTTCAAATGGAATTGAATTTCCTGTTTGTAAATTGTTGGCTTTGATGTCTTTTATCAACTGTACTACAGTCTGGGGAGGCTCTGAAGTGACCATAGCTGTCAACAGATATATCAAACAAGGTTGGTAGACCTACATGAGCTTAGTGAGTGGACTGCATTTCGAGGGCTCAGCGCAACACTCGTAACTTGTTCTTATTTCAATATGAGTTACGACACTCTTGCGTTGAACCCTCGATTTTTGAATGGAGACAATGCTATAAGAAATTGTTTAAATATCACTCTTTGTCACAATTTAATGACTGTATCAGAATTATGAATCAAAGCACTGTAAGTAGGGTAAATTGAGCCATAAAATCCTGGTGTATCACTAAGCTTACCTATCCACAAAATTCCTCTTTTAACTTCGTTTTTATTAATCAAGTGTTGCTTTCCTTAGAACTTGCCATAAAATCTAACCCAGGTAATTAATCATATGGAATCATACTTGGAATCATACTTGTGTTTTTCTGCTATTGTCTGTGTTAAGCTAATTGAATTGCCTGTATCTTTTCATTATTATTGTCAAACCTGAGTTTGTGAGTCAGTGAAAACCTTCCAATAAAAGCTACTGTATTTATGCTTTTTGTTCCCCCCATCAGCAACATCAAATTTCTGGATCTGTCTTGGCTTTTTGTCATTTTATGTCCTGACATTTATAAGTTCATTAAACTTTTTCTTTCTTTGTGTGGTGTTTAGTGCTTTTAGTTCTTGATTTTTATGAGCTCAATTAAAAAAATATTGAATATTTAGTTACTTAATGAATGCTTGAACTACTGTGACCTTCATGGTGTAAGCATGTGACTCCTCACCACTGTGAGTTATATAGTTCCTGCAGGAGCTAATTAACTTACTGAAGGTTGGTAGTTCTTTCTAGGTGTATGCTATTGTATGTTTATTGCAAATTATATAATAAGTAGTCTGATATAAATGCTTAATTTGTATAAATCTTGTTCCATTTTCTTATTACTTAAAGGAATAATTTTGTACAAATCAGTTCTGGTACCATATGTTTTGAGTTAATACTCAAATACGCTCTCTTCAAACAATCATTGTATCCAGCAGCCCCTACCTAAGGAATTCATGAAACATGATGTTTTCTTGAATTGTTCTTGCATGTTGTTAACAGGCTCCGTTGTGAGTGCTGTAGAATACAATCCATGAAAACTAGTTTGGCGTTAAGCTCTCTGAAATTAAAAAGTACAAACTTTCGATGTTGTTGTGACTGTATTTCCAGAAAAGAGATACAGTACAACCTCTCCAGAGCGGCCCTCTGTAGAGCAACAACCTCTATAACAACACATTCAAAATTTCCCTAAGCTGATATTTACTATAAATTTAACCTCTATAGAGCAACAACCTCTAAACAACGGCCAATATTTGCAGCTCCCACAGGGTGTTGTTCTACAGAGGTTGTACTGTACATATAACTATACTTGTGACAGACATATTTTGTGTATCACAAATAAATGACCAGTGTGAATTGTAGCAAGGTAGCCTATTTTAGAAGTCAGCATATCGAATACATTTGCATATTATTAAGATCATGTTTGTTTATATTAGAATTACAGATAAGTTACTGTGTATGCTACAAGGTATTACTGTTAGGCAATCAAATTACGTATACACTACAAGATCTTACAATGTTGGTGTTTTGTGTGGATGAATACTGACATTCTTAGTTAATTGTCAAGTTTATGCTTAAACTGAGATCCAATCTCAATTTATTAAATTTAATGTAAACTAATGGATGACATCTTGAACAATTGGCTTAATTATTATCACTTAAGACACTTTAAAATTTGTAAAACTGCTAAAATAGCTTTCTTATACTAGGTGTTGTCCAGGAACTTTACCTCTTAGTTTCTGTCAAATGCTAAATTGACTACTGTTTATCTAGAGAATAAATTTACCATTGGCAAGTGTGATTTATTTAGTAGTTCAGCATTAACTTAGTTAGCTCACTCAGTTAATCTTGAAAATTTATGTCTGGTATTCTACCATTGTTGATTGGGACAGTAACAAGTTATGTGTCAGTTGTGTAATATATCATGTTCTGCCACAAAAGGGCTATGTATTGTAATTTCAGGCTTAGAAAAATATTGTTTGTTTCTTGTTATGGAACCTTTATTTATGTGTAACGTTTAACGGCCCATTTGACAGCTATGGTCATTGCAGAGCCACCCCAGAAAGAGGGATGATTGCTGTTGAATCATTAATTTTCATTGAGGATTTAATTTCGTGGATTTTCGTGGGTCAGCTCATCCACGAAATCAAATCCCCACGAATTTAAATGCCGAGATAAGGCATTTTGTTTCAAAAATAAAAATCCACAAATTTATGTCCCCACGAAAAAGACATTTTAGTAAAAACCACGAAAATTGAGCCGAACAAAAATAAATGAAAAAACAGTATTATAGATACAGGAGGACCGGGCATTTATATTCCTACTCTTTTTTAATAGATTTCCCTGGTTATTCATCCTACTCAGTGTAAAGCACCGATATAATTATAAGCCTTGCCCTTTTTCCTGTGATTTTCTAGACTCAGTACTTCGCTCGGCTAAGTTTGGATGGGGCCACTGAAAAGCGTCCTGAGGCATTAAAAAGGCGGTGCCGAGAATTGATCTCACGACTTTTCGTTAAGTAGTCAGTACACTACCACTCGACCACCACTCACCTCATGTTTACCTTTAATTTATCATTGCCACACTAGACTCTTCATAAGTTCTTCGAGAACATGCTTTCAAAAGCCAAAAAAAGCCCAAACATACATACTATTGTTAATGAACATAACAACCAGAGACTGTTTTTTTTGTCACCTCTGCTGTAATGTTGAATTTACAATTTTGCCTTGTTTTCCCTCATTATGTATCAGAGCCGGGGGGGGGGGGGGGTAAATGACCTTCAGCTCCACTGCTAGAAGAAGCATTTCTTAAGCCTGGGTCTCGTACCAAGTAACTTTTGATTTCGCACTCTTCCAAGTGAGCTGATTTGGGCTTGAAATGATATATTTTCCAAAATTTAGGCCCTTAACTTTTACAATCCTCGTTTATACAATATATATGGCAAATTCTAGAGAGGATCTGATACACAGTACATAATGTTGATAGTTCAGTGCAACCACCACTCCAAAACATAACCCTGTAGGAGTATGTTTTTGTTGAGAGGTTGTTGCACTAGAGATGTTAAATTAATAGTTAAATCGCACAGTGGGAAAAAATCATGCTGTTGTTGAAGGGAGGTTGTTGCTCAAGAGAGCGCTGCTCTGGAGAGGTTGTACTGTATGTCTTAAATTCAAAATGTTTGGTGATACAGTTGCAAGAGGAGCAGCGCAGAGTCCATGAAAATTTCCTGTGTTGTATGAAAAACTAGTATATTAATGCTTTGAACTTAACTGGTATGTTATTGAAAAACATACATAATACTCCATTAGCCATCTGCTGATAAGCCTTGTAAGTGTTAGTGGGTACATACATATTGTGTATATTGTTTTGATTGTAATAAATGCTCCAAACATTTGTAATAAATATACTGATTTCCAGAAGTTACAACCATTCAGGAATATTTTTATCTTTCCTAAGATTTCTTTACAATTAGTCATTTTTTGGGAGCTGAATGATAGAGCTTCAAACCCTATAGGCTGTCACTTGCTTGGCACTTATACATTTTGATGTGGACCAAAGTGCTATGTTTTCTACATCCACCAAGCAAATTTTAAACTGGTTTCTGTTCCATGTTGCATTGCAAGTTTGTATAAGTTAAGCTTCATTGAGTACGTTCAGTACTTTGGTTTTTCATTTGGGACCCATTACTGAATCTTTTCATCCTACTTGACTACTGTAAAGTAATATTACCTGCTCCATGGTTTGGTTAAATTACTGCAGTGAAACATCCATTCATGATGTTATAACAGACATTTTACCTTCACTCAAGTGTCAATATGTAATGAAAAAAAGCCTTAGAAATATTAAGTAGGTTTAAGATGGGATGGAATTATGCATGCAAAAATGTAATAATTGGATTTTTTTAATCAACTGATATTCCACATCTTTGACAGGGAAATTAAGTCAACATCAAATGCATGAAAGATAACCTATTTTTACTAGTTTTTAGCATCATGCCAACAGCCAGGTTCATTTGGCAACTCCCAAGCTCTAATGATAGAAGAAGACCCCATTTCTAGTATAAATTGATTCACACAATTCATTGTGTAACTTGTGTGATGTTAATATTATCAGTGTACATTTTGTATTTCAGGTAGTTGTGTTCCAGTCAGTGTATGAAGCATTGATGTATAGTATGTTAACAAAGGGTTGTTAAGAAAACTTTGATTATAAATATGGAGAACAAAATGAGGAGTCCTAGAATCAGAGTACAAACAACCAATAAGGATGGTTCAGAGAATCGTTCAAGTTATTTAATGGTATGTATTACTCCCTTAAGACTTAGAAATTTGTACCATATTGTCTCACTGGGGTCAAATGTCGCACCCACAGCCAAGGTGATTTAGCGAGTTTTCCAGCTTTGACAGTGGATGACCCCGGGCTTAGAATACCTGGATAGAACCACTGACCTTTTGTAAGCTAACCGGACAGTTTCCTCACAAGTGAAGTATGGTCCCAGGTGGGGTTTGAACCCACAGTAGTGAGGGTGAGACTGTTGATTTCTAGTCACAGAACCACTTGACCCTATTGTTCATGTTGATGTCTCAGTGCTTTCATCAGTACAAGGCAATGAAGCTGTCTTTAGTTTACAGTTTAATTGTGAAGAAGATGTATTATGTTTTCTTAATAATACATTGTCAAGACAGTGGTACAGGCAGTGATACAATGTGCTTCAGTAATCTCGAATTAATTGGCATGGAATATTTTTCTCTAACTAATGCTAAATTTGCTAAATGTCTATGCTTGGTTTATCACAACATTTAGATATGCTAGGCCTTCAAGATTTGGATCAAATTGTTGTATTGATGTGACCTGTAATCACAGTTTAATGTGATTGTTATGATTATTCATCTGGAAAGATTTTGTCAGTAAAAATCTGGTGCATATTTTTATACATTTTTACACCTTCTTCATAAATCATTTAAATTATTTTTTTTTTTAAAATTACATACCTAGATTTTATGTGTCAATTGCTGTGGTTTTATAGTCATTTTACTTGTATGATATTGATGGCCATATAAATTTTGGAAAGGGGCACTACTCTGTATGTCATGAATATGTGGTGATGATGTATTTGTACATTCCCATATTTAGATGTATACAAAGAAAACTTAAGAATATTTGAAAATATTCAACTTTCAGCTATTGTGTGTCATAATATGAAAAAAACTTGAATTCACGCTTATTACTGGAAATGGGTTGGTGTTGGTTTATTTTAAAGCGATGTCCTATTTCCTGTTAAAAAGATGTTACCTTATTATTTAAGAATGAATGACTTGCTAATAACTGAACTGGTAGGAACCGCAGGAATTGCTAGTTTTTCTTACCTTTTAAGTAAAAAACTCATAAACTTTAATACAAAATATGAAATTATATGTGGAAACAATGCAGAAGTATTAAAACTATCAATTAGATGTCAAATATTTTCATATAAATGATAACTTCCATTTAGGTTTTGAACAAAATAAAAAAAATATGTTTATGACCTAAAATGAAGTTATTTCTTTACAATAATGACTAAACGTCCCATAGGAATATTTTTCAGTCTTGTGTTGTTACTTCTATTATATACAACCAGACATATAGTTAGAAAACTAATTCATGAAAGATGTTAGTCTAGCTATTACACTTTTCATTTAACTGTTGACATTTCAATATGGAAGTATGTGTATGTTTGGTGCATGCTAGATAGAATTACATTAAGTTACTTAGTGCTTTGACAGTATAAGATATCTTCTGTCAAATAGTTAGAGGTGAATACAGCAATCTTCAGTCTCGATTATTTCCTTGATGCTGATGCATTCAGTTGTAATTTCTGTAACTTTTGATGCATCTAGATGACGGTCCTCCTTTTAAGCTGATCATGCTGATAATCCCAATGCTGCGCTATAATTGTTATTAATGGTTGATAATCTTGGTATGTAGTATGAATAATTAATGTTGTAGAACTTTATAGCAATTAAACCATAATGCTGCATGCGTTCCTTAAATTTTTGTTATGCGGAAAATTGGGCGCTAAATTGCGACATCTGTTTCTTAACCAACAACTCAGTTGCAGTAGTGTTACTTGGTTAATTTTAACACCTGATAAGTAATAAGTTCATTATCTGGGTTCATGTGTGTTTTATCCGTGTAGTGTCACATCCTTGTTCTATTGTACAGAGGGAATAAGTATAATTTTTTATATAAAGCATTTATATATTATGCTCATAGGGCAAGTTTAAAATTATTGTGTAGATAAGGCCAAAATAAAATTAAATTTGTTTTTGGTTACCCGACCTACCATGATTTTCCCCATGACTATAGACTTTTTAATAGGCTTGATGAACAGTTCATCCATTTTCTCAATATTTTACATTTCCGCATGCTTTCAAGAGGCAAATTTAAAAAAAACCCAGCCCCAACCTACATATCTTATTTTTAATGAGCATGTAACAAGAAACAAACATTGTTTAGGCCCTATTACCATAAGTGCTCTTGTAAGTTTTTGTTATATGTATGCATGATAAATTAATATCAAATTAAAGACTTAGAAATTTCATGCAAATTCCTATACGTAACTGGCGTTGATTTTGAGAAATAACATAATTATGTGGCAGTTAAATAATCTTAACTCTTATGCATATTATAAAACATAAGATACGTTACAATTAAATATCTTAAACTCTTATCATAATCTTATGTATATAACAATATGAGTAAAGTTGATACGGACAAGTTCAAATATATTGATTAATATTGTTATATAGTAACACTTGAAATTACAAACTTAAAACGTTTAGTTCACTTTCCGATCTATATGTACGAGGCTAGCCGACACTGGATTGCAGAAATACATTAAATTTCAATATCACTTTTCAAAGTTGACACATTTCCTAATCAAAATCCATCTGTTACATGTTCATAGAGATTTAATCTGATAAATAACTGATAAAAATCCAGCCCACTTGTTTTATATGGTGGACAGAAATTGAATTTAACATGTTGTAAGTCATAATATAGATTTAAATCACCTGTGGGGTGACATTTTCTGTTGTTTACTTTCATACAACTTTATTCATCAGGTTCTTGAAGGTTATAATGTCCGAAAATTTCAGGTACCAAACATACACTATTAAATGCTCCTTTCCTTATTAAATGCACCCCTCTGTTTAAAGAAAAAGTTAAAAATTGTGTTTCACATGAAATGTCATAACAATCCCTCAAATTATATCAAAATTTAATGCATCCAAAACTTGATACAAAGTATTGTTCATTGCTCAGTCCCCCCCCCCCTTCGTTTTTGGGGTGCATATATTAGGTTATTTATGGTATATTAGTATCTTTCAAGTCTCTACTTAAAATTAAGAAATGTTACCTAGGTCATGGATCTTTAGAGTCTTATGTCTGATTTTAAATATCTAAAATGCCAGAAAGTGATCTTAATGAGCTCAAGTTTGTTCCATTAACCAAAGTTGACACTTTTTTTTTCAATAAAATAGCAATTATCCAAGTGGAAAAAGTAATGTACGGAGAAAAAGATTATTTTTGCTTTTATTTCATAATTACCTACAAGAATGGTAATGACTTTTTACCATATGAAGAAAAAGAGTTTTTTTTACAGTTTATGTAAATTATATTTTGAAAATTTATGTGTCTTGTAACCGATATACCGTAGTCCTGGCTTAATTTCAGCTGGTTGCAACCCAGACTGATTTATCTTTATGTAAAATTTATATCAGTCTCGGGTACAAACAAATACTAAGTAGGTCTATGTTAGTGCTGCCTACATTATATATTAAAGAATCAGTATTAACGGTATTTTTTATTGACAGCCATTTACGGCATTTTTAACGCGGTGTGTGAAGAAATTAATCATAAATGGATTCTACTTGCCTAGTTAAATAATGAAGCCGTGTGGATGTTTTACTATGAATTTATTATCTGAGTAAACATCTTTGTTTAAATTAACTGTACGAAGATGTCTCTTTTTAAGCACACATTCAGTCAGTGGGAATTTGAACAGGTAGGATATGGTTTGTTTTGTAGATATTTACTGTTTTTTTTGCTCTTTCATTTTTATCCTTGTTGGAATTTTTTTGATTTGGGATTTGGAAATATTTGAGATTTTTGTGGGGAACTTCGTTTTCTTGTGCTCTACAATTTTATCTTGAAACTTCTTGCATTATCTTCTTATTTAATTACACCTTGATCTTTCTTTCTGTTGCACTTCCTGTTTATCATTTAATTAGCTTTTTATTATCAAATAAGTATCATTCCATTTGAGGGAAGTTAAATAATATGAAAAAGTGTTAAAAAACATCAGGACATACATTAAAACCCCGCTTCAGTATTAAACCACATTATATTGGCCGCACAGTTTTTTATCAATTTTCAAAATTTCCTGACTAAATTACCAGCTAAGTTAATCAGATGACTTGACGTCCATAGTAACATGATTGTGATCTCTTCATGACTAGTAATCGCTATCCCCTCACTGCTGTGCGTTCAAATCCAAACTATGTGTTTGGAAGCTAGCTATCGGAAAGTAGGTGGTCATACCCAGGGGTAAGATGGCCCGGCTAGACACCTTGCTATTTTTTGCTCATTGGCAGGTTTGGTAAAAGCTGATACTTGAATTTATCCTCAATGAAATCTTGATTTTTCTTGAACTTTTCTTGCATAGTTCATGAAGTATGAATATTTTTTTGACAGGCCTGGAGTGAACTGGATTTTTGACTATTAGGCAATAGCTGGAATTAGGTCAGGTTTCAATAATCAAGAATGATATCTCTCTGATGTTTGATTGAAGTATGCATTATCAGCAATTTTATGGTTGCAGCTTTTTTGTGTTCCTTGCGATTGAGAAAGTCATTGAAGTATCCATCGCTACATATGAAATTATATAGCAGTGAAACCTTGTGATGAGAAACCATCATGCTGTAAAGACCCGTATCTTTGTCTCCAGTACAAGCATTTGTGATTTGTTTTTACCTCTATAAGAATTACACCTAGCTAAAATAACACCTAAAATCACTTTTGTCTTGGGGTCTTTACAGACTGGTTTGAATGTATTTGACACTGTGATACTGTTTATAAACAAACTCAAAGGCTTTGGTGTTTTATGTGTGATATAATGATGCACAAACAAACATAAAGATAGACTTGGTTCTCTTTGTATTCTTAAAATACATCATTTGATCTATTTTTGTATATTAAGTCAACAAATGTAAATATCTGTTTTACTCTTCAACGAAAATGTTTCTGTCATATATATATTAAGGGTAATGTCTGTTTAGTTAATAACATCATTTAAATTTCTTGTTGTAACTTACTGTTTTTTATTTAGCAAGCAGCATGCAGGGCTTTATATATTCAAATTATTTTGAAAACTGGTGAACACACTGGTTATGGTATCAAAGCACTGCAAAGGAGCAAATTTTTTCTTTACTTGCAAATTGGTATTGACAAGTTTTTATCTTGTGTAGTCCCATGTCCCATGGTGATCGGTGGTTGAGTGGTTACGCGCTGCTTTACTAAACAAAAGGTCGTTGGTTTTATTCTTGGCTTTGCCTTTAGAGTTTCTAAGGGATGCTTTTTCAGTGTCCGCATCCCAACTACCTAGCCAAGTACTGTATCCAGAATATAATAGGAAAAAGGGGGAGGCATGTATCAGTGCTTTACACTTGGCACTATAAAGAACCAGGAAAAACTACCCGAAATAAATAGGGGATTTAAATACCCACAGAGGCACCGGAGCTGAGGCGGCCGCCCCAATATTTCAACAAAAAAAGAAATTTGGCCAAAGCCTTTTTTAGCTTGTCTGTTTTCAAAGAAAAATTCAAGCTATTATGATCAATGTGTAAGCGTCTGTGTCCATGCAAAAACTCTGATGAAGCTCATAACTCAAACACTATAAGAGGTAGCAACATGAAACTTCAGAGGCAGTGAACAGACAAGTGTTGGCACCGCTTGCTGCGCTCTTGTTTTAATATTCAGCCCCTCCTAAACCCACCCCTCTGCCGCCCCAATGTCAAATTGTTTCTGGCGCCCGTGGCTCGGTTCTCCTGTATCTTATCTCCCCTCTCTAGGGCGGCTCTGAGGTCACTATAGCTGTCACTTTACATAGCCTTGGCAATTTCTACTGATACATTTCTATTGTAGACTATTGTAGGTCAAGATTGGGATAATGCTGAGGCAGCTATATAGAGGCTTGGATACCTGACCTTTGTCTGTGACCTTTGTATTGATGTTAATGTGCTGCTGAACTAAGTTCCTTTGTATATTTTTTAGTTACTTATAATTTGATCCTTTATCTGAAGTACAAACTAGTTCTCCTGATAAAAGCTTACTGCAAATGATTTAATTAAATAGGTGCATGTATTGCGCAATACTTCACTCATATCTGATTGGAATGTAATATGGCTATTGGAATTGCATTCTTCTATTTCTGTAGCTTATTAATCAAATCTTGTTTTTGTAATTCCCATGCAATTTTAATGAATTGCTATTTATTTAAACTTGTTGTGCTATGCACATTCAACTAATTCAGTGAACTGATAAACCATAGAGTGATTGATTCATTCTAAGAAATTAAAAAAACACTCTTGGTTTGTACTTTAGCCTCAACCGAAACTTGAACTCAGACCTTGACATAGGTGTGGTTTAATTCTGGTCCTATTTCTGTCCAGTCCAGAGTTCGTATACAGAACTCAATCTTTCAGTAACTACGTAAACTGAAACTGATATATTGGATATCAAATTGAACCTGAACTATTTGATAAATGTGGTAAATTAAGGACAATATAAAATAAAGACACAAATTTATTGCTCACAATCAAATTCAGAAAGTGTTTTTTTATTGGTGAGAGTGGTGTATGTAATAATTCTTTATTTAAATACTCTTGTTACTTCAATTTACTGATATAGTTATGTAAATGCAACATAATTCATTTCATTTTTGATAAAATTATATTTTATGATCCTTTATTTAAATTTATATGCCTTAAAATCACAAAATTGGTGGAGTTTTATATTTATGTTTGTACATTAAAGTATATGTACCCATAGCAATGTGGTAATGTTCTTGTTAACATACAGATCTTAAATTTTATTTCAATACCACCCTACTGTAAAACCACAAAGTTTGTTCCGGTCTGGCGTGACTGAAAAACCGCAACCATAGTAGCAAGTACAGTGACAAAAGACAAAAAATGAATAAATTAATGGTTTTTTATTTTTTTATTAAAAACAGGAAGTGATGTGTCTGAGTAGTTCAAACTTAAAACGTAGATCTTTTATCACTCATTTAACTCATTAACTTTAAGATGTTTGTTTTTATTGTCAGGTGAAATGCATTATCTAAGTATGACATAACAATTACGCTACCTTTGTTTTGATGAAGTGCTCTGCTGTGTTAAATAGAGTTAGTGGTGAAGCATTCCCAATTACATCAATGCAATGATTTATTGCAAATCAATAAGCCATTTGTTCATTTTGTTTTTCTCCTTTTTACACTCCCTCTGTTTACATTTACGTAATGATTAAACTTAGGTCGTAACCGACCAGTTTACTATCACATTTTCAAGCATTTAGATTTCCGAAAGCCGGTATTTAAATATTTCTTATTTTGTCTACAAACTGAGTCTGTGGTATCACATTGCACCTTGACATTTTAATTCATTTCGCATTATTTTATGCAACTGCTGCTCTTTGAATTTTAGTTGATTTGTCATGTGACACTGGACTTAAATACAGTCTGGATCTTTTTTTTTTTATTTCAAGTAGTTATATTTTTTAGAAGGTTTTATGCTGCAATGAATAATTAAAAAGATATACCTATGAATCGCTACATGTTTGTTAATTACCAATTAATGATTATATAAAATATAAGTTAAATTTGTGAAATATTCATTTGGGGGAAGATAACACTAATTAGGGATAAATTTGTTTTATTTGGATAATCTCTGTTTTTAAATCATTATGTTAAGCATGCGGTGACACTGACATTAAAGTTTACTGATATGAACTGAAGTGTGTTTG
This sequence comes from Lutraria lutraria, assembly GCA_964023205.1. Lineage (NCBI taxonomy): Eukaryota > Metazoa > Mollusca > Bivalvia > Venerida > Mactridae > Lutraria > Lutraria lutraria. The sequence continues at coordinate 14,886,823 of OZ026834.1, read as the reverse complement.
AAAAATATCATACAATACCACAGTCAGTTATATTTTGAGATTATGCAATGTTTATATATGTATTGGACTTAATTAGAAATGAATGTAAATATGGGATTCTCTACTTGGCGTTTTACCGGAATTCAGCGACATGTCGGCTTGCAAGCGTATTAAGGATAAATCAAAATCATTATTTTCGTGTTGTTATAAAAAACAAAAAACTGATAATATCGAGGAAGATGTATTGTTTATAATAAAGGTGAGTGCTTGTTTTAATTAATTACAATGATATGATTGGTTACAGTTCATTAATTCGCGTGTATGTCATGACTTTGAAGGTTGTCATATCTCATTGAAGAACATATTCACTGTATCCAGTTCACAGATTATATTACTGTCTGGCGTTAAGCCATAGAAAATACGTTATCTCTCAGTACTGACTGGAAATATAATCATGCGCTAAGATGGAAAAAATGATTTCAAAAGTCATTCAATTAATTAAAAAACATACCGGTAGTTTTGGATTGTTTTGAATAAAAGTCCACATCATTGTATAGTTATTTATTATAAACTTCCGCTGTCCATTGAACAGAATGATACATGAAATAATTTTAAGTATTAGAATTAAGTTATTGTAATAAAACTGACAAAGTATTAATTGATTAAATTGTGTGTGGTTCTGACAGTTAATGTCATACTTAGGTCTCTGTTATATATTATAATGTAACATTCATTTATTTCATTGAAATGTCTTATTGTACTTTCTGTTTAGCTTATAATAATGTTCGAAGCTAGTCTTACTTATAAGCCTTTCTGGTTGGCCAATTTCATAAATGAATTCGAAAGGTCAAGCCAAATGAAATCTTAATTAGTTGGGCTAGACTCGTAATAATAGCATAATAATGTTGTAGTCTGAGTTAGTTTTTTGACGTCTTTGTTTGTTATACGATAAACCATTTTTGTTGCCCACCATCATGTGTCGGTCAATGTTCTTAGCTGGACCTACTGATAGTCTCCATTAAATAACTGTGAAATAATTACTGTCATACATAATTTATTTCAGTCATTAATTCCCTCACTAAATGTGTGACTTATCTATCTTCTTATTATAGGAGTTTAATAATATATTGTGTTACTTTTACCTGATTTCTTCCCATCAACTCAACAATGTTGTAAAAATTCATACATATATAACTATTTACAGCCTTGTTGCACTGTATCATTAAAATGTGTAATAAAGAGTTACAGTTATTTTGCGCTTAAGTAGTGATATATGAAAACATATTTTACATCCATATTGCGCTGATGGATTAGTCTATGTAAATATAACATACAGTGTTAGTGCGCTGAATGGATGATACTTTTGAATACATGAAGCAAGTTACAGCCATACAGCACTGATGGTGTGGATGTGATATAACATTTATGATAAATATGGCACATTGTACTGTGAAGATGTCTGCATTACAATATAACTATGCAGAATAAATCCACATCTGCCTGCGGTTGGTGTCAGACTTTTTATTCAGACAGGATATTTCAAATCATATAAAAATAGTGGAAATCTCGACTTTCAGTGCATCCAGTTACTGTCTGCTGTTGATTTATCATCTCGACCTTGTCACGATTTTTTTGACTTAATTTACCAGATTGTGTAATTGAGATTTTGTTTAATACATATCATAACAATTATAATTGCAAATTACTGTGAAATCATATATTTAGTATAATTTATACTTTAATACAGTACCTGATATTATGTAATCATTGTTAAGATTTATGAATTTATGTGTGTGGTTTTCATATAAAATTGTCTGACTGTCAATAATTTAATGTCTGGCTCAATCCCTTTTTTTATTGATTTTCAAAATGTTAAATTTGGTTCATTTTGTTTTTATTCTGACGACACTTAATATATAAGCTCACCTTTTTATTTATTATGTGGGAGTTGCATTTATATCATCCTACGACAAGGAGTTGGTTGCTGATACCAAATTATAGTTTACCTGCAGTGTGACACTTAGCTGCGCTACCCAGTTACATGATACGACTTAGTAATAACATTTACTAGGCTTTAACCTGATGTGTCATTTTCACTCTAGCACATTGTTACCCTTATATTGTACAGCATATGCAATTTAGTCCAGCCTAGGGATTGAACTTAAGTAAGACTCTGTACAAACCTCGACATGCACTCAGTCACTGCACCCATTGGCACGTTCCTGTATATTGATGAATCATGTATATATACATTTGTAAATAAAGCAGTATAGAAGAGCATTGTTAGTTAAGATGAATTAATGTCTTAATCAAAGTTCGATCATTTCCGCCCACCATCTAATTTTCATGCTGTGCGAACATTATGCACTTTGTATGAAATGTAATATAAAGGCCTTGAAACATGCGCAGTATATTTAATACCAGACTAAAAAGTCAATTGATTACTTTTGGTTATTTCATACTCATATTTCTGCTGCTATTTTTAATTAAAACTTCCATTAATTGCTTTCTAAATGTCGCATTTCTACGGGTTTTGGTGAAAATTCTTGCCAACTAGGAAAGTGTTCGATATCTACATCATGTAATCCATCCTTCTTGGCTGCTGCATGATTTTGACTGATTTAAGGTTAAAGTTTTCATGACATTCACACAATACATTAACCCTGGTCAGAGCCACTTTGACAATCTCGATTAAATGTACTGAAATTGTATACCAATTTCGTCAGCTATTTAATTACCTTTTATTCATTTTACAGGTTATTTAAACAGCCTTTTTGATTTCGTTTTATATGTAATTAGCAAGTTACTGACAGTTTTACGTACAGTAAACACAGTGGATTTTCCTTTCATCACAGGTCCTAAGTCAATTTAAACAGCTTAAATTAACTTAAACTACTTCAGTCATGGTCAAAAGTTGAACTTCTTTACATTGAATGTTAACTGTTAAATGTTGAATTCTATTATCACATATTTGATGAGTAAGGGCTGCTTAAGTTTATAAGATGTTTAACATTTGTCCACTGAATAATTTATTGTACAGATATAAAAATGATAACAGTGAACATATGTACATTTGTTCTAAACATAAAATTTAGTGTATGAATGAAATTAATCTGTCAATTGTATGTGTAGTAATATGGCAGTATGGAATGCGTTAGCTAGATAGTAAGCAAAGGGAATAATTGGATGAGTGAGCTTAATTAAAGTGGTTAATATGGAATCTGACTTTGAGGAGGTATGACATTGTATTGTTTTCATTTTGATGTTTATATTGACTGCAACTTAGTATGTATTTTGATTATCCATTGATATAGTATTTGCCATAAGGGATTGGCATATGGTATGTAAATGGTATTTCCCTGTTAATCATACCTCATGAACTATTCATGAAGTATGCAATAAAAGTTCAAGAAAAATTCATGATTTCATGAACTTCTTTTGAAGGGGTTAAGTTTGGTCCAGTATGGTAAGCATGAGCCTAACTTACTTATATGTTTACTTCCTACCATCATACACCTTTCCACTCAATGCCAATCACCTTTGGCATTCACCTTAAGTATTGTACTATATGTACTCTGATTGTGAAAAGGCAATTATTTATTGAATGCTAAGGAAATAACCAATTGAAAATCAGTTCCTGATTGAGTTGAGTTTAGTAATTGAATAATGTATGTACATAGCCAAGTAAGTAAGTAATTAATACTACAGTTGAATTTCCATGCTGTGCTTTCAATGTTTTTACCATCAGCAGGTTAACTGTTACACTTTTGCTTGTTATGCCATTATGTTGTAATTTAGTGGCAATTGAACCAATCAAAGGACCTCTGTGGTTTAATGGTCTCTGACAAGAAATCATAAGTCCCAGTCTCTGCTCGAATCCCACCTAAAACCAAACAAAATTCTCATGTGAAGAAGGTGTCCATGCAGCTATCTTATAGAAGGTCTGTATGGTAAGTTATACACTCCATCATTAAATCTGGAACAGCAGCCAAATGATCTTGACTGGCAGTGTGACATGTAGGCCTCATTGAAAAAAAAATTGAAAAAAAAAGCTTCTCATGGTTTCTAATTTGTGCTAGCCTAATACTCCACAAACATCTTACAAACCCATGAAATAAATTAAGTGGTGGACCATGTGTATACCTTCTTTCATATTACTGCCTCACTGCCATTTTCTTCAATTGGGTGTTAACAAGTCAGTTATCTGCATGGTTAGAAATTTAATAAACATATCAACTGGAGGCCACTTACTTCAATAATTAATGATGTTAAATGTATGCATTATGTACAGACTGACAATAACATAAAACTAAGCACTGTAATGGTTCTATCACTCTGAAGAGCTCCTAAATTATCTCTAGAGGTACAAATGCTTCCAGATTGTCTATGGCAGGAAGATAGCTGTTTTCTATAATTTAATTGTAAAATATTCCTTATAGAATTGAAATATCTTGGTTTATACTTTGCAATAATTCAGCGTATTATTAAAGGGTTCAATTGCAAAAATTTCCGACTGCAAAAGCCAAACTGTTTTTGATGTAATTGAATCCTAAATAATGGCACTGTTGTTATTGAAGAAGGGATATTGCTCTTGTGCAGAAATTCTATATATTATGAGAGTTGGTGCCATGTAGAAAGTTGTTCTTAGAATTAATGGAAATACCATCCCTAGATAATGTAGAACAATCATTGAAAATAACAAAGCATGGTTTAACCAAAGCTTGTTATGTGTCAGCTGGTGTGCATTGTGGTGATTCCGGTGAAGTTACTTTTCTCCAATAACATACATGTATCAGTATTTTTATGCCCCCATATCTATAAATTGTTGGCATATTGTTTTTTGCCTGTCTGTTTGTTTGTTTGTATTTTGTTAATGAAGTCAAAACACTTTCACATTAAATCATCAAGTTTCATATGCTAGTTCCTAATGGCAACCTCTACAGAACATGTGCATTTTCAGGTCATTAGATCAAAGGTTAAGGTCACCTGGAGGGTGGCAATTTTTAAAATTGTGTTTCAATACACATCAGATGTGATGACTGTTTACATGCAATTGAGCACTGTCTTCAGTGCTGTATTCTATTTCTTAATAAAAACCACTGGTTATCCGATAAAAGAGGAATGCATGCGCATGAAGGTGTCAGACGGTACAAAAAATATAAATATTTTGTTTTTTGTGTTTTACAAAGTACTCATTAACCTTACATTTTATACCTGATTAGATTTGTAATGATCAGATGTTTTTCCTGAATATAACATACCATATCAGTGACAGTATTAAATGTTTTGATGTTTGGTGCAATGTATGTAATTGGGTGCGAAATTTAGCTTAAATCATCGCCTTCTTGTTATTGTGATTAATGTTAAAACATTTACACTGTACCTAAGGCAAAGTTACATAGTACATTCTACAACCGTACATATTTCACTATGTAGTATGTAACGGCGATCTGTCATCGGATTGGCTGACACTTAAGGGTTTGCCACTTACTACTTTTATATCATCTGTTCCAGGATTAAGATTCTTATTGCAGTGCCTAGTATCCTTATGTCCTTATATTGTTGAAGTTATGAATGGTTATACATTCTGCGGTTCTGTTGATGACTTTAGACTGGAAGCTTCCGCAGATGTTTCGTTGATTTATTCTTGAGTTTTTCTCCATTATAACTGCAGCGTTATTTAAGTGTAAATTGATTTTTAAATGCATACAATTGCCTGGTGTATGCATTTTTAATTTGTATGCAATATGTTAATGTTTTCATGATGATTGCAAAAATAAGAAAAACTAAGTTTACCTTGTTTTACATGTGGAAATACTTGATACAATGTGAGTTGTTGCCAATCAAATCCTGCTCTAAGGTACTGTTGAATCCCATCTAAGCTTTAAGCAAGTAGCTTGTCAGAGTGCTGTGCTATAAATCTATTGTTTATGGTGTAAAATAAATGCATTGCACTATACCAATTGACATTTATGTCAGAAACATTTGTATTTATTATTGATCTCATTGTGACTGTATGAAACCCTTAAACCCCTGTTCATTTAATTCAGAAATGTCAATAGTACCAAATCAAAGATGTTCTTGAGTACAGAAATATTTCAGTGACAGCTACATTATTATAACCTTGTCATATTAAAACTGAGACAATACAGTTCTCTGGCACTGATTACCGGTGCCCCTTTAGTGTGAGTGCTGCTACATGTTGCAGCTTTGAGATACATTTTGTGGGGTCATAATGTCCGGCCAACAACACTACTATAAACTTGGATCAAAATATAAGTTCTTCACTTCCTCTGTCAGTATTTATACACACTTCATGAACTATTCATGAAGTATTATTCATGAAGTGTACACAAATAGTTCAAGAAGAATTATCTTTCCATGAATTCCATTTGAGTTGGTTGAGTCATTGACTAATATGCTTAAGTATTACAGCAACTATTGAAACTCAATTGGTGTTTAAAGTCATTTTAAACATAGATATGTTTTTATAAGCATTCTTCTATATATATCAAAGAAGTTTTATCTCTAAGGGAAGCTCTGTGGTCTACTGGTAATGCACTGTGCTACTGAATGAATGGTCGTGAGTTCGATTCTTGGCTCCCCCTTTTTAATGTCTCTGGGATGCTTTTTCAGTGTCCCCATCCCAACTATTGAGCCAAGTACTATGTAAAGAAAATCGCAAGGAAAAGGGCAAGGCTTTAAATTAAACCGGGCACGATAAGGAACCAGGAAAAAATATTTAAAATGAATAGGGATATGAATGCCCTGGATTCTCCTGTATCTTATGTGTAATGTTCCCTCACTCTGGTGTGACTCTGAAATGACCATAGCTGTCAAATGGGCTTTAAAAAAACAGATAAATAAACAAAATGTTTTACATCTGTAACCATGTTATCTTTAATATTCATGAATGACTTCTCAATATATGAATTTGTGTGAATTAATTTATGAACTACATCAGGACTTGTTGTGAATGACCTCCGGAGATAAATTAGCTTTACATTGTAAGGACATTATTGATAAAGAAGTTGTAATCTTTTGATCACCAAGTGATAGTATTAATCTGTCTGCGACCTTAATATTAAAGATAACACAGTGACACATTTTATTATTCATAAGTGATGACTTTTGACTTCTTGTCAAAATTTATCTTTTTTCCTTGATGTCTCTCTTAAAAGATTTGATATATAGTCTTTATCTTATGCACATGTTTTTTGTAAGTCCAGACCGTTTGAACTTGCTGGTATTTGTGTTTTTGAAGAAATGTCCCTCACAGGCAATATTTTGATGTCTTTTCTTTAATGTTGGATTGTTATCTCCCCTTGCCCTCACCTCCACGGCTTTTAATTCATGTTGCACTTTGTGATTTCTTTGAAGGATAAACAATAATTGTTTGTTTCTGGTTCACAACCTTTCCTTCCTTCAATGCAGTACGAGACTTTTATGTTTCTGGTTCCCAACCTTTCCTTCCTTCAATATGATGCAGTACGAGACTTTTATGTTTCTGGTTCCCAACCTTTCCTTCCTTCAATATGATGCAGTACGAGACTTTTATGTTTCTGGTTCCCAACCTTTCCTTCCTTCAATATGATGCAGTACGAGACTTTTATGTTTCTGGTTCCCAACCTTTCCTTCCTTCAATATGATGCAGTACGAGACTTTTATGTTTCTGGTTCCCAACCTTTCCTTCCTTCAATATGATGCAGTACGAGACTTTTATGTTTCTGGTTCCCAACCTTTCCTTCCTTCAATATGATGCAGTACGAGACTTTTATGTTTCTGGTTCCCAACCTTTCCTTCCTTCAATATGATGCAGTACGAGACTTTTATGTTTCTGGTTCCCAACCTTTCCTTCGTTCAATGCAGTACAAGACTTTTTATGTTTCTGGTTCCCAACCTTTCCTTCCTTCAATGCAGTACCAGACTTTTTATGTGTCTGGTTCCCAACCTTTCCTTCCTTCAATGCAGTACGAGACTTTTTATGAAGCCAGAGGAATGGTGCAATCACTTTCTCACTTTTTTTGCCTTTCCACACGCTTAATTCAAGAGTCAAAAAAGAGACTTGTCCAACCTGCCCTATTTTTAATGAGCATGTAACCAATTGCAGAAACAAACATTTTTTTAAGCCTGGTTCTACATACATTTATGCCAATCATCATTATCAAGCTTTAGATAATTTTAATAATAGACCTGTATAATGTGTTCTTTTTTAAGCAATTACTGAAACTTTTGTAACTTGTTACTTGTTCTAAGGAATGTTTGCTTTTGCATTTAAAATGGCCTTCATCAAGAATATCATTTGATGTATTGCAGTCAATACAATAGTCTCGTTTAATGTTAAGAATTTAAGTTAGTCAGCGGGTTGATTCATTATCCTACAAATTTACTGTGATTTGTGTGTTTATGAGATGAAAAATGTCTGCCATTAATTTTAAGTGTGCAGTCTGTTTGTTAGGTGTATTTTTCCTTTTTAGACCAAGTTAAGATTGAACAATCCAAGCCTGTACGGATAGAGAGTGAGAGAGTAGTAAACTCCATTGACAAGATCTTTTTCACTAAACAAATACTTGACATGTCTGGTTAGGGTAAGGAATATCTGCCCCTATTTGACCCTTAACACACAGGGAGTCTTTGATCTCAGTTGGAGATAGGGTCTAGATGACTTGGAATTTTATTAAATGAATTGTTCATTCTTAAATTACAAAAATGCACTTAAGTAATTGACTTTCATTTTTGTTTGGTATTTGAAAAAAAACAACACTGTTTTATGTTGGTGTTATAATGATTATTGTTTTGAGAATTTTTCTGTAGGATTTGAACCATTCATGTTTTCTTATGTCAGAAGGATAATGATATTAATTCATATCTCTTGTAGATATGAATGTATGTAATTCTTTCATGGTAAGGCATAAAACAATGTTAGTTTCTGGTTACCCGACCGTCCCTAATTTTTCCCCACAACCCCAGCGTTCTTATTAGACCTGAGGAATGGTTAATCCACTGTCTGACTTATGATACATTTCCACATGCTTTCAGGAGACAAAAAGCCCCAATTAGTCTAATTACCCTGTTAGTTATGAGCACATAACCAGAAATAAACTTATTTTTTTCCCCTAAATAGTGACATTCCGCTCATTTCGCACTTACCTGGCTCAATCTGCCCCTGAACCCAATATATAACAGTTGAACATTTCATGATTTATCTAAATAAGGACTATCCCTTTTTGGCACTTCTGATTAATTTAATTATGACTTGGCCTCTGCACAGAGTTTGTTTTAATGTACATACAATTAATGCACATAAAAAGCATAATCATATAAAACATTATACAGGGGGAGTGACCTGATATAGCATTATCACTGGTAAGTTTAATTGCATGGATACTATCTGATGTCTTTTGAGAGCTCTAAGGTGCTTGCTAATTGGTTTTGTTTGGAAACCTTGAACCACAGGATTAAGTCCCCTTGAAATGAAGCCACTTTAACGTGATCTGATAAGGGGACATCACATTCACTTTTGATATTTTACAGTTAGGTAGTTTACAGCCTTGGATGAATGAATGAATTCACAAGTTTGTGGTTTAAAATTATCATGTATCTGGATCATGTCTGCATGACAGAGTTATCTTCCCCTGGCACATGTATTTGGCTAATGAGGAAACTTATGTAGACTGTGAAATGATAATATTATGTACTTTTGGCACACCCTTGTAAATCCTGTATAGGCTGTGAATAAAATATGTTGTGTTGAACAGAGTTGAGCATTTAAATGTTGTTTTTTTCATACTTGTGAAATGTGTTACTCTTGGTCAGACCAGAATCCACAATATGTTTTGTGTTCAAAGATTCAGGGGTGTGTCTTCCTCCTGTCAGCTGATTTCCTATTTTTTGTCCTAAGATGCTTTAAACAAAAGTGTCCAGATTCAGTCTGACCTACTAGAAATTTATGTTTTTGCAAGCATGAAGGGGTGGGGTTAGGGTATTTCAACCTTGTTGCTCTTGGAGCAGTCACACCCCTGAAATTGTGTAGGTGTGGTACTTAACTTAGTGGTATGGATGAGAAGGTTGAACGTTTGGAACCTACAATAGTTCAGCTTTCCCTAGCCATCACGCAGAGCATATGAATTATGACGCAGACAGTACCAAAGTACTGTGTTTTTTACATCCGTCATGCAATTGTTAAAATTGGTTTGCTGTCCATGTTGCAGTGCAGATCTATATTTTGTTTGACATGTCCTGAGAATTGGTTGTGAATTCATGGAAGATAAACATTGCTAGTTCAAGGGATGGGTAAAACTATGCGTGTGTGCGATAATTCACTTCTATATGTTTTTAAAACTCTTGCAAAAATGTAACCACAATTTACATGGTATGTTTACAGAATAGGTTTGGCTGCATTGTAACAGCTTGATAAGACAAAGAATAAATGCAAATATTTATTTAAGTTGCTGTCATGCGTCCAAGTTTTTGTTTGTAAAATTTCTTGGAAAATATATTGGTATTGTTCTTACTGTCAGGCCATGAAAGGGAGATAACTGTTTGCTTTTATCTGATTTTTTTTGATAGATAAAAATTGCTGCTGAGTGGCCATTGTTCATGTGGTGATCTAACTTATAGGGGGCTGATGACATATAAGTTGATTGTTATTCGCAGTCTTGTAAGATGTAAAACATATAAATTTCTAAAACTGAGGCAGACGGATGGCAATGAAAACTAGTGTTACTTTTGAGTTTGATTTAATTTAAGCCTTACAAATGAAGGTGAACAAAACCATGCAAGGTCAAATGTAAGAGTATTTTTCATTTTGAATACATAGAAAAATGAAACCCAGACAGACTGGTATTCTCAATTTTACTCATCAAAATGTGCTTCTAGCACTTTGATAATTTTGTCTGGTATTTAGGAATAGACCAGTCATTAAATTAACAAGTCTGAGCTTTTCTTTCAATTATCATTTTGATGGATGATATTAAACTGTCTGTATAGTAATTGAAAGATAGAAACCAATGTGAGGGATGTTTTTCTTTTAGTTTTCTCAGTTATATGATACATCTCTATAATCATGTTATACCAAGTATTTCCTAATAAACACCCCCTCCCCTTGATTTTAGTATGATACATCTCTGTAATCATGTTATTTTATACCAAGTATTTCCTAATAAACACCCCCTCCCCTTGATTTTAGTATGATACATCTCTGTAATCATGTTATTTTATACCAAGTATTTCCTAATAAACACCCCCTCCCCTTGATTTTAGTATGATACATCTCTGTAATCATGTTATTTTATACCAAGTATTTCCTAATAAGCAACCCCTCCCCCTGATTAATATGATACATATCTATAATTATGTTATGTTATACCAAGTATTTCCTAATAAATATCCCTCCCCCATGATTAATGCACACATCCAATTTGACAAAACACACAAAATAATCTTCTCTATATTATGTTTAAGTTCTAAGTCAAATCTGTGTAAGCAGCCACCTCTGAATAAAGGTCACCCGGTAAATAAAGGCCTTTTAAAAATAGTTGTCAATCATTTAGAACAAAATGACCTCTGAATAAAGGCTGCCTGTCAATAAAGGCCACATAATGTCTTTGCTTAGGCTGGTCTTTCTATACAGGCTTGACTGTATTTCCAATAAAGTGGGAAAAAAAATGTTTCCACTAACATACCCCCCCCCTGAAAATTTAAAGTCTAGGTTGGTTAACTTTTTTGTCAACTTTTAATCTTATTTTCAGTCAGGAGCTTTAGTTCATTAATAGTTCAAAATTTACTGGGACAGTAAAAGTCTAGAATTAATTGAAAACATGAACTTTTTATTTTATGCCTTAGAACTATATCCACTTTATCTGAGAAATTCATGACAAATTGCAGAGAAGTCTTTAAAATGTAATGCTTTTTAAGGCATAATATCAGAAATATTCAGTTTATTGATAAAGCTTCAATATAATTGCTTCAATACACATGGTGCTTAATGTGCTTTAGAGGAAGAATTCTTTTAAATGTAACTTTATAATGTTCAACCCTTTGCGGAGTGATGTATAGCCTTTATTTAGGCCAGTGACTTGCAGTAAATTTGTTAAACTGACTGTTAACGATGAGGTTTGCAGAAAAGCTTCGATTAATCCGAAACATCAAAAGTCTCTTATAGATTTCACCATCAAATCACTTATTTTAACAGTTTCTTTACTTACCATGGCTGATATGTTTTCTGTCTGTCAGTTTATTCAATCAAGGAATATTCAAACTGTAAGCCAGATAAGAAGCTTTGATCCCTTCATTATCGGGAGAGTGTTAAAATGTTAGGAATAATGTTATCACCTGGTATAAATAGATAAATAAAAGATATTAATGATTCCTGTAATAAATTAAATGAAAATCTGTAATTAAACTTAAGTATGTAGTACTGGTATTATAAAAGAACATTGGAATTTGGCACTTTTAATAATGCATCTGGATTTTTTTTGGCAATTCATGATTATATGGACCTGATTACAACCAAATCTGGTCACATGATCGGCACAGGAGGCGGTCCTAAGGATATGTATAAAACATTGAAGAACTTTGGTATTGTAAACTACAGGTGCATATTATGAACTCATTATGCCTGATTAAGAAATCAACCAAGAGAAAAATGTATGAATTCCTTTATCAGATAATAAACATAAGCATTTTTGCAGATATGTCTGTGTTGTGTCTGGTAATGACGGTCTATGTTTACAGCCTTAATTTTGTACAACATACGTACGTCACTGTGGACTAATTTTGATTTCAATTGAATTTCATATTATAATGACCCACTTCAGAATGTATTTGTGTGCAGCATGAATATTTTACCATTTATTTGGAGTTATAACTTATCAGTATAGATTGTGCCATGAAATGTTGCAGGTTTTTAAATCTGATTTATTGTGTTTTTGCGTATTTGTGTTTTATTAATATGGAAAATCAATTTTGTTGTGATTTTTAGCATGCAGGCCTACCACGTATTTCTCATTAAAATTTGATGTTTATGTGCTGGTATAGTAAAATATTTTGATATCTGCATTTTTATACCCGAGGGTGTTCTCTGGTGTTCTTATTTTAATATTGGAATTCTTTGTACATCTCACAGCCAACATTATTGTTCTCAAAAAAAGTTTTATTTTATCTTTAGAAAAAACTACCCTCAAACCTGTGCTAATGATAACCACATGTGAACTCAGCCCTTTTCGAGAGATATTCATTAAATCATGATTTTTTCTTGAACAATTCTTGCATACTTCATGAATAGTTCATGAACTTTGAATAAGTATTTGAAGAAAGTGAGACCATCATTCTGTGAACAGCAACTACCAGTTCACAAACATCACTTGGTTCTTTTGTAGACACACAGTGGTCATTATCTCCCATTTAACTTCATATGTTTATTTAAAATTCAGAATTAAGACCACTCAATCTTCCCTTCTTTCTCTATAATGTGGTCTTTTAATTATCAACATGTTTGACTATATTCCAAAATGTTTGCCCTAAATCAAATGTTGAGATGAGGCCTTGGATGTGTAAGGAATGGATCCAGTCTTACATTATTCTGCAGGAGACCTTCCTGTTTGTGTCATCACAAAGTGCTGAATCAACATTTTCTGCTAAACTGTCAAACCTGAGTTAGCAGTCATTATTGGACAAAGACAACCATTTGATCTGAGTGAGCACTCCAAAGCACATATTTATTTACATACCTTATAAATTCTTGAAGAAAAATCTACCTTGCATAAAGGACATGCATTTTCCTCTCTTTTATGTGATCTGTGTTAACAGGTCTGACTGTGTTGTGATGTTCCACCACTTGAATACTGTATTTTCATTTATTTTCGTTGGGCTCATTTTTCGTGTTATTTTACTAAAACGGCTGTTTCGAGGGGACATAAATTCGTGGATTTCGATTTCTGAAATGAAATGCCTTATCTCTGCAATTAAATTTGTGGGGATTTGATTTTGTGGATGAGCCGACCCACGAAATCCATGGAATTAAATCCCCAATGAAAATTAATGATTTCACAGTATCTGATTATCTTTGAATGCAACAGATATATGTATTTTAGGCAATTTTATTAGCATCATCTCTGAGACATTCTGGCATTGATCAATCAAAGCAATTCTGTGAATATAATCACATTAGATTCTGTATCAATACAATAGCTGTGATTTCATGAGTTAATTTCATAAACCAGTGATTATTATGAATGCTGGCAGTGTGCGATATTACTGTTATTACTTCCTGTATGATTTGCTCCAGGGGGCGCTATTGATGATTACTGACTTATTCAAAGGTTATGGATACCTTCAGGTTAACTGGCCTCTGTCTGTAAAATTCAATCAAATTATCTTGAACTACCTTTCCTAAGTTTGCCAATTATCTTTTACATTTATTTAAACAATTTGTTAGATGAATTTGTTCCTGTAGAATAATCTTGTCTCAGCACACAACCTGTCAGAAATAATTTATAGCTGGTGTTGTGGAGTTTGGGTGGATTGACTCTTTGTATCTGATTTTGTTCAGTCAGTAAATCACAACCTCTGAAATAATACCACATTGTCCCGTTAAATGCCCCGTTATATTATTTCTGTACAATAGTTCAGCTTTGCATAGCCATCTCTCACTTGGCATGCATGAATTTTGATACGGACTGAAGTAATTACTAGTACGTTTTTCTACATCTGCCATGCAATTGTTAGACTAGTTCCTGTTCCATGTTGCAGTGCAAGTCTATGTAAGTTCAGTTTCCATGAGTAATTTAAGTACTTTGTTTGATATTTAATTTTGTAAGTTTGATAAAGATTTTTTTATTGCAATTGATTTTATTTTAAGGATTATAAAGCATTTGTGTTGAGTCATGTCATGTCTTTTTTTGTCATAAGGTGTTATGGAAATAACTAGTGGAAGAGTGCTTATTAGGAAATATATGGTATCTGAAATTTATTGGAAATGCTATGTCCCTGGATCAGTAAGTTTACAAATGTCATTAATTTACCCAGCAGTAATACTTTATGTATCTTTTGTTTAAATCAGGAAGAAATAATTACAATGAAGATGTTAGTGTGCAGAGCTGTGAGGCAAACTATATTGGCATCTGAATAATAGAAAATTTCTTGATAGTTTTATAGTTGTTCCTATAATTATTCATCTGCATTTCAACTAAACATGAACACTTATAAAAGTAAGTGAATTGTTAAAGTATGTACATATATATATACATCGGCTTGACTTTGCTGCTTCATGAAATCATGATATTGTAGTACAAATTAAAACTGGTCATAAAGAGTAAACATGTAATGAAATTATTGTTTGTTTCTAGTGACATGCTTATAAAAATGGAGAAGGTAGGGGGTGGGTATAATGTTCTTGTTGGCGTGGCATGATTTAAAAGTGAAATATGGATGTTCCTTTGGACCTAATAAAATGTCTGGGGTTTTGGAGTGAAATTGGTGAATTTTGGGTAACCAGAAACTATTTGTTTGCACCTATAATACACACTTAAGTTGTAGTGTTACTTAACCCAATGGTTTGTCTAATAATTGTAAGTTTCTAAAATTATCTGTTAGCAATCAGAACTTGAAAGCATTGTTTTACAGCAGTTTTCAATACAAAGATAGTAACAAACTATTGTTCTTTATTGGTGAGTCAAATATATGTGTGTTTGAAGTAATTATCATGTTATAACATCTATGTATGGTAATCTTCATTGTTAACTTGAGGTTTCTTTCACTTAATGTTTTGTTACAGCTTTTGAATGGGTATTTAAAATACTTCTTTTGGTAGGATAATTTAGGAAGAATTACTCACACTGTATGGTTTATGAATAATCCTGTCCATACTAAGGTTGTTAAAGAAAGGGTCAATGCTGCGTTTGGTCACTCCGGGAATGGTAGGTCAGATGTGCACTTACTACAGAACACTTACATAATTATTATTTAAATGGCTTAAAATCAAACTTGAAAAAGTACATTCCTCTGTCAAATAGTTATGTGGACTACATGAACTATTCACAAACTGTTCATAAATAGTTCAAGAAAAATTCATGTTTTCATGAATTCCAGGTTTAATTGTCATGATCTACTTCAAGTTTCACTTCTCTAACATGATATCATTCATGAATCACAAAGCATAATGTCATGGGACTTTCAGTACTTTGATCCTTGATGAACAATTAATTATTCTACTTTATAAATAACTTCCACTTTATATTGTAGTTATTTCAAGTGCTAGCCACTTCATCATCTTGTGATCCTAATTGATTGTTAATTGGTTTGATTTATTGTTTATAAATGTCTTATGATCTAATTAATTCACTTGAAACAATTATAATTGTTTTAAAATCTATGTTTAACTTTCTCTTTGTAACTGATGACCAGTTATGCACTGTCTTGTATGTTTTAATTAATTTTGAAGTCATGAAGTGACTTCCTTCTTTGATGACTTATGACTGAATCATCTTGATTTTTATCTTTATTTTGTTTCATTTTTGATCATTGATTGGTTCCTAGGTATTAGGCAAAATATAGACTGGCTGTCATATTTTATGTAAACTTTTTACTTAAGCTATGGGTTTTTATATTATTTGTGAAATAAATATTTTTCTTTTATAATTGTTTTTATTGGGTTTTACAAAGAACTTCTGTCAATTTTTGTTAAGGTTTTGAACTCATGGCCCCAAGGTCTGCTTCTTAAATGCCCTTGTAGTATAGAGCTTAGTGGGCAGGTTAAATCATTCAAAGAATTCCAATAAAGCTTTACAAAAATATGTGGCACAGTCATAATGTGTGTTAATAGAGTTAAGTTTATATTCCTGAGGCCAAGGTCATGGAATAGGGGGTCCACCACTTTTGATGTCATTTTTCTTCTCTAAATGTGAAAATCTGATATGAATCTCTGAGGTCAAGGTCACTGACAAGAACTATTATGAACTATTCATGAAGTATTAACAACTATTCATGAAGTATGCAAGAATAGTTCAAGAAATATTCATGATTTAATGAATTGATTTCGGAGGGAAATAAATCAATTGATAGCTAGATAAATTTAATGACAATCCTTGCTGCATTAAGTGTGCATTTTGGTAACGACAAAAAAGATTGAATATGTCAATGAAGTTTTTGTTTCAATGAAAGAGATTGATAATGGTTACAACTGTCGGCCACCTAGTCGGTAAACCACTTGATATTCCTGCAGTATACTCTCCTCAATTAATGAGAGCTTAATTGGCTGTACTTCATATTATCATTACATCTGCAGTTCAATATAGAGGGCTTATTTTACAAAATCTGTATCTGTCTGAAGTAATTCTGAAAATTGTTCTTGGTGATATGAAACATTAAGATCTTTGACTGAGATTTACTGAGAAATTATTCATTGATATTCTCATAGAGTTATCTATTGCATGCTACTGGGTATTTAATAGACTATGTGCTTGCAAGGGAATGAGTTTTAATGCCACTGATTTTGATTTATGTAGGACAAAATTTTATGTATAATATAGTAAAATGTGGTTGTATAATACATTTTATGCTTTATTGCATTTCATTTTATGGTATAAACTTTAAATTTCTTTATTGGTGGTATTTTCATGGTGCAGTTAGTTTATTGTTAACTTCATTTCATGATTTGCTGAATAAACGTATTTGTCATTGCATTCTTTTTAAGATTTATCTGTGTATAGTGATTTAGAATAATGATTTAACTAATCACAAAGTAAGTCTCATACAATTGAACAGTTTCATGAGCTCTTGTGTAAAAAATCGGTTCCAAAATCAAAGCACTGCAAGGATTATAGGTAGCATATTAGCAAACTATTGTCTAACCGGCCCTTTGTTGTTTTGATGTGTGTGCAGTGTCAAATAGTTATTCATACTTCATGAAGTATGCAAGAATACAGTCAAACCAGTATTAGCAGCCACCTGGAATAAAGGTCACCCTGTGAATAGAGGTCATAATCTTTTAAAACTGGCATGATTATTAAGAACAAAGTGACCTCTAAATAAAGGCCACCTGCCAATAAAGGCAACATTATGTCTTTCCCAAGGGTGGCCTTTGTTTACAGGTCTGACTGTATTCCAAGAAATAGTCAGGTTTTCATTAAGTTCTTTCTTAGGGTCATTATATTATGAAATATTATCTATGATTTTTAAGATATATATGACTTTATATTGTTACTGGCATGAACATTGACATTATTTATACTAATCACCTATAAGAAATAATATTTCTGGTCTTGATTAATATTAGGCACATTTTTCATAGAAATGGCCAATACCACTGTGCTTGATGTTATTCATCAATTGATTAACAGAATCAGACAAAACCAGACATCACACATCCAAGATTCAATCAAAATGGTCTTATGTCTAATGTCAGTTGTGAACATGGTAAAACATTCAACACCAATCTTTTATTTATTTCTTGCAGACAAATCACTCTCATAAAACCTGGTCAATGTCCAAACTGACCACTCAAATAAATATATATCCATTTATTATTATGATTATCCGTTGGATCTCGACTTCCAGATTATGTCTGGATACTTAAAGGTCCTGTCTGGCACTTTGACAAGCAGAAAATGACTCTAGAGTTTTCCTTGCAAATTATTCCTTCATTCTATGATGAATGATGCATAGAATCCAGAAAATTAGTTGAAGTCTCCATCAGGATTCCAAATCATACCATTGTTTCCAGCCAAGAAATAATTTGAGAGACCATGCTAACATTTCTGGGTATTTTTTCTGATGGGTTTCCTTAGATTTTGTTTATAGGATGTTGAAAAACACCTTATATCCATCTGATGGAAGAATGCTTTCTAGTTTTGAATTTGTTACAGGTTGAATGAAGAATGTTTATAGAATGATGTAATTGAAAATGCAATATTTTGGCACATTTTTCCACATAGAGTATATACAATTTGATTAAGTAATAAACAAGGTTTGCCTTGTATCCATTCCACATTGTATTTTATAATCAGGTTCAGTGAAGTTACCTAGCTTGATCTGTTAAATGTTAGTTCATGCCACATTGCTTCATTATTGCATTTAACATTTACAGTCATACCTGTGTTAGCGGCTACCTCTGAAGAAAGGTCACCCTGTGAATATAAAGGCTATTCTTTTAAAATTTAGAACAAAATGACCTACAAATATAATAAAGGCCACTTATAATCTTTCCCAAGGGTGGCCAAACAAGTTTGACTGTATAATGTTCTGTATAGATGCAGATTTTGAGTCTGTAAGGATTGAACCCGCACCACTGTAGCAACAATTTCCAAACAAATCCATACTTATTTGCAATTAACTCTTTCACTGCCAATTTTCGTCAAACATTCCTGTTAGTGCCAAATTTATTTATAAACCTAGTATCATTACTTATCTCTCAGTAAAACAATCATTCATGCATATATTATTATGAAACTTAGTCAGCACCATATAAATTGTACCTTTCGTGCTGTTTTGAATGCATATTAACCATGAAACTGAACAATTTTGTGATTTTTAAAAATATATTTTGCCAATAAATTGTTGTTCATTGCCGAAATTCAACAATGGCAGTGTGGCATATTATGCTGCACGCTGCCTACTTCAGCAGAGAAAGAGTTCAGCTCGTGAGTGTGGGATTAAAGGATTAATGATTAACCTGAGTAAGTGATGTGTCAAAAATATATGTTTCATTTCAAATTGTTTTCACAGTTCTTGTTGAGTTGTATCGTTAGCTTAGTTTGTTTTGTGTCACTGGTTGCTTCAAGTTACTTTCATGGTAAATTGGCTCTCCTCTTGTCACCACTAAAATCCTTAAAAAATGGGCATTGCTGTTCTTGTTGTTTGAAATCAAACTGATAAGTCATTGAACCATTCAAATCTACATACTCAGACAGTGAACTACACCTGATCTTATACACACAATTAAATTATGACAGTTTTATATTTAAGATAACAATAAAACTGTAGGTTAGTGCAAAAGGTTAGCCTCAATGTCAAGTCAGTGTATGATATTTCATTCTTGTTTATTAAAGCATTAAATTTTGATATTACCGGTATGATAGGCCAGTAATAATCTTTCTATTAAAGGGTACTTGACCAATTGAAAATAAGTAAAACTTCTATATATTTCCCTGAGCAAATCTTTTGTATGTTTGCGGCTAGTTTATTGCAAACAGTTTTATTAAATACCACTCTCAGTTGCAATTTTTAGATATTTTTTTATTAATACCTAAAGCCAGCACAAAATAATAAGGTAAAAAAGGGTACCTGGAAACAGCCTTGTTAACTGTTGAGATTTTCATTTGTGTCCTCTTTGATAATCATTGTTATTTTGATATAAAAATAATATTATGATGGATTCTCATGTCTATGTTAATCCTTGTCTAAAAGTGTGAATATGTACCATCGTTTAATTGACCGAATCTGACACAGAATACAGTGAATTGAAATAAAATTCAATGGAATATTCCTTTCTAAACTTTTTTTTTTTAATGTAAAAGTTAAAGTTGGGATTTTATGCCTTCTCTCATTTCGAAATAAAACGATGTACAATAAAAGTGTCCACCCAATCCATGTTTTCCAACATTTAATGCATCATTATGATTATTCCTTGGTGATCAATTTCTGTCTATGTATTGCTGCATTCATTTGAAAAGTAACATTATTATTCATTATTGCTAGCTCAATGAAATACAGGGGGAATATTGTTCATTCAGTTTTGATACAATGAACCGTAAATTTGCCATAAATATCAGCTGTTGAATTATAGGACTTTATATCAAGATAAAATATATTAGTTTGAAGGATATTTCTGTAATTCTATCATTTAACTCAGCATGATATCCATTAGTTCAATTTTGTTTCCGTTTGTCTGTCTGCTGAACCAGTGTGATGAATTAATCCAATTATGATACAAAAGCTGGTTAAAGGGTCATTACCAATACTTAAAGGGCCATTATTATTGTAACTTATTGATTGAAAGTCCTTAAAAGCCTGAACTAAAAGTAGTTGATAAATTATGGATGTTAATGGACCATTACCATATTTTAAGCACTACAATACTGATGTTCTCTAATAATTTAATGTCTTAAATAACAAGCAAGTCATAATTCTTGCCATTCACTGTATATTTGTTTAAAGTATTTTAAGGTAGACAGGTAACAACAGAAAATAGATATTATATTTATGCTTTACACAGTCATGTCAGTCGGAAAGTCCCTCAGTCTGTAACCTATTCTTGTCTGACCAATAACTAGAGAAAGGTTTGGTCTAAGCTTTATATTTGGTTGGGTAGTTTGTCATCACATGTAGATGACCCCTATTGATTTTGTGGTCAGTACGTCATAGGTCAAGGTCAAAGGGGGCATCTGTGTTTCACAAACACTTCTTGTTTACATAAATATGAGCCCAGGATATTAATGAAATTATGGTAAATCTAAGTCAGGTAGTTCATTTTAAATCATTGATGCTTTTGGATAAAACATTCAGGGAACAGTTTTTAACAAATTAAATCACAAAATTTTTATTAAGATCTTGTTTTATACAATGTCTTAAATCTATCTATTTTTGTTATAATGCTCAATTTGTGAACTAGAACATCTGATTTTAAGTGCAAAACACTGTAATTAGCTTTTCATGCACCTGGTAAGGTTAGTTTCATGTTAGATGTACCCTAGTTTGTGGTCACCTGTTTGCTGCTTTTTTTTGTATGAATAAACTCCCGGCCTGTTTTTGGGAACTAATATCGTTCAGCTTTCTGTAGCCGTCACTCGCTCCGAATTTACATGAAATTTTAATGCAGACCAAAGTACTTTTGTTTTTCTATATCCGCCATGTAATTGTTAAACTAGTTCCTGTTCCATGTTGCAGTGCAAGTCTATGTAAGTTCAGATTCCATGAGTAATTTCAGTACTTTGATTTTATATCATTTTTACATTCACTCTCAATTTTCATTGCAACCAACTCAGCTTGTAGCAGAAAGTGCTTCAGATTATTTTTAATTACATTTCTATCAGACTAACATGCACCGGAGTACACACTGAACTGATAAAAAAGTATGGTGGTGTTTTATCATTGTTTATACTTTTGATAGAAACCTGTACCATACTGTTATCATAATCATTGGCTGTCTGATTTATGTTTTTCAAAATGCAGAAATCTTAAATGTATTTCAGTAGTTTTAGATTGAATGACTCTATTATGTTGACTCCTAGATAGATAAATTTATCATAACATTTATATCCATTTTCAAGGAGGAGAATTAATTTTATTTAGAAGCCTCCATGGTCAAACAGTTAAGTCTCTTACTAAAAATGACTTTAGTGAGTTCAAATCCCAAATAGTACCAAATTCCTCAAGTTAGGAAGCTGTCAAGCTATCTTAGGAAAGTTTGATGGTTTTTCCCACATGTATACATGGTCTTCCTCCACCCACTGTTAACCCCAGACTGTCAAATATTTCATGAGCTAATCATGAACTAGTCTTGATGTATGCAAGAGCAGTTCAAGAAAAAATCATGAATTATATTCGAAATTGGTTTAAAGCCACAAAAGTCTAAAAATGACCTTGGCTGGCATGTTGGTGCAATGTTCTTATGCCAGACAAAACATATCATGATGCCATTTAATTGTGCTGATTGTGTATGATTGGTGTCTGATTGTTTTTAAATGGTAAGAAAAAAATCATTAATGAATGTCACTAAAAAGGTTGAAATTAAGGATTAAGCTTCCAATAAAAATGTATAATGACAAACAGGTACAACAAACTGACATGCCTACCTTGATATTTATGAAATTGCATAGTATGTTAAATTGTGTTATTGTTGAGTTTTTGTTACATTTATGAAATTGCAGGTGAATAATATTCACCCAAGTAATGCTGTCTTATTTAATTGCAATATTTCTTTAACTATAGCAAAATGTTTAATTATGCTATTGTTACTAGATATAACCAATAGTTGTGTCCATGTATTGTTTATTTATGGTTATATTGCACTCATGCAGCACAAGTTAGGTTATCTCACTGATAAAGGGTCGTGGGTCTGAGCCTAGCTACTAACCATGTCTCTTTATGATAGAATGTAGGCAGTTGCTTACAGAGGATGGGAGTCCAGTACTGGTTCTTCCCAGGAACAATAGTTATATGTGAACTGTCCGTCTCATATGGCTCTGCATGACTGTTGAAAAGGGGGAATAAAACTCAGACAAACAAACAAATAAGGTGGCGTGACATCAAATCTCTTGTCCTATAACACTGATTTGAGCTACAAAATTATGTGTCAGAGCAAATCGGTTTTTTTCTGACTTGTTATGTTAGTCATTTATAAACCACAGAGTTTGCATGATAAATGTATATTTAACTCTTAACAGATCATAATGTATTGTAATGTTTGTATGGAAGAAACATGATGACAAAATATTGTGTCTGTCTTGTGTGGTTTTGTTGAAATTGCTACAGGGTGTTTTCCTGTATATTTAAAACAAGATTGTAGCTAGATCAGATAGTGTACCAATTTAAGGGATTGGCAACATGTTGCAGCATTGTCTATCTGATATCATATGTATTTACACTACAGGAAGAAAATGTCAGAAAACTGACCAACACCCTGTCAAATAGACTGATATTCATGAACTATTCATAAAATATACAAGAACAATTCAAGAAAAATTAATGTTTTCATGAATTCCATTTGAGGTTACGGAGTTTTTACTCGGTACATGTGAATCTTTACACATACAGTAGTTAGTTTTCATTACACCATACCAATTTGATGGTATGTTAAAACAAAAAATATGAAGTTTTATTAGGTTATTCTAGTTTTGATGATTTATTTATGGGATATAGGCAATACTGCACTTAGTAAGCAAATGGAACCTTTGATAATAATATTTTTTCTATTTATATAACTGTTATTATCTACGTTGTCTAATTATTTTTGACAATTTGGGACTCTAATTACAGTAAACACATCATTACCCATATGAAAGGAATTCATGAAAACATATTCTTGCATACTTCATGAAATTCAATAGTTCATGAAGTATGCCTAAAAGTTACTGTTTAACAGGGAAATCACAATTTTCACTAATGTCAGCAGTTTACATTCAGACACTTCCACTTTCCTCATTACTTTGTCTATCAAATAATTACATTGCATTCAGTATTCTTTAAAACTTGCTCATTTCACCCTCACTCTATGTATTATGTTTTCACAAGTATTCAATTTTCAATATTTAGTTCATACTAGTTCAGTTCAGATTTTTAATTGAATATGGAAGGAAATGCGAAACTTTCACCAAAAAAAAAAAATGTTAAATTGTATTTGGTTGAAACGTTTACTGGTAATCAGCGAAATTTGAATATAAATGGATGACTGATTTATTAAAGGCTTTAACATTAGTTTTTAATTTTTTACGTCTGTGTTATGTTATATAATGATACCCTCCATGGCTGCTCACTTTTCATTGCAATCCTTGATCTTAATGACTTTCGTCTAACGATAATTTAATAAGCTCGTTTCTACTTTGTATATTATGGTCATGAAATACAGTTGAATAAACATTTTGTCAATCTTGCGCAAATTTATTGTGTCTCATTATTGGTGCATTATTTAAATTTAAATATTTAGTCTGTCTGGGGGACTGTTGTATTATAGCGTGTGATGAAAATCAGCAAACTTTTAATATCTCCCTATCATTAACTGTTATAAAGATTGTATGTTGTGTTTATTTTCTTAAATGATGAGGTATTCAAATGAAGGCACGTTTATTATGTACGAAATCAATTAAATACTAGTTTTAATCGTTCCTTCAGGCTATTTTCATTACCTCTCTCTTTCATATAAATCTTATGCTTTTTTGTAATGACATTAGCTTTGTATTGGTTTGTCAGTTGAAAAAAAAGGTTTAAATCATATTTAATATGGTCTGTTTAGGCTAAAAGAAGACATTTAACATAATAGTCCTTGTTTCTTTATTTGGATGATGTATTAAGAAATATTAATCTTAAGTAGATATTTAGACATGCTAGAAAGTTCATTATTACTAAGTCAGTTTTAAATGTCTAATGAGCTGATTTTCTGTACATGCCTAAAAATGCAAATTAGCAAATGAAATTAGATACCAGTAGTTGGAAATAGTAGTAGCTAAATAATGTTGAATGGTACAGAATATTGGAGAAAATATTGTATAATGATATTGAAGACATTTATTTTATTAAACAGAAATTTTATTATGGAGAGAATTGTATATAGTCTGTGTTTGGATGTTTAAGTAGTAGTTGACTGGTTGGGAAAATGATTCTTTTTGTTTTCAGTCAAGACCACAAGTTTCAGAAAATATCCATATTAATGTAGCAGTTATAATTACTTTTACACTTCAGTTCTTAATATTGCTTTTAAATATTACTGTATTTGCATATTTTCAGATGTTAAACAATATCACAAATGACCTGGACCTTCTTCTATCTGAGTTTTGTGAGCTACCATATGGTGACCCGGGAGAGCCACCACCAAACAGAAACCGACCAATGAGAACAATTGGGTAAGTGTGTTTATTTCTCTCCATTCCGTTGACTGTGCCAGTGACATCTTATACAGAATGTCTTTACTTTTAAGGATGATTGGTAGTCTAGTGGTAATGTGCTGGACTACTAAAAGGAGGGTCTTTGGTTTGAATCTTCGCCCTCGATTTTTCATGGATGCTTTTTCAGTGTCCCAACTACTGAGCCAAGTACTGTGTTAAGACAATCACAGGAAACAGGCGAGGAGTGTGTCGGTGCTTTACACCAGACACAATAAAGAACTGATGAAAACCATTGATGACTTAGGGCTATATACACTGTTATATTAGTTCTTCTAATGTCTTTTAGTCATTAGATTGGTGCTTTTTGGTTGCTGTAGTGTATTTGCCACTAACCTCAGGGGGCTATATTGTGATAAGTGATTCTAATTAGTTTATTTGATTCCTGTTTAGTTCCTCACATGGATGGTTCCTCCAGTACTTTGATTCTTACATGTAGCCAGTAACTGCAAACAGTGAATGGTGAATTAATTAAAAGGGGCTATATTACCCTATTCCCCATTGTCAGAGACAAAATCCATTAGTATATATTAGCCTCCCCTCCTACGGGCCTACAGCATAAAGTAAAAAAGGCTTGCGATTAATTTTTATGCCCCTGTACCAATAGATAGGAGGCCTATCTGTCTGTCTGTTTGTACCAAACTTCAACCTTGCCTATAAAATCAAAAGGCTTCCACCTGTAATCATCTTACTTCATAATATTTGGTTCCTCATGACAACCTTTACAGGACCTGTGCATAATTTCAGGTCCTTAGGTCACCTCGAGGGGGCATTGTGTTTTTAAAACACATCGCATTTTTAAGTTCAAATGCAAGTAATCAGTGCTTACTTGTTACTTAATTACTAAAGATTTCTTTAGATGTTCTGTCTTATCATGTGCTTGTAAAGGTGTATATTGATGATTTTATTGGTAAATCTATTGTAACTTATTTCTTGTGAATTCTTTTGTGAAGTCTGTAGGTAAGTGGGAATGCATGTAAAAATCTTTATTAAAGTTTCACAAAATGTTGTTTATCTATAAATACTATCTTAGCTAACTTCACAAAATGTAGGACATTTCATTTGTCAACATTGTCATGTTGTAACAAAGAGGTAAAAATTGGCCACAAAAAGTTTCCGCTGTGATACAAATTACATTGTAAAGAATGTAAGAGAGAAATTTTGTCCTTGTTGCTGTGTTGTCATCTTGTTATTGCAATAAAATTCTTGATGTTACGCATTTTAACATAATAAAGAGAATTGTAACAGGATTTTGTGGTATGACATGCATTCTATGTAATGTAATGTTGAGGTTTGTGACTTAAGACTTGGATTAAAGATTGAATCCCACTTGACATCTACAGGTAACCAAACAATTTTCTTTGTTTAATCTGTCATCATGTTTAAACATTTATATCAACGTAATTGTGATGTATAATACTATATGGGTGTCATATACAAAATAAATGATATTGTGTTATGGAAGTTATTCAAAGTCTTATGAACATACCATATTACTTGTAACCCTGAATGAATCATTTGCATCATATTCATACTGAAATGTTACAAAATGCATGGTGTTGCCAAGGTAAGTTAAGATTTGAACTTCAATTTTAAGTTGGCCTTTTTTGATTGGTTAATAAAAAAATGCATAAGTTTTTATTTTTTTAATTTGTTGTGATTTGTTAATTAAATGTAAGATAATTATTTTTGATTGGATATGATTGGTTAATAAAATATTTTATAGATTTTGATTGGATGATCAGTTAATGGTTTATTACAGTAGCTTTTTTATGATTTTGCACTGCTTATACTGTAATTTCTGCTGAATGTACATTAAATTTTAAGTATAAAATAATTGAAAATATTCTGTTTCGTTGGCATTATTGATTGAGATGTTCTGTTCTGCACTTTCAGCTCATGGTATATCATGATGTATTTACAATTTGTCATCATTTTTATTGACATAAACTTGTTATCACAGTGTGCACTGAAAGGATTACTTTAATGTTAGGCTTAAACAATGATTTAATAAAAAAAAAAAATTGCTTACGTCGCTATATTTCTTTATGTTGAAATGCCATTCTTGTGGAATGTGGTCCCTGGTGAAATATGGTTTGGAAGAGTACTATCTTTGTTGAAATTCTTAGGAGGTCAAGATCATTCTTGCATGTTGTTTCATCAAGATGTTACTTATATAAGAGGCCATAATTTGTTTGACCTATGTAAGTTCACTTAATAATATTGGCCAGTAAACCTAGGTCAGAAGGTCAAGGTCATAATAAGTTGAAAAGATCAAATCATAATGTTGGGGTTTTGTTCCTTCATTGAATTTATTGCAGCATTTGGATTATGCAGGTGAATAATATTTATTTATGTAATAGCAAATTAAGGGAAAATGTCTGAGCTATCAGTATTTCAAATTAAGAAGATGGTTCTTAAATCTGTATACTTTTATGTTTTCATTTCAAAGAAAATTACTGAATGAATTCTTGATGCTGATACTCTAAAGCTAAACTTCATATTAACAATAACAAAAAATAACTCACATAACCTTAAGCTTATCTTTCATCTTATTACTACAAAAACCCAAGACTTGATCCACTTCATAGAAAATTACCTGCTGCCAATGTCTCTTTTTATCAAATGAGCATCAAATTATGTATACCATGCATGAATATAACATATGATTACTGGTAATAAAAGTAAATATTTTGCCATGGGGAATTATTGACATAAAAAATATCGCAGTAATGATGGGACCGAAATGATGAGCCTTTAATTTGATACAAAATGAAAACAAAAATAACTACCAGGTACAATTTGCCAGACATGATACGTTCCGCTAGATACAATCTATATACCTTCTCCAAGGTGCTCTTCAATAACATAAAAAAATATATGTTACTGTGGTACATAGTTGCATCAGTGCAAAGGTTGTATTTTAGTTTTGAATACAGTCAAACCTGGGTAGAAGAGTTATTGAATGGAGAGAAAAGTATGACCCTGAGGTTACATGAGAACAGCGTTTGAGCTCAAATCCCGAATGACTGTTTAACTGTTTAAACAAGGCCGTTGTCCAGTGGTTAAAGTGTGCTGGATTTGTAACCGGACCCTGAGGTTACATGAGAACAGCGTTTGAGCTCAAATCCCGAATGACTGTTTAAATGTTTAAACAAGGCCGTTGTCCAGTGGTTAAAGTGTGCTGGATTTGTAACCGGACCCTGAGGTTACATGAGAACAGCGTTTGAGCTCAAATCCCGAATGACTGTTTTACTGTTTAAACAAGGCCGTTGTCCAGTGGTTAAAGTGTGCTGGATTTGTAATTGGCTATAAGGGTTTGATTCCTGGTCATGACTGGTTATACCCTTCTATGAAAATTCGACGAAAATATTGATTTTCCTCCACATATGGAGAGGTTACTGGTTCTCAGTGGAATGGTAAGTTATTATTACTGGTTGGAGTACCAACCAGGAAAACTGGTTAAGTGAACTGGCTAGTGTATGTATCTGAAACTTGTTGAAAAAAACATAAATAATTGAACTGTTAAACAATCACATCCTTAATGTTGTGTAGGATTTATTATGATATATTAACAATGTTATACATGTTGTTGTAGATGCCTCTGAAGGATGACATATGTATTTATAACTTACATATCATTATATGAACATTTTCATTTATTATTTTGTAGACAATGGATGCAAATTTGTCTAGAAAGTTTACAATTAAATATTTGTCATTTTTTTATCATCATAAATTGATTCCAGTTGAGCTTACACTAATATAACTGTGTCATGATAAAAAGATACAATTTTATTGGCTCGTTTTTTAATTTGAAGTTACCTATTATGCATACTTTGGCTATTGTAATATTATGGTTAAAAAACAACAGGCTTTGTCTTATGTCTTATGTTTTAAGCGTAATTGAAAATTGAAATAAGCTATGTAATTACAGGATTTTATTCAGGCTCATCTTGTCTTAAGATATGTATCAATTAATGCCTTTTTAGGACTTTTAAGACAATTGTTTGTCTTCCATTGTGTAACAGCTGTGTAGACTTAATTGATAGTTTTCTGTTAAATATGGATACACAGGGAAAGTTGAAAAGTTAGCAAGTTTTTTTTGTGTTGCCCTTGGCCATAGATGTCTATTCCCTTAATTGTCTCAAAAGCAAATCAATTAAATATCTTCTCTGTTTCTTAAGATTGGTATCTATATGTATACATGTTTGCATTTTATCTCTCTTTAGGGATATATAAGCTTATATCAGGTATTAAACCTGTCATTGCATTTAATGTGTGTTGTATTAATTAAAGGTTCTGATTGGACCGTACATAAATTCTAATTCACACTACGTCCGAGTGACTAATTTGTGTTTAATTACCTGTTGGTGTCATACGTGACACGTTCATGGCTGATTTACACTTAATGATGACATCATGATGATTATAATAGTGAGTTTTATTTTCTTGTTTTTGTACGAAGTCATCTTCATCATGGTTGTATTTTTTTTTGGTATTTGTTTGATCTTTCAGTAACTGATTGATACGTTTCAGATCTAATGTCTTGTTAAATTTTCTATTGTTTGACATTTCTTGATTGGTAAATGTTGGTTTATTTATCCTCAGTTTTCTACAGTGTTCTAATAAGTACTGAGAGAAATGTGTTTGGTGTAATTCAAGGGACTTTATTAATTATAGGGATATTGAGTTATGAAGGATTTTTTCGAGTTTAGGTTTAACGTTATAAAATGGATGAAATCTGTGACCAACATGAAAATGTAAGTATAATATTTATAAAGAAGAATTGATGGTCGTGTCATACAAATTCCTGCAGGCAATGTTTACTATTTCAGGTCAGGTATGAATAATATATGTGAAATATAAGTAACAATGACATTATCAGAATAGGCTGCAGGTACAATTAAATCTATAAACTGGACTGGTATATGGTACATTTAGTGAGACACAAAGATATATATGTGACTTTGTCACTTATTTACTTACATCAAGTAGACCAATTAGTTAAATGTGCAAAATTAAGGTACATGATACAACTGTTATCTTTTGCTATATTATTGCTTACTAAAAGTTATGCTTTTAAATTCATAGCATACAGTACTGATGGATTCAGTTAAACCTGTGAACAAGAACTGTCCTTTTAAAGACAAAATGTGGCATTTATTGGAAGGTGGCTTTTATTTGGGGTGATTTTGTTCTACATAATCAATGACAGTTTCTAAAAGAATGGTCTTTATTCACAGAGTGGCCTTTAGGTGTACTTGATATATTGTTACGCAATCATCCAGGTGATACCTTAAGACCTGAAATGGTATGACCTCAGTTAAGTAATGGTATGGCTAGACGTATGATGGAGTACCAATGATGATCAGTTTCTTATAGGTGTTGTAGTCAGGTCTTCATACATTCATCCCTTAGACCCTCTTTGAAAGGAGTTCATGAAATCATGAATTTTTCTTGAAGTATTCTTGAATACATCTACTTTCTGAATAATTCATGAAGTATGAATAACTTTGGTTTACCTAAGCTTCATATTTACCTGGCATACCATGGTCCTGACAGGATTCCATAATAAAATAAGTACTATGATTTATATCCTGTGGTATTGTATTTATATTATTGTACATTGTCATGGGGTATTGATAGGTGTGGTTGAGTTAAGGATAATTGATGTAATGTCAAGGTGTTATTAATGAGGAAGTATGGCTTTAAGGCTTATAGAACACTTCACCAAGCATTAACTCTCAATGACAGTCTCTTGTTGTATTAACAGCTTTTCTACAAAAGAAATACCTGCGGATTAAGTGACCTTGTCAGGATTGCATTGTACTTGATAAATAAAAATTACAGTCAAACCTGTGAACAAAGACCACCCTTGGGAGAGACAAAATGTGGCCTTTATTGACAGGTGACTTTCATTTGCGGGTCATTTTGCACTGAATTATCTATGACGGTTATTAAAAATGGCCTTTATTCACAGAGTGGCCTTTATTCGGAAGTGGCCACTTACAAAGGTTTAACGGTATTTAATTTCAACAAGACCAACTCAAGATATTCTTTTTAAAGCCTTCTATGGTATCATAATTTATCTTGTAGTATATCTAGACTAGTTACAATGACTATAAGTTGTATCAGTAATAATGTAAGTTCACTGATAAGTTACAGGACACAAGGACACAGTTTATCATGCTGTAGACTAAGTGTCACCACCTGGTCATTTCATGTATACATACATATACCTTGTTAAATATGGGCCCTTAATTTAATTAACAGTCATTATAGTTTCAAACTATTATTTTTCATAGATCCATGTTCAGGTTCTATTTGTCACGAGGGTTTAAAGACGTACCTGTGGCTAAACGGTCATCATGCAACTTTTCCAGCTAGAACTATTGACACAAGATAGCTATAGACAGTTCCCACACATCTGAAATTTCACTGGTCCAAGGTGGGGTTCATACTCACTGCAGTGATTACTGGTCAGGCACTTTAACCACTCTTGCCCCAGGTCCACGTTTGACTGCCAGATGGTACAAACTGCTAATATTGATTGAATTGAACTTAAATCCCTAGTATGGCACTTGTTCGCTTGTAATATTGTTGTGTATATTTGTTTAATTTACTGTAAGGATTTACGTTTTTGTGTCAAGTGGCTGAAAAATCCTTCAGATCAGTCAGGAACATCTGGCAGTGAAAATTGATGAAGTGCTTGGGTATAACATTAACCTTTGAAGACTTATTATAGTTATAACAATCTTTTTTATTGAGTTTTGAGTCCATGTTTTAGGCTTTAAATACTATAAAGACAGCTTATTTGCCTTGGGATTTTAGCCCTTTCCCCAAATTAAGGCCATCCTTTAAAAAATGTTTGTTTGGGGTAACCCTACCCAGAGATTTCCAATAGGTGTACAGGTAGGTAGGACATTTCTTTACAATATATTTTTTACAGTGAACAAAAATACATGTCAAAATGCTATAATTTTTAAATTTAAAAAAAAAATAACCAAGAGACCAAAAAAGTTGTAAGGCAGTTTTTGGTGAGTAGGTAGCATTACCTCAAACAAAATATTTTTTTAAGTATGGCCCAATTGAAGTTATTACATTTATTTGGATGATATTTTCTCTGTAAACCTTGTTAATTGATATTAAATAAATGATTTCAAGTAAGCTAAATAAATAATGAATTCTGTGAGATTACTATCAAGTATTGTTGACTGATATACACCTGGTAGGTTTAACCTTCTAGTCATTGACCTTAGGAGTAGAAATAAAAAATTACCAGTAATTTAGTCATAGCCCTCCTTCTACAAAGGAGTAATATTTTATAATAGAAACAAGACTTAGTGACATTGAATGAGCGCTGAATCTGTTAACTAAGATTTGAGCCTCGACACCCTGATTATTTTTCATGTCAAGGGCTTTTGTTCAACTTTTCATTATAGTTTATTGGTGTCAAAGACCTTTTCAAGCTGGTGTGTCTAACAATTCATTATTATGAGACATTTTACCCCGCAAGTAGAGTACATAAACTCTTCATAATATCTAAATGTTACCATTATACCCTTATAGTGTTATCTGAATGAAATTTCTCAGGCTGATTAATTTCAGGTAACAAAACTATGTTCTTTTCTTCCCATTTGAGTACATATCCTAGACTGGGACATTATTGTGCTATGAATGTGTTGTCTAGAACCTGAACCCACCTCCGTGGTCGATCGGTTAAGGTCACTGACTTCATATCTCTGTAACCTTTCACTGATAAGAGGGTTGTGGGTTCGAGACCAGCTACCGACCCTGTCTTTTTATGTGAGAAAGAAGGCTGTGCTTAAGGAGGATGGGAGTCTGGTACTGGTTCTTCCCAGGAATGATGGTTAAATGAACCGTCCGTCTGACTGTTGAAAAGGAACGTAAAACTCGACTAGAATCTGAACTAAAAAATGTGCTTACTTTTAGTTTGTCTTTAATTTATTGTCGTTGTTCAAATTTTGTATGAATATATACTCCATATAATAGATAACAAGGAAATACCATTTTTATGCATAAGTTTGTATTTTTTTCTGCCCACGCCCCTGGGCTTATTATTTGTCGACCATTACCATATATGGTAATGATTCATTATTTATGTATAATACTTCTTGCTTCATAATGTGTTGTGTTATATAGAAGGTCCTGTCATATCTGATGTTATTTTATTAATTAGTATGGTTAATTGATAAGATATTTATAGTATGTTACATTATAATACACAGCAATAAATCAGTCAGAGTTATTTAGGCTTAAATGCACATCTATGATTGTGATGCATCTATTATCATATTGGCACATGTCCTAATTATGTTTTCATGTTTATGGATGCATAAAATATAAATTTTGAACAAGTGTGCTAAGTTTGTACTTTAATACAATTTGCTGATTCGATGAACGTCACCAATTGGGAGGGGCAGGAGCTGAATATGAAATAGATCTGTCAGCACATATTAAGTCCTTCTCATAAGTTGTGGAAGTCAGTCAGTGTATAAACCTGTCCTTATGAAGTTATAAGTGCACTGGCCTAATGTCCATATATAATAATACTGTGATATTATACATGTACAGTCACACATGTGTCAGCGGCCACTTCCAAATAAACACCACCCTGTGAAGAAAGGCCATTCTTTTAAAAACTCATTGATTATTTTGAACAAAATCATGTCCGGAGAAAAAAAAACGCTTGTTGATAAAGGTCACATTTTGCATAATAATCATATCTTTCCCAAAGGTGGCCTTTGTTCACAGGTTTGACTGTTCAAGTTGTAAAATATACAGTTGTACCCATTTCCCCCTAATAGTGAATAATGGTCACCTGTGAACAACAGCCACAGTTTAGTAAATGTTTATTTGTATGATGGTTGTGTATTAGATAAACTTCTAGATAACATCATGCAATAAGGCAGTACTTTTTCTTTCACATAGGTGACCTATGTTTACAGTTTTGATTTTTCTCTGTATTTTAATGTGATGTGAGTCTGTGAGTGATTAAAACTGCTTCCAGTAGTCAAAGCAAGGTATTTACATCAAAGAAAACATTATCACTCTAATTAAACATGGAAACTTGACACATGTATGATAAATACAAAATTAAGAGCATAAATGGTCGCATATGT
The DNA here is from genome assembly GCA_964023205.1 of Lutraria lutraria. NCBI lineage: Eukaryota > Metazoa > Mollusca > Bivalvia > Venerida > Mactridae > Lutraria > Lutraria lutraria. The sequence continues at coordinate 14,852,106 of OZ026834.1, read as the reverse complement.
CACTGAAATGTACATTGAAATAATATTATGTACCGGTATGTAGGTAATATGATACACGTAAATAAATCACGGTATCATATCATGGTCATGGAGGTTGAAATTAGCTACTTGTAAACATTTGACTGTCAACATAGTTTTATTTTCATTATCATTGTTGCTGTGCATGGTTTTATGTTGACATTGTTTTCGCGACTAAATTTAGCTAACAATGCAAATCATATAGGAAGAGGTAATTCAATAACGGTTCTAATTGATATCAGTTTCCTGTGTGGTTTATATTTAGGGGACTGTTTAGTACACGATATGTGGTCGGGGCTGTGATTGAATTAAGTAAAGCATTACCTATTTCGCGTTTGGTGTATATTTCTTATGGATTTATTTCATTTTATGGACTTTTAACAGTGACACAATATATTCTCGTGCGTATGAACTTATTGGTAATGTGTGTGGCACTAAGTGCATGTCAGTTTGGATTTTCTAATTATATATAACCATCAAAATGGTTTATTTACATACCTGTATGATTAAGGTATAAATTTAGCATTTTATTTCATGGTGAAATTATTAATTGGTACATATTTAATATAAAATGCCCTACACAGAATAATTTCTGAGTAAATTTTGCCAGTTGTCATAGTGATCTACTTGAAATTCCTGGAAAATTGATAAAAATTTAAAATGAGATAATTTTCATGCTTGCTGACATTGTGTAGGCATTGAATACAATTAAAATAACTTAACAGAGGATTCACAGGATGAGGGATCACCAGGGATCAGGAATATTTCCATGAAAACATTTTTCCTATTCTTATTATTTGTGCAGCGTAAAAAATGAATGGTGGATTATCCTATTACAGACGTTACTGTGCAGTCAGGTAAGCTGTATTGTTTGTTTCTGTGAATAACGCAGTAAAACCACACCTTTAGTGATCATTTATGACAAATTATCAATACAGTGGTTATTGAACTATGATATACTATACTTCCTTTATCTCTGAAAGACCTCTGTGACTAAGAAGTGACCTGTTTCAGAGTTAAGCCTTTTAGGTGCAGGCTGCAATATTCATAGGTTGGCGCTTACATGTACTTACTTCAGAGGGAGGGGAAGAACCCAAACTCACTGTATATGACTGTCTTCTGAGAGAAAAAGAAACATGGGTCAACTAATGTTAAATCTGACTCTTTTGATTACAAATGATACATTTAAGGGGGAGGGGGGGGGGGGGGGGGCTGAAAATTACCTTAAGTTGCAAGCTCTTCTATAACAATTACAATTTACATTACATATTGGTACTTAATTGATGTAAGGTGTTAAGTCATACGCATTGGTATTATGTTTAAATACATCATACATTGCTTATCTGTGACTTATTATCTTGAATTATCCAAAACATTATATTCACATCTATTACAATTAACCAAGTTTCGAACAATAAGAATAATGTAGTTGTTTATGTAACATATAATTACCAAAAGCTGTCAAAATTAGAGAAAAGAGTTTTCACTTTCCTTTAGATGTTTAACAAAAGTATCTCTCATATAGCCCGGGGTACTAATCAGTTTGGGCATTTAATAGTATCTTATCAGGTAGTTTAAATGAAGTGGAAAGGCTTCAGAACGATTGCTTCCCGTCAGAAACCATTTATATGATGCCTTTGCCATATTAATGTTTGATTATTACTCTTTTATGTTGATAATTCTTTCAGGTATGAAAGAAAGTTGATGACATAATTGATAAAGCAGTCATTGGTAATTTGACTCAAGTTCATGTTTTTGTTCAGGAGCACATTACTCACTGTAGTATTGTGAGCTTTTTCTGAGTTCAATGTTTTTCGTTTTATGCCTCTTGACATGCAAAACAATTATGCAATTAAATTTTGTGTTACTTAAAACTTTATTTTTCATATCTAGTATTTCATCAATACTTCTTGTTAAATCTACTGGACAAAAATTAAGTCATAATTATAAATTATACTTCCTAAATGATTTATGCCATTTTTACTTTGATGTAATGAAAAAAGATTATTTGAAGCAGTGAATGATAATTGCATTCTTTGAAATGATCACTTAAAAGAAAAAAAACTAAATGTGTTTTTAAAACACAATGCCTCATTCAGGGTGACCTTGACCTACTGACTGGAGGCATAAAAAATGGAGTTACGCTGCTAAAATTGTCTCTTTAAGTTTTAGAGGCAAATTTTAAATAAAAATATTTGATTATTTCTAGCAACCAGTTACTGCATTTTGCACAGATACTTCAGGTTATGTTATCATGTATATATCTGTATTCAAACAAGCTTTCAGTATGTTGTGATATAGTTGTAATCACATAACATGATCAGTTGTAAATTTATGAATATGTTATTAATCATAAGTAATAAAATTCACGTTATATCTCAGACTGCATCTTTCACCTGTAGTTATTACATCTTTACAATTTCTCCTCAACTCTTTAGTCTAACTTGATCCAGCAAACTGTCTGATTCCTATCAGTGTTTATGATAATTATTCACAAATTGTAATGGCTATACCCTTTAGCCTGATTTAAGTCCATAGTCTGACATTTATACTTCATAGACACATAATGATTTCAATATCTTAGAAATAATGTTCATGTCATTGATAATATCAGATGTGAGATCGATTTGTTTACAAATTCAATTATTTGTTATGCTTTAAGCTGTTTCTCAACAATTTTTCAGTTTTATATGGCAGCTGGTTCTTCTAACCAGATTTCCTGGACTGTATTCATACCAGTACTAACTTACTCTACCACATGGATCTGCAACTTCTTCACATGTGGTATGACCTGCCGTGACTTGGAATCTAATCCGGATTGCCTGGTTACAGTAACCACTGGACCACAGCCGCAGTCTTACAAATTTATACTTTTATATGGAAATTTGATTTTCAATAAGAGTTACTAAATCTGTGTTTTAGGGTTCTCCGTCAGGTTGAGTGGTATTGGTCTCTCACTCCTTAACCACTAACCCCTTACTGCTTTAAGTTTGAGTCCTACTATGGACGAGAAATAATTCTCATGTTAGGAAGCTGTACATGAGTTGACTTATAGAAGAGCCATTATAAATCTAACTAGTTCTAAGCCTGAAATCTTCCTCCTCCATTAAAGATGTAAAAGTCACTGAATGAACCTGGCTTTTGTTGCAATATAAACGATCTGCAAATTGTTGCAATATAAACGATCTGCAAATTGTTGCAATATAAACGATCTGCAAATTAATTATTGCAATATAAACGATCTGCAAATTAATTGTTGCAATATAAACGATCTGCAAATTAATTGTTGCAATATAAAAGATCTGCAAATTAATTGTTGCAATATAAACGATCTGCAAAAATTGTTGCAATATAAACGATCTGCAAATTGTTGTCCTGTCTTTGTTTAGATAATGACTGTTTAGTTCATAATACCTGTTGTGATATCACAGTTAGCGACACTCTGTTAAAATGACCCCATTTGAGCTTATTTGCATATCCATGTATTACTTTAGTACTCCATTAACTGTGAAGCTTTATAAGAATTCACACTAATTAATGGAGCATTTTAATATGTGTGAAAACACTTAATCCGGATCACTTTTGATATTTGCGTTTTCATTGGTAATTTTGTCGTATATAATTCCTACAATTTCTTGATTTACATAATCTGTCGTATTGAAGAGCATGTCAAGGGTTTTCAAAACCAGGTGTGATTGAAATCAAAGTCCTTTCTGTGGTTAGTATTACCTTATTTAACTTTAATTACGAAATCAGTAATTTCTCAACTCCATACAGAGTCTTTTTTTACAAAAGCTGGTTTTCACGTCAACAATACACTAATTGTTCACTTCTGTTTTCTATGGCAGAATATTTTTTGTGATTTTTTTGTTGAAAGTTTTATATTAAATCATGTGTTCTGATGTCTGATAAGTTGTAAAAAAATTGCAAACATTTGTTGGTACTAATTGCTTAATATTCATATGTAATTGCATTTAAAATTGCTGATAGTCGACTCTTTCTGTCAGAAGTAATCATTAAGTCTAGCAAAATCTAAGAGTTTTAACACTTTCTATTGTACAGGCTGTAAAAAAAAATTATCATGTCAAACATGCATTGCACTGGGAGACGTATTTCTATGTTCATGCTGTGATTTACAGCCAGTTTTCTGGGTACGTGAACAAAGTAAGTGGAAAAGTGTAAATCAGTGTATTGCTGAACTTTGTATATCGCTGCGACAATACCCTCTTTCTTGCGTAAGTTCTCTAATTCAATCATTGTTTGTTACCTTATTAGGGCAATGGGACAGGGGTTTGTAACCTAAGACTATGTGGAGATTTGACAGCTAAGATAAAATTTATGCAAAATGTTGTATTTTAAAAGTGCACCTGTATTGATCATTCTGAGATTGTGAAGTAAAGCAATTTTGTATTGTTTTGTTGGATAAAAAACCTAATTCTGCCTGTCACATTGACGTGGTAATGTGATGAATATAATTGTTAAATAATTAGTGTTTACCTCCAGTTGCTTTTAGCAGGTGGATATAGTTAATGATACGGGGGTATCGGTTCACAGTTTTGACTTGAGGTATACATTACAACAAAACTACAATTGCAATAAAAGAAATAATTCATTTAGCGCAAGGCAGATGTAAATTTCCCTATGTAAGGAGCTAGATAGATCCTTTTTGCTCTGTTTAGATGACACTTTGACCCTGTCAGAATGTTTGTACAACAATATATGGCGGTTACGTCTAAATTCGGTCAATTAAAATATTCCGGGGTTCGGGTATCGTGACTCCCATTATCGAATAAACTCTAATATTAACAGGTGGACAAATTTTGAAAAGACACTTATTGACCTGGGATATATATTTTTCATTAAAACTTGTGATGTCAAAGTTGCACTTAAAAGGCAAATATCGTATCAGAACAAATGGGGTTAATATGACTCGTCCATTTAATAAAATCCTATTAATTTTCCTTCTCTGTGGTATTGCTTCAAAACTTTATCAAGTGCTATTCAATATGATTTATTTCTTTGAAGTAATTCAGTCAGTTTAGCTAAGTGGTTTAAAAATCTTTTACTTTTTAAGAAGAAACATTTACTAGTCCTATTCGTCAGATTTAAACCTACTACAAGGTATGCATAAGGAGACATTAGTAATTTTGTTTATTCTTTGTCTGGTTAAAAATCTTCCATTAAGTAGTTCAGTCTATGAATAAGCTGATAACGAGGCTAGGTTATTCTACCTACATCCATTCTCATCCTTAATCTTATATTTTCTATCAACTTGTATGAATACATGCCGTTATTAATCATTGCCTGTACGACTTAAATGGGATTGGCATCTTTGATCCTGTAACAATTGAAACTTTATTACTGATGATTTACGTCTAAGTCACTGTCTGTGAAACACTGATATTTATTTATCATTTTTTTAAACCACCTTTTAAAACCCTGTCAATTGGTGTATAAATGATATATTAATTGTTAATGCCCACCTGTTTATCACACAAAATCGCAATTTGACTGGCATCTACCTGATTCTGACCAGGGTAATAGATTTCTTACCATTCTATATAGCTAATCATATTGAGCCATTGTTTGGTCAGACCTCATTCTACATATTTATTGACTGGAACAAATACTGAAACCACAGTACATAAACTTCTCGTGTTCAGTTTGTTAGTGGTTTTGATTGCAATAGGTACTATACTCAGTTACGAAATGTTTTTCATACGAGACAAGACATTATGTGGGTTTATATTTAAACCACTGGTTTATTAATATAATATATGTTGCATTTATAATTGTTATAAATAAAGGATAAAATGATTAAAAAACAGTATTTGTTTTAATTTAAACGTTGTTGAGTTTATATTGTAAAAATTAAGTGTTTAATAATGTGTATAAGAGCTTTATAGATGTTTATGAGATATATTAGATAGTCAAATTCATTGGATTTTACTTTTATCTCTGATACCGTAAGGTAAAAAGTAAATGTCACAAATTGAGGTCATACCAGCTCAGTGATTGAAGAATTCTTACCGAAACTTATCGATATAAGGTAGACAATGAGAAATTACCGACAGTTTTGTGGGTGAAAGCAGTTTATACACTTAAGTTGAATACTGTGTAGTGTAAACATTGAACAAAGATCGTGAAAACACGAAATCTTTAGACTACAACTATGTTACCTGTGGGACGTTAAAAAAATAAATATTTGGATTAAAAAAAAGTAAACGAAATATACATATTTTGTGATATAATGGCTAAAATGAGGAGTGTGCATGTTGATATCATACGAAATTGGTAAGTTGATAGCTTTCTTTTTCTCATGATATTTTCTATTGTGATTTTTTGATAGGCCATTAAGATCGGTTAAATTTACCTTTTCTAACGGTATAATACATATGAATAAAAAATATTTAGAATTGAGTTTTTAGAAAAGAAATTGTTGGTGTATATAATTATACTAGGGGATTTTATTATAATTGTTGGTGTGTTTGGGGGGGGGGGGTATTCTAATAAGTCTGAATATTGTATAACTATGGTAAAAATTTTGGGATATTGTTAAAATGGAAATTTCATCTTTTCTGGTTATAAAGATGAGCTAATATGCTTTGATGACATGTCATAAGACAATGATATATAATTATGTAAAATGATTGTAATTTGTCTTTTATAACTGAAATTGAAGTAACAAATTATTAGTTCTATTAGAATAGTGTAAAAACACTTAAAATGTCAAAACATGTGTAGTAGACATTAATTTGAAAATCAAGATAATGTCATACATTATTTAATTTTATATGATAATATTATAATGGCAATGCTTATATTGAATGCTTGTGACAGGTTATAGCAGCTTACTTTGATTTTAAGCAAAAAAAAAATTGTCTTAAATTTGATCTAACCAAATATGGAATTACTTATGTACAACTCTGTAATCCCTTTTATTGTTATGACTGTCTGTACTTAATCATTGCTGCATTAGATTGAGTTGTACTTGCTTGATCTATTGGTAATACAGCTTAGGTGCCATTCAGAGTTATATATGGATCCAAAGGTGATGATATGTCTCTGCCAGACTGATATGGTTTTTTATTCATTGTTGTTTCTAGGGAAGGTATGGTATGTGGTGGCCTTGGAGACTTATTCGTAAAATTACTACATTTACCATTTTCCCTTGATGAGCATACTCACTGAATGTCTGACATTTTCTGGTAACCTTTCCAAGACAATATCATTAATATTAAGCATGCTAACTGCAAATTTGTCTGCCGAGGTGTCATTTTGTTAAAGACCCATGGCAGAAGCAATTTATTTCCTATATAGTCTGTATAACAACCACCTTCAAAATTAATGGAATTCATGAAAACATACATGAATTGTTCTTGAATTTTTTACTTCATATTTCCTGAATAGTTCATGAAATATGAATAACTATTTGACAGTTGAATGTCAGTCATTACATTGTAATATTGTATTAATTGTGTTTAATTATGTTGAAATACCTGTTAGGTTTCTTGGTCTATTGTGAAAAATCCTTTCAAAGTCTTATGTATCTTGACATGTGAATGCATATTAGTATTGAATCCTCTCTGATGGAATTCTAGTATGATTCCCAGATAACAGCCTTTTACTTCCTTGTCTAGCTTTATTCTGTATTGGTTGATCGCGTGTGTAATACCCATTGGGGTGTCTATTAGTACCTTATTTGCATACTGTTTGTTAATTATGCTTTTATTTCCCCTTGGGTATTCACTTTTTGCAATACTGATAATTGATGAATTTAAACCCTAGGAATATATTAATAATAATCACTACTGGAGACCTACCTTGGTGAAATTATTTGTCTGGAAGGAAATTCAGACAAACTACATCCGTCAGCCTTGTGCAGACACACTTCATGTAGTTTAACAGGAAATTTTACACCATTATTAGTCATTAAATGTCTACTGCTTTTTTTTCATTCTAATTTACCTTTATTTCTCATGATAAACTGGACCACCTGTTTGCATGTCGCAATGAACTCTCTATCATTGGAGGTTATTGTACTCCCTGCAGCTGTACTAATATCATGTTTTTTTACATCTTGTTTACCTTCTTATTGAAGAGCTCTTCCACCTGATTTCTACTGTAAATATTTGTTTTTTCCCCTTGAAAGGAATTTTATTGCCAGTGTATATCTAAATTTTGAGCTGTCTTATAATGCCTTTGTTTTGGAATAAATGAGTTCACTATATATAGGAATGGTATAAGGGAATGTGCCTGGCTGCACTAAAATGCATTCGTTCTGAATATAATTCTATGCTCAGATGAGTCTATAAATGCACTATTGCCATAAATGTCTGAAAAGCCTAGAAGTAAAATGTAAATTGGACATCAAGATTGGATGGCATGAAATTTTTCCCCGATTTTATCAGGAAATCCATTTCTACAGTCTCTGATATTGAATACGTTTATCGCTGAATGGAGACAATGTAATGGCCTAGACATAATCCAAAGTGGAAATTGTATAAAATAGATACAATTCTATATAAATTGTTGGCTTAGCTACCAACATTATCTGAAAATCAGGATAGGCCTTACCTAGACAGAAAGTTCATTATACCCTGTCTAAGCCTTGTTCACCATAGTCATAATTTATAAGAAAATTCTGATCTTTAACTGTTACTATTGGTCTCAGAGTATTAGACAACTGGGCAAAATGTCTGACCCGAATGGTTGAGTGCAATAAAGATCAAGTGCATGAGCATTTGATACTCCTCCACAGGTCTCCTCAGTAACTATATAATTTTATATATCATGTATTTTTATTCAGAAATATTGATAGGTTTTGGGTGTTAAAAGTCAAACATATTATCATTATGCTACCCATGTGAAATATTAATTGATATTTCATGAGCTATTCATGAAGTATGCAAGATCAATTCAAGAAAAATTCATGATTTCATGAATCTTATTCGAAGGTTTAAAAGTGCATTACTTTTATACTTTGTCTGTTGCTTTAACTGTTGTAACAAATCTTATATGACATCATTCTGTTATGTGATTGGTCATTATCACATGCTTCATGTTGATTGTCAACTTTTGCATTGATTTCAATGACTCACAATCAGCACTTACAGTTAATTAGGCAATTGTTCCCTAGAATGTGTTCAATGGTCAAGTGGAAACATTGCAATTTGTGTCCAATTTGTTAATAATTGTGCTTGGATGAAGGTTTTTTCTGTTTTATCTCGTCAGTTTTAGAGTTCATGTGGGTGATTATAATCTGATAGTTAGTCATATTTTGGGGATATATTAATCACTTTGTTAACAGGTATATGGACATGTAAATGATCAAGTGTAAATCGCTGATACTGGTTTTCTAAGGGACTTAAAAGGACCAAAGGTCAACCATCTATGAGTTCATGTTTATATCAATGACTTGTTAATTTAATGGAGATTACTTTAAGTAAATACAAACATTGTACTTAGCATATCAAGGGGTTAGGGGTTACTTACTTATAAGCAGGAAGTGTCCTGTGTTTATATAGTCCATTTTACAATGATACATTGGTCTTGTTTACATGTTTTCTGTACAGTTCACTTTGAAATTTTTCATTCAGTGGTATTTATCATGTATTTATCATGTTTGAAATGTTAAGTTGTATAATTATATCTGTGGTACGAATGGTGAGATCTACATGTACCATGCTGCCAATTTCAAGCCACTGCCTTTATTACCTCTTGACCTATTATGCTTCTCGTTCTAGGTTACGTGCCTGCTATCATGTTTTGTCATTTTGTGCAGTATTAAATGGAATACATGCAAAAGTGTTCTTCAATTTTTAAACATTTTGGTCATACACTTTCTAATAAAATTCTATGTTTTCAAGGTCAAATTGTTTTTGTTGATATATGCATTTTCATTTATTATAAAGCATACCTCTGTTGCTAGGTTAAGCTTATATGCAAGTTGTATACTTAACTGAACATGCCAATTAAATCCTTGTGCCTTGCTTAGATGTCAAGTTGCTGCTTAGCTTCAATTTGGGGGAAAAAAGCATGAAGTCAAATTTAATGAAAAAACTTTTTGTAATTTTTGTTATACCTCTAAAAGGGCTAGAACATAGCAATTACATTAAACTGACATGTTCTCCTTCATTAAAAGTGACAACAAATGTATGTATGTTACGAACTTACTAGTATAAACACCAGCTATTATAGTGGTAACACATTACTATACCCAATTTGCCCATTGTGAGCCACTGCAGGCATGTTACAGAAACATCATCAACACCTTTTAAGCTTTAAGTTTTCAGTCTCTTCAACTTATTCAAGGTTTATTTCAATACCAATGAATTCTAATTCATGTTCACCTTCCCATTCCATAGGTTCATCAAAGTCTGTTCTAGGACCTACATTTTTGATTGTTATTTTCTTATGTTATTCTTTATTTGTCTCAATGATGTCTCCACCAATAGCTTCATCAAAAGCTAGAGGATGAGGCAGTATATGTTGAAATGATACCCATTTACTCATTGCCTTATATTACCACTGTTAAATAGTTACTCATATTTCATGAACTATTCATGAAGTATGCAAGAAAAGTTCAAGAAAAATGCATGTCACAAATTCCTTTATAACACTGGTTGCAGTATGATCTTATTTAGACTGAGGGATCTTTCAAGATATTTACTTGCATTAACAGTCTGCCTTACCCGGGCGGCGCTCTACCCATACACGGGCACCCTTTCATGAAAATTTAATTGTCAACACTGTCAATTTTCCTTCACATGTGGAAGAGTTGCTGCTTCCTAGTGGAATTAAGGGTTGGTTACTACTGGTTATAGAATATAGTCCAGGAAAACTGGTTAAGTGAACTGGCCGCCTTATATAACAGAAAAGTTGTTGAAAAACAGCATTCAACCCAACTAAATTAATCTACTAGTACCTGTACAACAGGATTTATTCTAATTGACACAAGATCTATGAAAAAGACTTCAATGTTGATAAAATCAGGATTAAAACGGTTCTTCAGACTAATCCTAATCAAGTGTTACTTATGGATTGTAATAATTACCAACAAGTTGCCTGAAAGTATATTGGCATTTAACTTTGAAGGGCTTAACTTTTTTCAATGCAACAATGAAAGATTTCCAATTATGAAAAGCACTAAGTCTTCGATAGAAGTTGATACAAATTGGATTAACAGTTAAAGTGACCTTTTTATGCTTGGTAATTAGTATTTATGACTGTTCCTAATATCTGTATTCAGAAAGGTTTCAATCATTAACAATAGCTTAAATAATCAACTTTAAAGATAAAGTCGGAATTTAAAAAAACAAACTAATTTGCTCTCTCCATACTTGGCTTTGTAAATTTCTTAAAGTATGGAATTATTTTTTAGTAACGGCTTGATATTGATGAGTAGCATATTCAACAGAGGTTAACATGGACCAATTAATGCTCCTGAGTCGAGTCTTTTAGTGGCTTGGCACCTATGACTGAACATACTTCTGAGTGTGGCCTTAACAAAATAAAAAATAATTATTAATTACACATACTCTAGTTTAAAGTAATTTCTAGTATTTGCAAGTCACATCTTGGGATAAAATCATACTTACATTGGTTGGTTAATATTTGAAATGAACTTCTGTAAAGTCACCTGTCATTCAAGTCATGCTATATTTGGACAAAAAGGCATAAGATAGCAGAAAAGATGGTCTGCTTGATAGTAGTATTCAATGACATGACAGCTGTGTCTGCCGATCTGAGATGTGGACAATACAGTTAACATATGCGTGCCCGATCATTTATCATAGTATGTAATTTGATAATGACCCTCATTAGTGGGGAGCTTGTAATTTTAAAAGTTTTTCCTGTCAGCGAAAAATACTTAGACATGTGCACTAGAATATATAATTTAGCTAAGGGTAAACTTATTATTATTATGATTATTTTCTAAAATTGTATTAAAATGAGTCCACAAAAAGTTTGTATGTTTGTAAATTTATGATTTAATGGCTTCTGTATAATTTCAGCTTGAATTGTTTCCAACTTTAAGCTCAGTCATTATGGGATAAATAAACTAGTAAGGAAATAATAAGGCTCAAGCATTATGTAGAAAGAACAGATTATGTTGTGATATCTGTTGTTTAATGCTTTTACGACCCATTCGACAGCTATGGTCATTTCAGAGCCTGCCCCAGAGAGACTTGGGAGAGAAGATACAGGAGCAGAACTTGACATTTATATCGCTGCTCTGAATTTTTTTCTGTTTTCAAACAGTTTTCCTGGTTATGCGCTGTGCCTGGTGTGAAGCACAGATATATATATATTGTTAAAAAAATAATAATTGAATTTTCTCTTAAGATTATAATATTCAATAATTCTGTTTTATTGAGTATTTTATGCCATTCAGTTGATTTCCTTTGAATTAATATATTTTATAAGGCTTATAATGTTTGTGTTATTAACTATTATTAAACTTGTGGAATAATGAAGTGTTGAAAGTTCAAGTGTTGGTTTGAACGTTAACGACACTTAGTCTTGTGCTAGAGGTTTTAAAGATCTTATTTATTTAGCCAAATGTTGTTAAAAATATAAGTCGTTTTGTTCAGCTAGATCATCAATTTTCTTATACTCCTAGACGTTTGATGATTTTATTTAAAAAGAGTGTTGAATTGTAATCTGTTTAAAATAGTATAAATGTTAAAGGGAAAGCAAGTCCTAATGTAAACACTATGGTGCACTGCTGGGGACATTTATGCTAATCACACAGAAAAACATACAACAAAAGCTGAGCTGTTGAAAGTGTCCATAATCTTACTGATAGATAAATTTGATGAATGGATTCTGTAGGGCTTGTTTTCTTTAACAAAGGTTGTTACCTTTTGTTGATAAACAAGTTTGTATTATCAGAAATTATCTGGTTTATTGAAAGACACAATCAGGGTAGACTGATGGGTGACCCAGTTCACTGACCTCTGATTTTTTTCTCTGTATTGTATTCATTGATATTAAACTTAATGATAAACCTTCTCCGATTATTTTGTCAATACACTAAAGTGGATCTTTTGTTGACTTCAGCAAATATATTTAACTTTGGGATTTTCAGATTTCGAGAGGCTACAAGATCTGTCTACAATTTGATGAAACATGTTTTTTTAAAGAGGTGATTATTGACAAAATAGTCCCTTTTTTGACAGGATGTTGAACCCTGGGTACACAACATTGTATTAATAGTTAATACAACATATAATGAACTTAATTGATTATCTTTCATTGAATTGTATTATATTGTCCACCATTATATTAATAATTATTTAGATCTGAATTCTATCAATACCCTAATTTCAGCTTTTTTCATTTTTGGTAACAGATATTTATCTAATTTGTCCCTTGTGATGAGATTAAGAGAATCTTTACTTCAAGATTTATTGTACTGTATTGTCTCCCAACAGATTTTAGTATGGCAATTTAAATAGCATCACATTGCCCTGCCAAAATTGCTAACTTATTTTGGTGTACATTTTGAATATTTGGTTCTCCGATTAACTTTTCCTAAACACAAGTATATCTGTCTTCATTGGTACCCCTGTCTAGCATTTAAATGGTTAAATGGTTTATATCAATCAAATCCAATTGCTAGCAATACATATGTTCTTATTCCTGATTATGATTTTCTCTTGTAGATTAGCTTGTAAGCGTGTTTGTATTGAGTTTTTTAAGTCAATTGTTCTTAGAGAATAATTTTTATTTGTGAGTGCTTTGGCTGCATTTATTCTTCCGATATGAGATTGTGTTTTGTATATCAAGCGCTTTCTTGTTGCCTTGCACTTAAGATATTTAAAGAAATGACCCATTACATGTCTTACTGCACATTTGTGTTGTATTTATCCATTCAAGTACTCTTGACCTAAGTAGAACTGACAGATGAGGTCTATACACAGTTAGACATTAGTTACCCACATTTCTCTACTTTATCCGCAACTTTAGACACATGATGTGTTCGTTTTTAAGCTATCTAAGACTTATGTCTCCTGTATGGTAAAAACATGAGGCCGTGTTTTCTATATCTGTGTTGATTGATTTGTTCCTATTAGTTTTCTTGTCTAAGCTTCAATATCAACATTGACTGATGAACAAAAAATCAGAGTTGCCAACTTTCATCAGATTGAGATATTCCAACATGTTCGGTTTATCTGACTTCTGTTCTAGAATTTCCTGCGTTTTCTTCGTGAACTCTGTTCATTGTGTTAATGTTGTTCATTTGATTGACATGTTGTATGGAAGTCTGTCTTTTATCATACTAAGTCTAGAAGTATTGAAGTATTACTGAGATTTATCTTTGTGAAACATACTTGGTGACAATTAGTTAGGTAAAGAGGGATATAATTAGTTCTCTACCATACTTCTTATCTTTATCTAGCACCTTGTTATGTGTCTGGAAGATGAACTTATGGTCCAGTCTGCAGTCCTGGTTATATAGTCAAGGATGGAAACCAGACTATGAATGCAACAAAGCCATTGGTCAATTTGAAACAGTGTCCAGCAATAACAATCAGATCCTTTAATTTGTTAACTGGTTCCTCTGATTAGATTTAAAATCCCAAGACCTTTCTTCTCCATAAAAACATTTTAAACTAACATTTACTTAATTAAAGTGATCTTTTTTTGCTAAAAAGGATGGAATAATACAATATGTTTCACTAAAGAAAGTCTGCTTCTGAAGTGTTTAACTTATTATCATTGTTCTCCTGTGACCTATGAATTCTTAATTTGGAGTCTGTGTTTTAAAAAGAGAAACGATGCAGACTGGTTTCTTCAACATCACTAGGATATTTATCAAAATATAAAAACAAAGAATCGTAATAAGCAAAGAATGTTCTAATTATTTAAAGAAACAAAAAACATTTGTGCAGAAGATTCACCTGGTATGTGTTGATATTAAACCTTGAATTTGTTAGATACCTCAAATATTTGCATGAAGAATGTTTATATAAACAGTTTATGCTGTTTTGAATCCACCAATGTGCCAAGGACAGGTTTTATTGGTTTTAATAGTAAACCATAGTTCATTAAAATGCAAACCTACTTTAGAAATTGAGGTGACAATGATGCTGTCTGCAATAAGTCCTATGACATTTTTATTGAAACTAGAACTTCTTTACTTTCTTCAATATATCGAGGGCTCAGCGCAACACAGTCGTAACTTGTTCTTATTTCAATATGAGTTACGACACTGTTGCGTTGAACCCTCGATATCTTCACTCGCAGTGTACCATTTTATCCCTATAGGCAAAAGTGTATCACTTTGGCTTTCTACTTAATTGTATCTCATAACTAGGCCAACAATTTTTTTTCTATTACCCAACTTACCATAATTTTTCCGTGTGTCTGTTTTTATCATGCCATAGGAACAGTATACCCATTTTCTCACTTGTTGTTACTTTCCACACACTTTCAAGAGCCTGTCTATCTTCGTTAGATTTGAATCATGCATTTAAATAGTTTTGCCGTTTGACATGAACTGTTATGCGTAGGCCTTATTTAGTTTATCTTCATTTGGAAATAAATGTATTTTGATTATTTTCGTTGCCATACTATTATAGACACTCATGCATAATACAAGTAACATCTCTTATTGCTTACAAATTTGTAACCTGATATTTCAACCTCTCTCCCTAGAGTGAAAATTGTCAATATGTTCGCACCAGTGGTCATGTAATATTGTTGTACATTATTGACATAGTGCGAAATGACATCGAATGTTAGCCAATGTTACCTCTGATTTCTCCAGCAGATTGTTGCCTCCGTTAATGGAGTTTTCATATAGAATTGCCAATGCTGTACATGTTTATTCACATACAAATGTCAATGCTTTCCCCTGATAATGACTAAATTTGATTTATTGTCCTTATTTGAATAATAATTGCTGTAGAACTTGATTTTCACTTTAAGCAAAGTACAGAATTTCTAGAACAATGTTCTCGAATGTTTGACCAGAAGCATAACTTCGACTTTCAGAAGTTCAGAGGAATTTCTTAGACTGCTGCAGTTTTCTCTAAGTCAAATCCGGCAAAGATTTCACTTGATACCTTCTGTTATTTATACATGCATTTGCAACATCAAAATGACTGCACCTTTCTTACTGTGATGTAAATTTGAAAAACTTACCAGGTCTTCTAATTTCAATTTTATTCTAATATGTATTTCATTTCATAGAAGTACGTAAATATGAATATTTATTTTAAATTCTTTAACATGCTTGAACATATGTAAACAATTCTATTGTGTGTGTGATGAGCTACTTTAAGTGTTGCAATAATTTGTTTGGTCTCAGTTTCTGTATTTGTGATTCATTTCTCATTAGAATGGCGATGATCTGGCTTCAGCTTACAATAGCATTTTAGACTTAGCATCGCTACATAAAAGCATTTTACCGATAACTTTCTCAAATGATGCTTAGGTTTTGTTTGTTCTGCTGGTTATAATGCTTATGGTATGGATTTTCTCATTGCAGTAAGAAGCCTATGCATTTTGAGAATTGCTCTGCTTTCGGTGGTAGCAGCACAAGTGGCACCCTGACTTCAACGGACAGTAATGTTAGCAACAAGGATGTTCGGAGCGGTACTTTGACCTCCACTGACAGCAATAACAGTGTCACGAAACCGCATGGTTTTTCAGTGCACTCGGCACATTTGGATGTGTTTGGACTTTCTCAAAGCAGGGTAAGAGTTTTTTTTCTAATTGTATTTGTTTTAAACACCACCCATTTTACTCTCTGTGATAATTATATAGCATGATATAATGAGTAATACCAAGATGTTGTCTTTTTTATTCAAACAAGAGGATTGTATCCAAGTCAACTTCTGTAATTGACTGTTTTAATCATGCTTTGGTTACTGTTAAATGTCTGGTTTTATCTTTTGCATCGTTTATCTTCACTTCGAATTGATTTTTATATAAATAAACTCAAAACGTTCCTTTATGTTTAATGAATTACAGTTGTTCATACGTGAAGACAGCTACATTTTATTTCCTGATAAATTTGCTTTTTTGCGCTGTCTGTGACTGGTTTCCTAGTAACGAAATGCCATATTTTCCTATACTGCTTAATTTTTATGCTGAATTCTGGAGAAATGACTGCCATCAAGTGTAGACATACCATCAATAAATGAAGGAAACTGATGGGATTGTTTTATGATCAATTATTTTGTCTGTTTTCATTACTTGTTTATATTTCTAGTGTATTGTTTTTATCAGCTGACCATTCTTTTGTATTTACTTCTTTGTGTCACTGAACTGATTGGACTCTTAGTGAATGGCGTGCTTCTTATATTTTGTTCATTTTATTGGATTTTTTTGTGTTTCTTTATGCATGGAATAGAAAAGTCTCATTAGTGAAGCATTACAATGATTCTTTTTGTCTAATCAGAAGCCACAAACATGATGATATTATTGTGGATTATAACTTGCATTATTTCATGAATTTTGAGTTCATTTCTGGGAATGATAGTAAAGGTCTGTATGCTGTGGAACACAAATAACTTTGTATCATTTTGCACCCATTACAAAGTACAAAGTCCTATTGTCTTGTCCTCTTCTTCAACAGACTAGCCCCTCACCACCAACAAACAGGCCCCATCTCTAACACATGGCCCTATCTCCAACACATGGCCCTATCTCCAACATACAGTCCCCTTCCGACTGACTTTTCTTTCTCTGTCTGTAGACGTCCCCGGCACTGACCCTTGTTCAAGTAGCTCAGGTCCCCTTTTAACCTCTTTGAATAGAATTCATGAAAACATGAATTTTTCTTGATCAGTTCTTGCATAGATCATGAATTCTATGACATATGAATAACTATTTGATGGGGAAGAGACTCAGGTCTCACCTTATCTGTGATTCTCATAAAACAAGAGGTTGTACCAGTCTAAGTGTCTCCCGCAGCTTGCACATTAAATGTTCACTATCTATCTACTATGATACTCCAGGATCTGTCAGGTCAAGCTAATGCAATTAAGTCATATTTCATCTTCATTGTAATGGAAGCTAATAGCATGATTAGTTGGACATATGCCGAACATGGACTATAAACATGTGTAGTAAATGAAAAGTTGACAGGACAATTTGCTGATAAGGTCAACTGTTTAAGTTAATCAGATTGCCCGGACTTGACCTTTCTTTACAATAGTTGGATAGAGTTACATTGTGCTATCCTGTATCAGCAAGACTGTCAGCTGGTCATTTGAAACTGGCCATTAGTTTGTGGATACTTAATAAAGCTTGAGTGGGTACTCTTGTGGTACATTTTACCATTGATAACAAGACTGTCTCTTTCAACCCTGTAGCTACTAGTACATTTTGAGTACAGAAAATAAGACTCCATGTTTAATTGAATGTATCAATCAAGATTTGATGATGTGGTTATGCACCTGTTCTTGACTTTCCTTAATAGCCGAGATATTTGTTTCTTATATATATCCAGTGTCAAATAGTTATTCATTCTTCATGAAGTATTCTAGAATACTTCATGAAAAATTCTTGTTTTCATGAATTCCTTTCATAGGAGAATAGTACTGGTACACATCACAGTACCTGTAGTTGTGTTCTTAGATAAGATTATTGTTTCACAATTATTGTGTTATATTCAACTGTGCAATAATATTATTGTGTCAGTATTATACTGCTGTGTTGAATGCTATTTTTGAAGGGGTAAAGAACCTTTTTTACTTCTTAAGACTCTAATTTTTGGAAACTAAATGATAGGTCAGCTTTCTATAACACTGTCATTTGCTCAGAGCACATGAATTTTTTACATCTGTCATGCAATTGTTAAGCAATGAAAGTTCAGTTTCCATGAGTACAAGTATTTTCAGTACTTTGATTATATCAATTAAGTAACTGTTTTAGGATAGATCTTTACATGTTCTCCCGACCCATATGCAAGAAGAATCATAGCATGTTGGTAAAATTATTTACTTAATATTATTTTCCTTTACCCTGTACTAACAACAATTATTGTGGAACAAATAAAACTTGAGTCAGCTAAAAAATGTTATTTTGACATTTTAGTGAAAAGAAATTCATCGATTTCGAAATCTTTTGTATAGATTTAAATGAAAATAAATTCTATGGGCCAGGATGATCTTTCAGATCAAAACATCTTGATGCTATAATGTAAGAAGTCTTTGATCATATTATATAGAAAGGTCCACAGTTTTGACATATTTTGAGATAAGTATGATGTATAGGATACAGTATGGAATTAAATTTTATTCATCCATTCATCCAATCAAATTTATCACAATGAAGTCTTCTGATGTGGTCAGTAACAAGTCTTTATATGCAGATAACTTTAACATGGAAGCAATTTTTTGTGAACAATTTTGTCAGGCTGACAGAGTATGAAATTGACTTTTCAATGGATTATCATTTTCTATTTTTATTGAATTGAACTTTCTTTTGACTGTGTTCAATGTATCATCTATTGCTTATTTCCCGAGGGCTTGTTAAGTTTTTTTGCCTCAATTGAAATGAATAGAATTGGTTGTATGAAAATTGACTGCCATTTAAGGTCTCTTTGAGCATTGCATAAAGTCCTTAAACTTGTAAGAATAAAACAGATAATTTTAATGTAATGTTTACGTGTTTAAAATTGAAATTATTCTATTTCCCAAAACTGTTAGCTTTTGATTTGTACTTTTTATACAGATCAGTGAATGTTTGAGAGTATATAAATGACATGACAAGCCTGATTTATTGCATGCTAAAATATTGTTCAGAAATTGAATTTAAAGTATCGTATTTCATAGTAAATACAATAAAGAGTCTAGATTTATTAATATTGCGCAATAAATACCACAGCAAACTTTTCTGTATTATACACACAAGCACACACACACACCTTTAAACTTAGTATTATTACAAAATGAGTGTTTAAGTTAAAAGGTGTGCATGTTGAGTTGAGGAGCATTATTTACATACACTCCTTTGTGGTTATTGGCCTTTTTAACATGCAAATGACACACTGTTTGTAAGGTATCCAATTCGATGGATATAATTTATTAAATAAACAAAGGCTTATCAGTATGAATATTAATTTACACAATGAAACTATTTTACCAATGCACTTCAGTCTGTGTACAGATTTATAGTTTAGACATAAATATGTCAAGCTGTCTGTTACCTTTTTTGCATGATAGAATTCTTATTTGACTCATCATAATTATTTTGTTCCTACAAAAATATAAAGTACAATCTACAATGAAACATGGTTTAGAGTACACTGGGAACCAGGTAACTGTTATTTTAATGGATTATGATTAAGCTGGTTCCAGTTATTCACTCTCACAAAATCTTGTTATTTTACACTACCGACTGTCAAATCTATAATGTAATATTTGTGGTCAGCACTGTCACACCTAAAAAGTTAAAAGATGTACTATCGTACTACAACACGACATAAATCTTTTGAGTCATATATTCTTCTTTATCTTTACCGTTCAAACTTAAGCGAACTGACTGCTTAAAGTCTTTGTTATTAATTCATCTTACGTGGAATATTCTTGTGTTGATCGAGATTGAATTACATCAATTATTTTATTACAACGTCAAAATTCAGTAAGTCGATGTTATAAGTGAAATTAATTTCAAAGTTTGTGATCTTTTTTGGACACATTTATACTATTGAACCAGTCTGGTGCATTTAGTCAATCTACCAGTACCTATCTCTGATTTGTGAAGTAGATAAATGATTTTAAATGGATGTTATCTGTTTTTACCTGATCGGGGATATAGAATTTTCTGGTTAATGTGACTTATTGTTATTCATGCTTCATGGACTATTCATGAGTAGTTCATGAAACGTCCTAGAAAAGTTCAAGGAAAATTCATGTCTTTATGAATTCTATTCAAAGGGGTCCATACATTTGTAATTATATTATGTGCCAATGTTTAACTGTTCAGCTAGTGCTCTGTTCTGTGGTAATCAATGTTGCGGCTATTGTATAAGTGTCTTCAGACATTTTGTACTTAACAAAGGGAAACAGATTGTTACTTTCTTACCAAAGACTGAGACAATTATAAAAAAAGTGTTGTACGTCACCGAAGTCAAGTTCTTGTGGAAGTAAGACAAGGATTATACAAGAATAGGGTCAAGAAGGAAACTTGTGTATATTCATGTTCTGGAATTTCTTACTTTCACTTTGATGTCTTACCAAGCATTGGTTTGTGTTTGTTGTTTATTATTTGCTTCAGTTGAAATTACTTTCATTAATATAAAGGCTTTCTGTTTGAGAATATTTTCACTGTACTGTTGTTATGTATTGTTTATTGTTTAACTGTGTAATTGTATTGACTACAGTATATGTTATTTATTATGTTCATTACTGTTTGTTATACTTTCATGTTGCCTTTGCTGGTGAATGTCTAGATTTTATAAACATCATCACACTTGTTCTCTCATGATAGAACAGTTATATATAATTATATAGCTGTATTGTTGACATCCATTTATTGATATTTTTTCAAATTCTTTAAGATTGTTAAAATGTGGTCAGGGCAGTCAGGTGGTTATTGTATTCATATTTATATTCAGCAGTCGTGCATTAGTATAATGTTATCTCTTTATTTATATTCACAATTGCTTGATTGTAACATATTAGTCTTTTTACCAAAATCAATTACTGTTTTGTATAATGTATCTAAGCTTCCTAGACATTGCTTCTAATGGTTTACAGTTAATTAGTTCACACTATTGTATGATTTCAGGTCCTGGAGCCAGCAGTGTATCCGGATAAGCAACAGAGTCTGAGCCGGTCAACATCCGGTTCGGATCTTAGACAAATCACGGTTCTTGAGCGGTTATACAAGACACATCCAATATGGTTGTTGCCTCAGGTTGGCCGGTCAGGGGCTGTCCATCTTTTAAAGGACCGCGATTTAGGGGTATGTGGTCTTTGTTAGATTACAATATTCGGAAATGTTTACAAAATGTTTTATAATTATCTATTGAGGTTTTGTATTAGGTCAGAAAAAAACAGTTGTTTCACTAAGTAAACTGCAAAATTCATCGTTGAGGATGAATTGTATCTTGTATTCCTAAAAACATGTATGTTTTGAAAACTATGAAGACAAACTTATCTGGCCTACCTACATAGATTTTTTGGTCAAGTGGTCCTTAACACACCCATTAAATTTTCGTGCCTTATAATGGATCAATGTGTGGTTTCATATTTTATTTATAATTCTATTCATCAACAAAGGATTTCATATGAAAGAGTTGTGGATTTATGCCCAAGTCATTATGTTTTGTACAATATAGATAATGAATTATAATACTGTACAATGTCTGTTGTTGATGTAAGTGTACACTGGATGGAGCTGTTTGAATGTTATCATATCAATCTAATATCAAGTTCCAGACCTTCGTTATAATTGATATCATCTCTGGAGCAATTGATATCATCCCTAATATAATTAATATTACCCTCTGTTTTCTAATAATTTCTGTTCAAACTTGTACGATTCTATATAAATTAAGATAATCTTTAAATTTTAAGTTAATGTTTATTTAAGTTTATTAAAGTGTCATTTTGTTGATTAATGATGCTTTTGTGTGTAATAACTGATTAATTCCAAATATATTATGATAATTTTATTATAGTCTCAGTTTGCTTTGTGAATTTCTTTCACAAATCTGTTTAAATTGTTGAAAGAGTAAATTGTGGGAAAAGTGAGTTTTGATTCTATTGATTTGATTCTATTTGAAAAAAATATTTCACAGGGACACACTTTTAAGTGTCCTCTATCTCAACTACTGAGTCAAGTATTGTGTATAGAATATCACAGAGAAAATGTGGAGGCATGTATCGGTGCCGGACATGATAAAGAGACAGGGAAAACTATTTGAAAAGAGAAGGGATATAAATGCCCGGTCCTCCTGTATCTTAACTCCCCTTTCTAGGGAGGCTCTGAAATTACCATAGCTTGGCATAATGAATGGGCCGTTCAGCAATAGATAAATAAACATCGAAATATATATTGAAAAGTATTATCCATATTAGATAGTGTCATAAATTGAGGTCGTGTAAGTGAGTCAAGTCTTGTGTTTAATATTCTCACACTTCTTAATTTCAATCTCCTGTTACTTACTGGTGCAAAAATTACTGGTATAATGTTTGTTTATGAGTCATAACTGTATTCTATGTAACACATTTAAACTCTATTATAGATACATCATTTTGTATGTTCTCATTCAATTATATGATCAGTTATGAAGTTATTTATGCATTCATGCGTTCGCGTTTTAATTGATTCTGTTCAGGCATAAAAGAATTGCTTGTTTCTGGTTACCAGACCTACCGTAATTTTCCCGCCGCGACTTTAGTCTTTTTATTAGCCCGAGGAACGGGAAATCCACTGTAACGTATTTTTAACCTTTCCACACGCTTTCAAGAGCAAAAAACAAAAACTTATCTGTCCTAGCTGTTTTTATTGAGTGAGTTACCAGAAACAAACATTTTTTAAGCCTTAGATATGCAGTGTGTAACTATTTATTTATATGCAAGGCCTATAAACCATTGACACGAAAATTCTGCAAAATCTGCCATATTTAATACAATATAAAAGGGGTGAAAACACAAAGTTTCTTCTAACCTTGACCTTTATAATCTATGGCAAGCTAGTATGTATCATTATCTATGGGAACAACTTCATGCTTGTTATTTAATGGGTTTTATTTGCTGAAATATGTGTAATTTTACTGTCACCTATTTATAGTGAGCATTGATATAAACATGAGGTGTTTATGCTTATAAAATTCTTGTTCGTCTATATAAATGTGACACACTGTAATACTCTATATAGGTAAATATCATGACACTACTTTAATATACATTTATATACTTTATACAAACATGTCATCATTACTGGAACTTTGTCCTACTACATACATGTGGTTACATCCCAGGCCTGTAGGAAGGGGAGGGGCTATATAGATTTTGTCAATGTGTGACATTGTGAGGTGGAGGGGAGGAATGTTGCCCCTTTATACCTACCATTACAGTTGAAATATTTTTTTCTGGGTGGGGGGGGGGGGTAGTCCCCACTCGGTTCCTAGGCCCTACATTTTGACATGAACTTGCTGAATTACAATCTACATATTGAATGGTACATTTTTTCCATCATTTTGCTTATACTTGTATTCTAAAGCATAGCAGGAACTCCATATAGTTATGATGTGATCTGATATTAAATGTACTGTATTAAGATTGTTGTATCAAATATTGTCCATTATGGTGTGATATGACTCATAGCATAATTGTCCAATTTCGTTGTCAATTATGTTCAGAGTTTTTGCGCAGTTTTGTTCAATTGATGACAGAATCTTTTGTATCACAAGTAAACCACATGGATTGCCAGAAATACAATAAATGAATTGATATTTTCAAGTCTTGACACTTGATAACCTTTTAATAAAAATCTGCAAACTACTAATTGCTCCAGGTATAATCACCCCACCCAGTATGACAACAATTGAGACACTGCTATTAAAAGTTTAAAACTGCGTATAATTTGGGAATAGTTATAAAAGAAGCCTTATTAAAATCACTTTTGTCGACAAAAAGTTTCTTTCATTTTCAGAAAAAGTGTTTTTTATCCATATTGTTAATATGATTGAAATGAATTAATATCTCAAATTTGACATATTTTTGTTTTCAGATTTTTATTGTAAGAAAATCCAGTCGAGACCACATCATGGCCTTGTCTGTACAGTTTCCTGGCCAGGATGGTACCCAAAACGTTGATCATTATTTGATTGAGCCCACAGACGTTGGATTACACTTGCAGGGCTCAAGTCGACTATTTGATGACATACCTAAACTTATTGCTCATTACTGTGACAACAAGTATGTATCAGTCTGTTCTCATTTATCTGATCTCATAATAAATATTCTGTTCTGTTCTATTCTTACTTGAATAGAAGATCATTCTTTTGTTATACATTAAGACCCGACAGAATCAAGATTACCATGATTCAAAATAATAGACACTGGTGTTCATGAAATGGAGCAAGTTTTTAAAAAAAATAATGGTATTTTTGTCTTCCTTCCTTTTGAAGGACTAAACGATTTTTACCAGACATGTCTGGCAGTCAGTGTTATCATTTTACCTCCATTTTTAAGAAATGCAAATTTTATCATTCATTTGTAGTGCAATTTACTGGAAATGGTTATGCGCTACCATTTTTTTAGTCATTTTTTTTTGAGAATCTGTCACTAATACAAGCCTAACATGTGGGGGATATTGCAGCTATAAGTTGACCATTAAAATGCAAACAATGTAATCATACCAGCTCAAACTGTAATATAAACCTACATTATGATATGTTGGCCAGATGTTATAATGTAATAGCTTTAAAATTGTCAAATGTCATGTCGATCAGGTGTATGACTTATCAGCTGTGGGTTGTTGCATGCAATTTCATTCCTTTCCTTATGTTTTTTCAAAAAATTATATGCTTTGCAATTTTATTGAATGCTTTTTCAAAATTTTGACAGTTTAATGCACATTGACCTATATCAGAAAATGCACTTTGAAACAGAAACAAAATATTTTAACTGTTTCCTCAAAATATGAAGTTTTTTTAACTGGCATTAACAATTACCTGGACACCTTGGAAATGTCCATCAATATTAATCTTGAAAGTTTTCTTTCAAAAAGATTCTTTATTTATCGGTATTATAAGTTTTCTATGGCTGGAGTCTGGAATACATGCCTAGGTCTTTATAATGACTAGCAATGATGTTAATAACAGCGGAAGTAAATCACCTGTTGTGAGATTAATCTAGTTATTTACATGTATTATTACCATGTTAATGCACCAGTTAACTTATCATGTTATCTACATTATTAGCTTGTTGTTTGAGTCTGTAAATGATTGTAAATATGAATCAACTTTAATCTCATCTCACTGTAATTCACTTGCAAAATGTAATTTTCTATCCTTGAAATTCCATCAATTACTGGACGTTTTAGATATTAAATTAATTTACCACATTACCTTTCTTAAGCTAATCAATTTTTTGCCAAGCCTGTTTTTACTTTTTAATGAGTTGCTAATTCTATCACCACTGCAAATTACTGACTACTAGCAAAAGTTTATCATAGTTTGTAACCTAATTTAGTTATTTTTCATGCTTTGTCATGTTATTATAGTTTGATGTCAGAAAAGTAATGGTTTCAAATAATGTGTATGTTACAAATTTGAATCTGAGTCCATCGTTTAACTGTTATTTCACAATTTTAGTGTCATAATTCATTCAGCAATTGGTGGCCAAAGGTTACTGCGCTGTAGTCTTTTATATGATATACTTTTACTGGATTTCTGATATTTCATTTTTTGTCTGGTTTACAGAGAGGATTTACCGCACAGACTGGTTCTCCCACCGGCTGTTAGGGTAGCCAAGACCTCAAAAGAACTGAGTGGTCTAGCAATGTTAGGTCAAGGTAAGTCATGCTTTGTGTTAAATGTTTTCAAGGGCACTTATATCGAATAAACATAAATTGATTATTCAATACGTAGATTATTATTTGTATTGTAAATTTATGGTTGACAGTTGGTTGTCGACATTTCTCTTCTTCATTCTTCACGTCCATTTCATAAAATTGTCATGATTTATTACGAGCGTTATGAAATTTTATCGACTAATAATGAAACATTTTATGCAATCAAAATTCCTCTTTAATACCGAATCAGGTAGAACTGTTGGTCGGTAGTGTTCTGTGTGTTTATGGGTACTTAGAAACTTTCCTTGCTAACAATGAATTCCCATATTTGTGGGATTAAAATTCCTCTACTGCTTGATTTATATTAGAGTGCATTGTAAATGTATCCATTTGTGATAGCGTTTATAGCATGTTATTTTCCGCTTATTTTCATAACTTTCCAAATAAATAAAATGTCAAACAAGAGCATTAAATCTACTGAGACCATTATCTAACATTTTCTCACAAGCAGTTTTTATACAAAATTAATGTTTCTGACAAAGATATTGCTGCAATAAAATTTAAAATGAATATCAATAATATGAATCTTGTGAATATAGTAACATGTGACATTATGAAGTGAACATTGAAGATGGAGGCCACCGCGGTGGTTCAGTGGTTAGTTCACTGAATTTGTAACCTGGTGTTCTGGGTTCGATTCCTGGTCGTGGCAAGTCTACCCTTCCATGAAAAGTTGACAGAAAAAGTTTTGAAAAAAGGGGTGTTTAACCCAAATAAATAGATAAGAACATTGAAGATAGTAATATTTTCAGCCAGTATTTTATCTATTTGTAATTTTTTATTTGTAGATTTTTGGACATCTTCAAAATATGATGTTCAGAGTCGGTCATCCAGCAGATCCAACTTGTCTGAACATTCCGTTGCCATGAATAAATCCCAGAGTGAACCAATCAGCATTAATAAAAATCCTGTGTCAGCTTACAGCCAATCAGATGCATTGTTACTCCCACAGACTCCACCAAACAACCAATCAGATGCATTGTTATTCCCACAGACTACATCAAACAGCCAATCAGAAGGAGCGTTACCTGAAAACTCTCCTCCAAAACCGAAAGTCATAGATTTTTCTTCCTATTTAATTCAAAAGCCATCAAAGACATTGATAGAAATTGGCCAGACAAGTACTAGTACTCACCATAAAGTAACAACTGTGTCAGACAAAGTTCAAACAAAGTGTTCAGTGGCTTCTAGTAAAAGCACTAATTCTTTTCTTATGAAAACTGAAAACAGACTAAGTGATCATGTGACTTCCAAAAACCCCTTGACACGAAGTTCTTCCCTCCAAGAGGAGAATACTCCGAAGCAAAGATTTGTGTTACGTGTGAATGAACATGAAAACAGAGTTGATATTCAACTCAGCAACAAAAGAGATTCACAGGTTTCTGTGCCCTACGCAAAACCAAACAAAGGTGGATTTACGCAAATTGACTCAGATCAAGAATCAGACTTACCTAGGGAGTATTTAAACAATCCTGAGGAGTATTATTTTCGAAGTAATCTTTCAGATAAACTAAGTGACTATGAGGATATTTGGAAGAACAATTACGCCGATCCTAAAGTTGGAAGTGTTCAAGCTGACATTGTGCAAAGATTGCAACCAAATTTAGTCAATGGATATAGTTCGAGAAGTCCAACTTCTCCAATCTTTCATGATCATTGCTTCAGCCAAACAAAATTGACTTCTGATTTGGATGTTAGTTTGGATAAATTAACAATATCAGTTGCTGAACAAACAAGCAAAGAAGCAGTAATTGTTTCCAGTGTGTCGTCTGCAACAGCAGAAAGTAGTGTCACATCTACTGTTTCAAGTTCTAATATAACTCAGTGCACTACAAGTGTACAAAAGGATAATAATGTTCAAAGTGTGATCTCTAACAATGAATCAGTTCATAGTAAAGTGAGTGATGAACTTCAGTTAGAAAGTACAGTGACTATGTCTATATTTGACAGTATTCTGGAACAGGAAAGTGATATTGATAGTGACAGTAACAAAGATGGTAGTTGCCATAGTGATAATGATGCAGAAGCAGACACTGAAGATCCAGAAGCAGAACCAAAAAACTCTGTACATACACAAACTAGTCCAATGTGGAAACTAAAATCTCCTCCATTTTCGAAGAGTCCAAAAAAATCATTTTCTGCGCAGTCACTGGTTGCCATGAAAAGCCCAGTTTATTCTGAGCCATTTGATGCTATCAGCCCTGAAGAAAAAGCAGTTGATCCTGCTCCAAAACTTCCAAAGAAATTTCGAAGAAGGTCAGCTCCTGCTATTGGGGGAGTTTCAAAAAGACGTCTGCCATCAACTGAGTGTTCAAAATTATCTCCTTTTACTTTTGAAACAGATGTTAAATCTGTTGAAGAGGAGAAATCTGAAAGTGATCCTGACAGTGCTAAGGAAATTGAAGATGTGTTTGAAATGTCATTGGAATTAAACAAAGAAATTGACATTGACAATGTGAAACATAGTGATGGTCATACCTATGAAACAGCTTGGTTTAGCAAACCAGACCTTCCTGAGAAGCCTAAACCATCACCTAGACGTAACAAAGGAAAGAAGCCACCAAATTTGTTACAAGAAGCATTAACAAACCAGCGAAACAAACAAGAGGCTTTGAGAAATTCTCAAGATTGTTCAAACGAATTATCTCAGAATATAATGAATGATTTTGAATTTTTGGATGATTTCGATGAAAACCACAATCCATCTAGTCCTTCTGTGGGTAAATTTCCTGTGTTGGTAAAACCAACTAACGATAATAAAGTTACATACTCTGAGGGTTCTACAGCAGAGGATATTATCACATCTTGTAATCCAGAACTAACATTAAGACCAGTGAAGCCCTTCCCAGTGTTCAGTGCATTATCAGAGTATGATAATTTAAACAATACGCCATATGTGGCAACATCCGGTCTATCTGTGAATAGTGCCGGGACTACTTTCTGTAATCCTTGGGAAAATAGTGTGCTTGGAAAAATCATGAAAATTCAAACAAATCAAAACTCTTTGCATGTTCCTATGACTGCTCCTCCCACTGGCCATGCCCCGCCCCCTCTCCCTTCTCTTGATCCTAGGGAGAGGATAGAGGCGTGGCGTCAATCTAGTCAAAAATATCACAGTGTTCATATTGATACAGAGGATGAAAATGGACTCAGCACTGACTCAATAGAAGCAGTGACTTTTGGCGGTGACAAAAATAGTTCCTTTGAATTTCGAGTTTCGACAAATGGACCTAATAGTCAAAGTCAATCTGATAAAACATTAGTTCAAGGCAAGAGTGTGACTTATTCAGAGACTGGGAGACATTGCGAAAACATTCCATTATTTGGTGCAGACTTTCGTGATAAAGTAGTCCCCATTCTTGGTAAGTATTGTATATGTTGAATGAAAGTTGACAAAATTTACTGTTGTGTACTTAAATGGTAACTTATCTCACAAGTATCTTAGATCTAATGCCAAGTGAAGTTAACTTTTATATTGGGTCACAATAATTTTAGTGAATTAACATAATAGAAAAGGATAGTCCAATTCAATCTGTTTTGGTTTTGATGTTTTAACCACTATACTGTTGCTGTTTTAATCAGAATGTACTTTTATTTCAGCTCATCCTCGATTGTTAAATAAATCTGATAGAAACAGAAATCCTGATCGTGCCATACGAGATTATATAATTGGTCTTTCTAAAGACAAAAGCACCACATTTGGAAGTACCATCATCAACTTTATACAGTGTACTCAAGAGAGTTCTGACCCTAATCCTCACAATATTACAAGAAATGTAAGTTGCCATGGAAACCAAATTTATTAAAATACACATATACAATCTTATTATCTTTGACGCAATGAGTTGTCATAAGTGACATCATCTTATCAAATGTTGATAGCATTGAATGTTTGGAATCTATCTTTGATAAGATGAGTGATGATAAAAAAATTGCATTCTTTTGAAGTTACCAGAAAATATTCACACCTATGATTGATAAATTGTGTATTCTGGGAGTATTAAGTTCCAGTTTGTTTATGATAGATTTCTTCTTAATTACTCAAAAAAATTCAAGGTATTGCTACTAAGGGATGGTTTTCATCACTGGCAGTTATCAGTTTTCTTAAGTTATAAGGTACCTGTGGCCTCTTAAATGTCAAATGTCAAAAAATCTTGGGATATCTTTGTCTCTTATTTTGTATTGATCATTAATATAGTCAGGGTATTATACTGTTGTCAGTGTCAGAATATGAAAATAATCCTCCTACAATTTTTGTCTAATCCTGTACGACAAAGAAGTCATTGTTTTTCTTGATACCGATTATTTGTCAATAAGAACTAAGTGATAAGTTTGTTTGAACATTGTCAGGGTGATGTACTGGTTACAGTATCATTGTGACTGACTGTATCATGTGACTGATTGTTTCATGTGACTGGTTGTATCATGGCATAAAATTTGTTGTGCACCATAAACACTTGAAGCAACCAAAGTAATGAATGGCAAAGGTAGACATTGTATTGAAATGGTTGATTTTGTATTTTTCATAACCTTTTTAGAATTAAAAAAGTGAGTGGATTTTTGTTGGGGTGGGGGGGTATAGGGATAAACCACTGACTTGTACCATTTTGTTGACTTAGTTCATTTACTGTAGGAATGCCCATGTGATGCATGTCTGTTGTCCATACAGATCAATTTCCTGTTTGGTTGACTGAAGACTCCTTTGGATATTTGGGGGGGGGGGGGGGGGGTTAAGGGAATAAAATGTTCAATCATGTGTTCCTTATATATTCTTCGCTGTCTGACTTTTGCACCAGAATTGTAATGACCTAGTCTTGTATCAACTATCATGAATATCTCGTATTTATTCATATCACGTTCTAACATAATTTGTTTTTACTCTGGAGAGCTGCTACAAAATGAATGTAGACATTTTGATATTGATGTTGTATTCTCTGTACAAATTAGATCACTCGTAATCCTGATACAGTCTGACAATTCTGTACAGTCTGTGCATATTTTACTGCCTCAAATATTCCAATTTCTACATTTTGACTGAAAAATGCTCTACCATTATGCAGATACTGTCTATGTTTTGAAAAGTTCAAGGGACAAGAAACAAAACATGAGACTTACCGGTATACCATTTTCGCAGGCTGTAATTTTGTTTTTCATAACTTCTTACACATTCTAACAGTTCTAAAAATCTGTATTTTGACTTAATGAAAATAAGATGTTGATTGATGTCTAGGTCTTCTTTATTGTTCACCATTTGATAATCAGATTTAGATGATAACAATTCTATAATTAAAGTGTGCAAGTTTTTTCTGCTTTTACTGGATTTCTGTTTTTTTTTTTTTTTTTTTTTTTTCAAAGTTCCCAGTCACTTAGCTCCAGAATATGTATAGTAGTGCTAAAAAATGCTTATTTTCAGGAGTTTCATTCCAATGGACCTCCTACCAGCTCCTGGTTTCAGGTTTTTCTCTTCTGCCAACTTGCACCCATGAAATTATCTTGTTACTCTATGAGTGATGAATTTGGTCTCAAAAGGCCAAGATAGCTGAACTGTTGCTGTTGAATAGTTTTTGTTTTCATGATTAACAATGTACTGGTACTAATGTCTTCAATGAGGAGATAAATTTTAAACTGTATGAAATGTTGATGTTTCAGGTTCGACAGTTCATGACTGGTATAAAGAATTATCTTGTGAAACATGGAGAAGGAGAGCTGGAGAATCTTATAGATAGAGAGCGTACTCAGGTATATAACAATATAATGACAATGACGAGAAAATGTGTAATGATGTATATGGTCCATGTGGCTATTCGAAGCCTAAGTTCATCGGCCATCATACATAATGATTGTCTTTAAGATGTGCCAGTCCCCTATGATGTTCTATACATGTATAAGTATATTTTCCAAGGTTCCTATACCGGTACTCCAAATTGTTTATTTATAACATACAGTATGGCAATGGGAGTGGCTGTGTGATTATGCAAACAAATAAGTATTGTCCAAAAATAAAAAATAAATTCTCTTGTATTAATTACTCCATAAATAAAAATTACTAAGTAATTATCATCTGCATGGTGACTAATCAATACTTTTTAAAACCCAAAAGTCTTGAAAATGAGTGTACTCTATTTATATTGCATAATGTTCTATTTTTGATGAAATGTCACCACAAACATTGTCATACTTTGGAACCTGTTCTTAATAATACTAATTTCCAGTTTCGGTTTTGTAAAAAAAGTATTATTTGAAATATGACGAAGTACTTTTTGGAAATAAACAATGATTAAACGAATAGGGCATGTCCTCACATTTGGAAGAAGCCACCTCGAAGCTCAAAATTATGTAAACAATATTTGAAACTTTAAATGAAAACAATCAATGACAAACGCAGCAAGGAAGTAATGGACTTCTTACACGATATTTTAGCCTTTGAATGCCCTTGAAGTAATGAGACGCTATTGTTTCCGATACGGTTTGATGTTGTATCATGTTACTAACGCTGCTTATATCTCTGTTTGTCGGGTCAAATAATGCATTATGATGCATAGTCTCGTGTTCCCTTAAGCCCTCCTATGTGTCAATGGGTTACGTCTCGTTGGAACACCTCCATGACATTCTTGGCATTCTCAAGGAAATCATAATCGCATTTGTAAGGAGAGCATGTGATTTTAAATTTTGTTTTGACTGGAAATAATTTCGGTCAGTACTTTTTGCGACACGTAATTGATAATTGTAGACATACTATTTTTATGCATTATGATGATCTAATTAAATTAGCTTTGGAACATATGAAAATTTGTTGCATCTAAGCAGGTGTTTAATGTATTAATTAATATATAAATGCTTTATTAGAGATTTACTGCCAATTTGACATTTTATGAGATAAAGATTTGTCGGTACATGTGTACCTAGCTGTTGTGAAATTTC
This sequence comes from Lutraria lutraria, assembly GCA_964023205.1. Classification (NCBI taxonomy): domain Eukaryota; kingdom Metazoa; phylum Mollusca; class Bivalvia; order Venerida; family Mactridae; genus Lutraria; species Lutraria lutraria. The sequence goes on along the minus strand of OZ026834.1, from coordinate 14,818,614 downwards.
TGAAATTGATGCACTCCATGAAATTCTTGATAAGTATTTTTTATGGCTTAGTAAAAGCTTAATATATACAAAAATTATGCAATAACAGTCCAGTCATTAGTGTTTCGTTAACTGGTCAAAATAGTTTTATTATACGCTTGCAGGTATGTAAGATTTTTTCTGGTCAATCCGTCAGAATGTTCTTTATATGTAATTAATAAGGTGCTATTTATAAGTATGATAAATATGAACTTGAAACACTCTGGTTGCAATGTTTTTCTGATTATTTCAGCTCGGCAAAAATGAGATACTCAACATTGATGCAATCATAGAGGGCGCTTTGCACGTCTGTGTCATACAGCCATTGAAACAAGATATCTACCGTTTGTTTGTCAATGAATACACAAGGTACTTGATATATTTTGTATTCTAGAATTATGTCCATGTTCATATGTAGAAAATAGTTGAAAAGGAACTCGAGCTTAATGCTATATGTCTTATGAAACAATATTTAGGGACTGAGATTGAAATTGTTTGTTTAACCATCATTAATGTCTGTCCCTTATTTTACATCTTATTTACAATTATATAGTACATTTTGTTATTACCAAAATGTGGGTAATTTTAGTAATAAATATTCATTGGTTATGATTTATTGATTTAATTTACATACATACGCACAACTATCGACATTAAAATTTTGTATTTTCACTGTAAGACTAAATTTCTGATTTCCCCTATGATCAACTTCATAGTTGTGTTATATATACCCGGTATGTCAAATATTCTCATGTGTAAAAATTGTTAATTTTCTGAACCATATGGAAAAGTACGCCAAATTGAAAGGAGAAAAAGAATTTTGTTTTGTGGGATTGCTTGATTAGCTTTTTTGTTCAAAACAAGAACCATTAACTGTATTAAATTACTGAGCGTCTGACCTTTAATCTTAATGCTTATTTTATTAAAAATTGTTTTTATTTTAAGGAATGGAAATTTGAAACTACTGTCAAGCAATATAAAGTATGCGAGAACAAAGACCGCTGAAGAAATTGGAATTCGGGTAATTTTTCACCTCACTTTTCCCCTTGTTATTGTTCTAATTGTCCAGTGTACCAGTTTAAATATGTCACTAATAGCATATTGATCTCATTAATCTGTCAGGGATTAATTAATAGTATGCTAACAAGGGTGTTGATTTACGGTATGTTTATAGTTGCTGTTTTGAGACACACACATAATATATGATTGGTAGAACTTGTACAGTCAAACCTGTGTTAGCAGCCACCTCCATATAAAAGTCACCCTGTGAATAAAGGCCATTCTTTTAAAAATCATCATTGATTTTTCAGAACAAATTGACCTCTGAATAAAGACCACCTGTCAATAAAGGCCACAGTATGTCTTACCCAAGGGTGGTCTTTGTTCACAGATTTGACTGTTTTATCAAATATCTGTGTTTTTGTGCTTAAATTTGAAAATCTACTTATTTCATATAAAATTATTTTCTATAATTATTTACTAATTATTTTTTTATTTTATTTATCATCTTCATTATTTTGTATATAAAACAATTATACATGAACTATCAGCCAACTGGCAAACGTTATGTTCTTTTCATTCAAATGATAATTGGATCTGGTTTCGATATGTTTAAAAATAGAAAAGCAATTATTAACTGGTTGATTTAGTATGATTGTACAAGTAATTATCAAATTTTCAATTAGTGACTGATAACTGTGTACTACTTGACTAATTACTTATATAGCTGTAAGCAAACTTCTACATTCTGCTCCAATCTGTGCTACCATGTTCTATCTTGCTAATTAAACATAAATATTTACAGCCTTGTGGTACTAATGGAATTTAAATTCTTGAACAAAGGTCACAAAAAATACAAACATTTTGTTCAGGAAACATTCTTCATTGATTTATGAAGTTGCTTTATTGGACAATTTAAGAACATTGGTTCATGAATTACTCCATAATGAGAATCTGGCAAGTCAATCAAGAACTGTTCATGAACTATTAATGTTTCCATAAACTTCGGCTTGCAGGGATGCCATAACACTTATTCTAAATCTGATTCCAAACAATTTATGTTATAATTATAAAATCATTATGTTTGATTATCACTTACTATATTTTTTGTAATCATTATATAAGTGTACCGGTAATTATGGGGGCTTCCATAGTTGAGTGATCATGATTTCTGACTATTAATCACAAGCCCCTTACTGTAACGAGACCCACCTAAGACCAGATTTTACATGTAGCTAGCTTACAGAAAGTCTGTGGTTCTACTCAGGTGTATGTCTAGGATCTTCCTCCACTGTTGGAGATTGAATTGATGCCAATGACCATGACTGTTGGCGCTCTGTTTAACCCCAGAGAAAGCATAATTGTTCTGTATTTATATTTCATAAAAAGGACTTATATTATGTTTTTATATATGATTAGAAAGGACTTATGTTATGTGTTATATATATTACAGAAGGGACTCTCTCCACCAGATGATGCAACACTCGATACGATCAAACATTATTTCACTCGCATGCAGAAATCCCACTCTCCATTGAAGAAGTTAGAACATCTTCTCTCAGCCACTTCATCCATCTATAAATGTGTAAGTTTCTTATATATTACATATTCTGAAACAGTGTCAATTAACCCTGTCCCTAACGGAACAGCGAGATGGCTCATTTGTCTCTCTGGAAAATGTTCATAAGACTATGATATAATTGCTTGCATTTTAGAGAAAATTATCACTTCACTATACACTGATCAGAATCCAGTTTTTTGCAAGGATATGAAGCTAGGCAGGTGCATTTAGGAATTAAATTAGCTCTGGTTGGATCGCATGCTGCTCTGATGTTTGTTTTTATCCATGTAAACATTTGTGCAAAACATGTATAATGTGTGTTGTTTATGTCCACATGCAGTGTTGATTGTTTATTTGTTCTGCCTAAAAATCTAACAGGAAATTTATTAGTTTTTTTTAGAAAATATATTTTAGCAATGTGTTGTTAATATCAATAAAGATTGGTTTAATAATTTACTATTAAGTTTTTATCAATTTAATCTAGTCTATTAGATAGCTTATCTTGATACAAAACCTGATGCTTATGTTGCTTACATCTGGTATTCCCAATATTAGAATGAAGAATTAATTATGAAAACAGCATTATGTTGGCTAAAGGACGAGAAAGATGTTAAATATAATCAAATATCTATTAGTGCTCCAGTCTTCTCCTATGTTAATCAGAGAAATAGATTATGGTATTTTTTCTCTTAGTGTTTATTTTGACCATTAAGAGATGAGTTAATAGGAATAGCTCTTGTCCAGGCTGAAAGACAATACTACTGTTTTTAACTGCCCAGTGATCTAGGCACTTCATGCACCTAAGATGGCCTGGCAAATTGTTGAAAGTGATAATTACTTATAGTGCAGTTTGTTAAACTGGTCAAAGCTGAATAATTACATGGTCACTTAATGGGTTTATTTTTAGCTTCATACCTTGGTCGATAGTTCCAATTTATTTTAAATCAACCGAATGTTCCATTGTATCATAAGTGTATTGACTGTGAAGTTATGCAGCTTTGATGCAATTTAGTAATTTAAAAATTGTTTTTGCTAATATGGTTTTTAATCTAAGGGAAGTAACTCATGTTTCATTAACTTTCCAGGTGGCAGTTGGCAATCAGGGTAATAGTTCTCCTCCAGCATTTGGTGCGGATGGTAAGTAGAGAGATTACTGTATTCAGCTCATTTAACTATCAAAATATTATTATTAAGAAATAAGTGACCAGATTTATTTGTTACCAAGTTATAGTGAATATTATGTACCCATTTATATCACGAGTTGTTGATAAATTCGGCTTTCAAGTGTTAAGTTTCATGGGGGATAAGTTTTCAGCTGATCAACCATCGCCACAAACTGTTTTAAACCTAAATGCTATGTAACAGGTGTTGCAATGTTTAAATGGGCAAAACATGAGAATACTCGTATTAAAAAAGTCTATTTTAATATTCAATTTAATAGAGAACATTAGAGGCAAGCTTTAAGAAATATTATTAAACACATGTTGTTTTATTTCAGACTTTTTGCCTATGTTGATCTATGTGTTGATACAATGTGGTATGGTTTCCGTGGAGATCGAAGCAGACTATATGTGGGGCTTGCTACATCCTTCACTCCTCAATGGTGAGGGCGGCTACTATCTTACATCACTCAGCAGTGCGGTACTCGTGTTGAAAAACTTCAAAGAGATGCAGGAAACCAGCGCTTCCCAACAAGAGGTAATAATAATTATAGTCTTCTTACTGCAAACTGAGTACCGTTGTAACCTGTATCAGAAGCCAATTTCTGTCAGATATTTAAACTTCGCCCCAGGCCATGGTCCAGTTGTTAAGTGTTCTGGATTAGTTCACAATTTCTTGGACGATATTTCAGCTTTCCATAGCTGTCATTTGCTGGGTGTTCATGAATTTGATGCGGATCAAAATACTAGATTTTTCTACATTCACCATGCAATTGTTAAACTAGTTCCCATTCCATGTTGCAGTGCAAGTCTGTTAAGTTCAGTTTCCACAAGTACTTTCAGTACTTTGATTAAATCTGTGAACATTTTTGGTCCTTTGTGGTTGGAATGCATGTTGCTAAATCTTTATTTTGTGTTCAAGTTAATGTATGAATACTTTTATTTATTTATTTATCTTATAGGGAAAGTTGCCCAGTATTAGTGACATGCAGGGATTTCTAAAGATAGCTATACCTGATGAACAGAGGGACACCATCGTGTGGAGAACTTTACCTGTAAGACCAAGTATGACAACCAGAGATGTCTGTAAGTATTATAGTTAGTTATAGTCTAAACAATGTAAGCTGTAAAATTTGGTTAGATCAATGCTATGATCTAGTCTGTAGTACTTTTTATGCTTTTAATTATATTAATAAATAAGTAAGATCATGTAAGTTCTTCATTAATCTGTGCACTCCAAAAACTGAAGAAATTATTGTTTATACCTAAAACATTCACAAAACATTTTATATGATATTTATCGGTACAATATTGAATGATACATAATTTATTATTATATGTTTGTTATTAAGAAAAATATTAATAGTATTATTAATGAAATTATTGATATTTGCAGGCTCCATGATTGCACACAAATTCAAGTTTACCAATCCACAAGATTATGGACTTTACACTCTGGAGAATGGAGAAGGTATGAAATCTATCCATAAGGATGTCTTACTGTTCTGTCTTGTGCGTTTTCTTTCCTTTGCTGCCCTCTAGTGGTAAATGAATAATTAGTAGGCAGACCCTTCTTGGCATTAATTATTTTCATTTTGACAAAAAAAGACTACAATCAAACCAGTGTAAGCAGCCACTACCAAGTAAATGATAATGCCCTTTCTTTTAAATACCATCATTGATAAATCTGAACAAAATGACCTCTGAATAAAGTCCACCTTTCAATTAAAGCCACATTTTGTCTTACCAAGGATGGCCTTTGTTCACAGGTTTAACTGTATATACATGTTTAAAAACAGATCATGTATTCATTTCATATGTTAAGAAATACAGATTTTACACTTTCTGAAATGTTCATTTTACATGTTAGAAAGTACATAATGTACACTATTTTTATTATTTTATTACAGAACACAAATTGATGGATATGGAATGCCCACAGTCTTTGAAAGTTGATCGTTCATTACATAGGAAAGATTGTATATTTGCCTACAAGAGGAATGCTGCCAATATAGCATGGCCTAAATCAGTGGAGTAAAGGGCCATCTTTCGGAACCAAACTATATGCTTCATTCTTCACTTGGCCTAAATCAGTGCAGTAAAGGGCCATCTTTCGGAACCAAACTATATGCTTCATTCTTCACTTGGCCTAAATCAGTGCAGTAAAGGGCCATCTTTTGGAACCACACTATATGCTCCATTCTTCACTTGGCCTAAATCAGTGTACTAAATTATGGGGCATTTTTTTGGAACCAAAATTATTGCTTCATTTTTCACTCGACCTAAATCATGGCCTAAATCAATGTCAAACAACGCAAGTGTTACACCAGTGCAGGGGAATGAATACCTTAACATGATATTGCCCAAATGATACATATGCTGTGATGTTCTTTAGTCTGTGGTCAAGAGGAACACAGTTTACAAGGCATGAACTAAATCAGTACTATGATTTATATGACCATTTTATTCTAAGAACCAAATGTTGAAGGACAATGGATGAAGAGAAACTCTTGTGAAAGTTAGAATTATTCTGTTAACGATTGAGTGACATCTTGTATGAAGGACTTTGACAGTATGTCTGTATAGTACTTTGAGATTGTTATTTTCTAATCATTATTTGTCGCTAAGATTTAAAACATACAAACTCATATAAGCTAAACCATAAGTTGGGGAAAATATGGACCTTCGTGGAAGTTAATGGAAGTCGTTTTCTTGATATCTAATATCAAAACTGTTCATTTTGTTAGAATATGTTCATCTTTGTTCATTTATGGATCTAAAGTATGTGTTAGATGTAGAGTTCACCCCATTTTTTCAGGTGTTCATTTTTTTGTCGTATATAGTTAATAATGTTAAGTTATAGTCTGTTTGCAATGTGTTGTAACCATGACATTTACATATTAGTATCAGTCTTAATTATAAATGGTCTGTCTAAAGCATGGCATTTGTAAGACTAAATGTTTGGCTTAAGAATTTCAAAATATCTCTTGAGAAAGTGAAATATGGATATAATGATAAACAAGTGTTTCAAATTATATTGAATAAGGTGAAAATTGATATGGCTGAAATCAATTAAAAAAAATAGTGCTATGTTAACTTAAAGTTATCTTGTTTGGCCATCCTTAAAAAGTTGGTTCGTAGTTACATGACCCAAATTTTTAACAAATACATGTATAGGCATTTTCTTGTTGTGATTAACATTATATGCTTGTATTGAAAATGAAAAGATGGAAGAAAAAATGATATTATGATTTTTGTCAAAATTGAAGGAATACATTGTAGATCTGGGGAATTTTAGTGAATTGGTCATGTGACAGCATACCAACATTAATTTAAGGATGGCCTTATGTGTTAAATTCTTATGTACATTGTAGTAAGAATTGTTGTTTTAACCACTTTTTACTTGTTACTTATGGATAGTAAAAAACTATTGTAAAGTATCAAATAGATACAAAGATTGAATGTTTATAAGTATTTCTTAACTCAGATATGTTGTACTAATTTAAAGCTGACCTTTTTGCTTCATTTTTCAGATCTTTGCATTTTCTCCTTAAATTATTTGGTGCTAATCCTGTTTTAACTATAGTTTTGTTAACTGTTTGTTTCTGCAGTTCAGTTTTGTTGATCCAATGTCTTATGTTAATACAATGATGTGACATGTACATGTATTAGTACATAAAATATAGAAGTGTGAAGTAACTCATTATCAGGAAGCCTAAAAAAAATTCTGGTTACTTGCTCGTAAAAATAGGATAGGTAAGGCAGGATTTTTTTATTTATTTATTTTTGCTGTTGAAAACTGTGGAAAGGTAAAAAAGTGAGAAATTTGATGTATACAGTTCCTCGGCCTAATGAACAGATTAGGGTCACCAGGGAAAATTAGGGTAGGTCAGGTAACCAGAAACAAACACATCTTTTTTTACACCTGAAGTATTGCACACTTTTGGTGTAAAGGAACATTTTTTATTTCCATGTGTTACGCTAAGAGCAATGTACAAAACTTGAGTAAAAACTTACTTTTACTCCTTGTTTGTAATTAAGAGTATGGTACATGTATATCATTACTTGAAACAGTTGGTATTTTTATCTTATACTGTACAGTATGCTGACAGATAAATTGTTTTTATATTATTTTTACAGTGCCATACCTATTGTTTGAAATACATTAATATGTTTTTAAAGTATGAAAAAGGAATTTATTTCGTTTCAAAAGAAAACTACTAAGTGTACTCTTTTTGAATGGATCTCAAATCAAATGTGAGATCTTATCATTTATTCATGCAACAAATGTTTTTGCAAAAACTTGTGGTGTAAAGTAAAAAAAGTAAAACATTTTACCCCTGATTAACTATAGCAAATTAGGATTTCAATAAAATAAGACATTTTTATTTGAACTTGAAATTATCTGTTAGGTAAGGTATCAAATTTGTATACACTACACAGTTACTACTTAATCTAAGTTAAGTTTTGGACAGTATTTTGACAACTAAAATTTTCCAGAAAATCGAATACTTGACATACAAATTAGCATAATATAAATCACTTCTATTTTATTGTAACAGATAAATGTGTTTGGAATGCTACATAATAGTCATATCTTTGAATGAAAAGAAAAAAAGCCAACTTTCCGCTATGAAATATCTGGAGACATGTTGAACACAAATCAATGGCTTAACCATTAGATACCTCTCAACGGTCTGGCATGATTCTGTTAGATTTTTAAATCAGCGTATGATATTGACTTGGGATATTTTTGTGTAGTAGTTAACTTGAATTACTTTCACTTTTGTCTGTATTGTGTAAATATCTTAACGCTTTTTTATTCATGTTATTGGTGTATATTTGGTGTATGTTTGAAAAATATTTTCAAATATTATTTATATCCTAAGTGCTGGCTTTGTACGCTTGTTGTAGACATGAAACATTTCCATATATAGCCTGTATCAGTTCAAAGTTGAAGTATTTTATCCCTTGTATTAGTCAAGCTTTTTTCCATTTTTATACATAAATATTTTACGAAAACACTGTAGTTTTATTGTAACTGATAACTCTGTTACGTTGATTCCATGTAATGTTAGTGGTAAAAGAATTTTGTTGATATTATTAAGTTATAAGAAATGTTTATTCTAAATGAATGTTAGTGCAAAAGTATCATTGTTCCTGTTGTTAATGCTTTAATGCAACTTATATTCATTCTAGTTGTATTGTGAAATAAAAAAAACCTGCTAAATAAACTGACTTGTGTTTTTTACTTAGCATTTGTGAAGTGCCAGATTACCGTAGGCCAAATGGAATGATCCAAATTTATACTTGTTTGCAAAATGAGCAAACTATACAGGCTGTCACAAGAAAAAGATTGACAATTTGCATTTAATAAAAACAAGGAAAAACAAATTAATATTTTCATTTATTTTACTAAAAACTGCACACTAGTATTAACATTCACATCTAAAATAAAAAACAACAATTGTTTAAATAAAACAAAACACCGTTTCAAAAACCAAACATCACAATTTTTAATTTATATAATTATAACAATTGTTTAAAATTTTTAACATTAGGGTTTAATGTTACACCAACAGGATCATTTGGTGACTTTCCAGCTAAAACAGTGGAGGAAGATTCCAGATGTGTACTTGGGTAAAACCACCAACCTTATGACAGCTAGCTAGACAAGCTTACTCACATGTGAAATTCGGTCCCAGGTGGGTATCAAACTCGTAGTGGTGAGGGCTAGTGATTAATAGTTAAACCATAACCACTCAACCACAGTGGCCCCTAAGTAAAAACTACAATAATAAAAAAAATCACTATATAATCATTATTGGATCTGTGAACATGATTGTATCAACAGTATAATTACAAGTTACATTTTTGTACATGATTGTACTGCAAACAGTCCTGACTAAAGCTCTATATTTAGATATTTATGCAATAATTCAATGCTTACATAATGTATGAATCAGACAATACACAAAGATCCCTCCTATAAGTGCATCAACTGATTAATGTCTGTTATGAGAGGGTAGTTCAATTAGTATGCATGTGAAGCTTACGGATAGAAAGTGGTTAGTACTGGTTAAGGCCTAAATGAAGTCTAAGAAAGCTGGTTAGGATAACTGCCCGCCACGATATGACTGAAATAATGTTGAAAATGGCGTTAAGCCCGATGAAACAAACAAACAATAGTATGCATGTATGTATAAAGATGATTTAAGATACATCCTTGTACCACTTAATGTGATCAAATAATTAGATATAGCTCATTGAATGAAAGTATCTTTTTATTCACATGTTATTAACAAAAATTAACAAGAGGGCCACGATGGCCCTTTATCGCTCACCTGAGAACAAAGGCCAATAATTAATGACAAGGTGATATAGTTTCCATCTCGTAAAACTCATTTTTACGTAGATTTTGAGATCAAAACCAACAATGAAGGTATAATACTGATAAACAAGCTAAAACGTAGCAAATTTTCTAATCCAAGGGCCCATAACTCTTGAAGTTCTGGTCCGATTCCGCCCATAATTGAACTAGTCCAAGATCTTTTGGTTATACACAATTACTGAAAATATGATTATGATTGGTGAATAAATGAATGCGCTAGAGTGTAAACAAACTCAAATATAGCAAATTTTCTAAGTCAAGGGCCCATAACTCTAGAAGTTATTGTCCGATTTTGCCCATAATCAAACTTAGCCAAGACATTGTGGCCATATGCATTGTGAGCAAGTTTAATCAGGATTCATTAAGAGCTGCGGTTGCTAGAGTGTAAACAAACTAATTGTGGATGTACGACGAACGCCGGACATTCAACAATCCTAAAAGCTCACCTGATGAATCAGGTGAGCTAAAAATGTCTTAACATTTAAACAATTAATACAAGAATAATAAAAAATAACCAACAATAGCAAATTATCTCCCTTACTTATAATTGAAAGCATATGACTCGGCAAAACTCACTCCTTAGACATGCTGCTCTGAACATACATCAATAGAGTAAAAAATTCACTACAAGTATATTTTGGAATAAAAGCACTATACATGTATTTGCATCAAATGTGGTAGCAGAAGATCAGTAATTGCACAGCATTTTGTTTAAAAAAGAAAATATAACATAGAAAGTCTTACCGTAATGATAAACGTAAATATGAAAAGAAAACAGCCTAAATTTAATTGACTCATAAACCTTATTTTCACCTAGAGTTGAAAGGTGTTAGGGTCCTCACTTAGAAAGGGTAAAAAGTGTCTTGAGTAGGGTGAAGGAATAACAATAACATGACTAAGCATACATAATGTTCCTTATATTTGATTATCAATATGTTTTGACCTTAATGGCTACAAAGAGTTATCCTACATGTCAATTTAATAATATGTTTTAACAAAATATAAATTTAACTTTTTTAACAATCAAATAATGTCTCAAGTTTTAGCTAATTTTTAGGGGAAAAATTATTTTTAGACAAGGTATATAATGGACCTGAATTTCAGCCTCAAATTAGTCCCAGAAAACACTGAAACTTCATCATAAATCTACAATCATTAATTCATTAGCAATAATTAAAAAAAATCCACATGTATGCATGTTTTGTTCTACATTATATAGCAAGAATAATACCAAGATTATTTTCAACATACAGTATAATACTAACAAGTTTAGTGAAAATTGAAACAAATGTTATAGTATATAACACAAATCTTACATGGTTTGAGCAATCAGTAAAGTGACTATAATTATTGTACAAAGGGTAACATAAATGTAAGGTACTAAATAAGTTAGAGTCAATTAAAAATAATAAAATGACTAATTGTGTTGTACCCTGTAACAATTTTAGATATCAGAACATAATAAAGGCATTATATGTCCAAACAACTAGGCCTACATATCAGTTAGAGTCAAATGACTAAAAACTAAATTAATTCATTGATTAATAAAATGACTTAGTAACAATGTATCCTTGATAATCATAGGTACATGTATTAGTTGCATAAATAATCTCATTGGATGATATAAAGCAAGTACAGAGTTTGCCAAGTATGTCATACCAAATAAAAAGTCTTAAACAACAGTTAGGTCCAGTAACAAAAACACACAAATTTTACCATGTTAAAAAGACTATAAACTCTTTTTGTCTAGTGTATGTCAATGAAGTAAAAAGATCTTCACACAAAAAGTTAGTAATCACATTACGAGTTAAATCTGAAGACTTCTAAAATATAAAATAAGTTTAGAACTTACAATTTGTATATAGCACAATAACAACATACCGGTAATGTAAAATCAAAACAACATACATGTAAATAGAAACAAGCACTTACATGTAATCAACAGCATTCAGAAGGAAATTGTATAAAATGTCCCCCTTTCAAATTCTAAGACTTTAGAACTGAAATAAAACACAACCAAGGTTCAATGATTCTTAATATTCCTTGACAATAATACTAAATGGAATTCTCTAAAATACACACTTTTTTTATTCATGGTCAGAATAGAATAGAAATACACCATATTACCGTTATATACCCCACACTCTTATCTTGCAGAGTATCACACAAAACAATCACACATTGTGACAAGCACATAAAAATCTTTTTAATATATATTCTATAACATTATACCTGTACCTGGAAATGGTAACAAGTGCCAAAGTAGTCGGTGACATGCGGACATCAAATTTGGTCCTCAAAATCATTCCAATTATTTGCACATAGAACAAAAGAATACATTTAGTGTGGGTTCAAATAAGTGTGCATCCTATATCAGTAACTTGTAAAGGAAAGTTTTGATTAAGTCCATATCAAGTGATCTTAAAGCTCAATTCAGATGTCAGCATTTAATGACTGAGTCTCTTCTTTCAGGATAATACAAGTATCAGATTTTCATTACATACAAGGAATCACTAGGCCTGCAAAAAAATAAATACCTATTTTCCACTGTCATTCAAGCCCCTCTCAAAAAAAAAATTAAGAGTTGTTAGGTACTTTTGAATAAGTTTTTTTTTATGTTTAGACATGATTATACTTCAAAGCAAAAAAAAATGGAAGAAAAAAAATTGACAGTAATAAAGTCTAGTGATGTTCAGATTTACAGAGTCCAAGAACATTTTATGCCTTACTGTGTGGCGTGTAAGCTCTTTATAAGATTTCTATCAACAAGCATCAAATAAGCCATTTTCACAACATATTAAGCAAAATATCACAGTAGATAGTTATAGAACATATCATCAGCTAATATAATCACTGTCTTAACGACTTACACAATGGACCGTGACAAGGTATTTCAAGGAATTTAATTCTGTGTTTAACTTTATTTGCTACACATGTACTTGTAACAATTGTTTAGGCCTTCCAAAGTCTGGAGGTGCGTCCTATTACCAACTGCAAAGAGGCGACTTGTTTAGTTAAAAAAAATAGAGCATTGGGCTTTAATACAGACCTCTGGTTTGTGAGTTCAAATCCTAGGTGTGATATTTGTGCCCTTATGATAAGAGTAATCTTTTTTCCTAACAACAATTTGGACCATAGAGTTTACTGGTCCATTAAATGGCATTACAAAAACAACAGACAAAACACTCCCTAAAAAAATTGACATTCTAACTCTTAATCCAGCCAGCGCTTTTCTTTTCAAATGCTGAACATTTTTCCATCAAAGCATAATTTGAACTTTCAAGTTCCCCAATAGTTCTCTGCATCTGTCTTACTTCTGCTTCTAATGTTGCAATAGCAAAACTTTGTTCATCCAAATTGTTTTTCATTGAAGTTCTAAACTGTTCTTCCTCTAGTTTCTTCTTTTCCGAATTTGAATGAGACCATGAGTATTCACACAATAAGATGGTTACCAGAAATGAATATAGAAAAAATTCCCCTATCAAGTCGGCACCCAGTTCTACTGCACGGTCAGGATCCAATGGTTGTTTTTTCGTAGCTTTTCCAAACCCCAAATTCCTCAACTGGAAATTTATCTGGAAACCATGGTAAACTAAAATCAAAATCATATAAATTACTTTAAAGGTTTATGAAAACAGAAAATACATACATGTATTCATAAGATATCTATGTAGGTTCTAGTATTAAATTGATTTATAAATACAAATGGAACCGCTGATTTTTTCACTTTATTTACTGCCATATATGCCTATGTGCAGTTTCCTAAAAGCAGAATTTCCTTCATTTTTCCCCTAAAATGGCCAAATTTTTCCCTGAAAAGAAGTGTTTTCCACATGATCATGTAAAAAGAAGAAATACAACAGTTTTCACACCATTGTCACCAATTACATGGTAGTAATATTTATGATTTAAACAACTAAATAATCACATATTCCATAGAGATAAATGTTATTATAATAATAATTTCAAATGGGAATATATAATATATATTTCCATTTTGAAATTTGTTGTGCCAAATTTCCTTTTGATGGGCATGGGCAGTGAGAAAAGTTTGGAAAAAAATCACTAGGAACTAACTACTAGAGAGACTTATAAAAATGCTTGTTTCTGGTTATCAAACCAACCCTAATTTTTCCCTATGACCCTAGACTTTTTATTAGGCCCCAGGAGGTTTACATCCACTTCCTCACTTTTATATACCTTTCTACATGCCTTCAAGAGCCAAAAAAAACCCTAAAAACTACCCTAGTTTTTATGAGAATGTAACCAGAAACCAATAATTGTTTTTAATGCCAAAGTAATTTAAATATTCCATGTTCAGATATATTTATATTATTATTTTTCTATAATGTTAACCATCACTTCAATAGTCATTTTGTGCCTTTTCTAGCATTAACGGTGAGGCAAGACATACACCTGCGTAGAAACTATCAACCTTCCATAGGCCAGCTTGACAGCTTTCTCACACGGGAATTCCTTGTTAAATAGGTTACATGCTCATTATAAAATAAGGGTAGGTAGGGATTTTTTATTCTTGAAGGCATGCAGAAACAAGGGGACCCATGTAATTGCTCACAAGAAAAAAGACTAATGTGGCTTATATAATTTCATCTTATCTTTGATTTGAGGAGCTTAAAACACTGCCAAACCATAGAATCATTGTAGAATAAAAAATTGGGTAGATAATTCAACAAATTGCTTCATTGACAGGGCTTTTTTCACTATATAACAGAGGCCGATATTAAGCTACTTCACAATTTGAAAAAGGCTTCTTCACAATTGCAAAATATCAGCTTCACAAACAAAATAAATGCCATTTTCACAATTGAAATTTGTTTGTTTGAGGCCGCAAAACAGTATCACTCGACCAAGTTCATCTAAATTTTATTTAGCATTTTTGGAAAACCCCATAATATTTTACCAAGAACGAGGCTACTAGAGTAGTCATTGTCTTGGAGTCACCTCTTGTCCAGGCCCTCAATTTTCCTATTTTTTAAATTATAATTACAAATTGATAAAACTAGAGTTAGTTAAACATTCAAAGATGAAATATTTCAGGCCTATATTAATTTTCCTTACATATAAATTTAAATGGGAAATATTAGTTGTAAAAATGCATTTCACAAATTATTAAAGTCAATATTGCGCTTCCAGAATTTGACAATTTTACGAAAAATCACGATTGTCTTTCACAAATCAGATGGGCTAGGGCCTCTTCACAATTTTGGGGAAAAAGCCCTGTCAACAAGGTCCATATTTTTACAATGATTTGCACTGTTAATAGATTAAATTAATAAACAGCAACAAATCATGAATATAACATGATGTAGTCGAAGGGGCTTTGACGATGATACGTTTGCATTGCAGTTCATCGTCAAAGCCACTTGTTCTTTAAAAGCTAACAGGTAAACGGCTCAATCTGAGTCGCGTTCGTTTTCCTATTTAACGCACAAATTTCCGTAAAACTTGTGTACAATTCGATGAAATATAGTATAATCTATCAATACGACCAAAAATACACCTTCAACAGACGACAGTTATCAAATATTTTGCCGATGTTTCATACTACCCATAATTTCAAAATTTTCCTCGTAAATGCTTTGGAATAAGTCCGTAGCATTCCGGAAAGCATGTAAATTGATCTGATTCAATAGACGCATGAACAAGCGTCTTAAGCTGTTGACTTTGTAAGAGGACAATTCCATAACTAAAATGGTCAACAAGACGAAATAAAAAAGACCAATTTAGTAATGGGACCCAGAACTAAACATGATGATGAGAGTATCAAATTCATTGATCAATTCAGATTAACATATAATCGTGAACAAGTACAACCAAACCATTTTGATAAAATAGATAAATATCAACTTATGTAAGGGTATACATACTAATGATGATACTATACAATACAGATAATTAGTAAACAAAAAATAAATTACATTGTGCCGGTTTTATCACTAACTGTCTAAAGACTTTACTGCGTTTCGCTTTCTCCTTGACACCATTTGAAAGACGTTTACTTATTTGTTTAAAAAATAAAATACCAATTTTCATAAACGGAAGCGGCATTTCTGCCTCATAAACTCTACAAGTCAGTTGCAACAGAAAAGTAGATGTGACTTTCAATAACACAACGCTTGGAGTAACGTCCCTTGGTTTGTATCCATACTGGTTCCCTTTGGCGCCGTCTGTACAACGCGGTAACCGCTGCAGCATGAAACGAGAACCAGTTTACCATTTAAAACTAATCGAGTAATACTTTAATTACATTACCAGATATTTAAAAATAATGGCTATAAATTAAGTGTCTTTACATTAAAGTTACGGAAAGATAAAATATCTCATGAAGTTTGCGATCCTTATTGAATTTGCCTGATGCTTATTTTGGATAACATGTTCTAGATACTTCAAAGTTTTTCTATTCGAACGAAATTATGACTATGCGCATGCGTACAGTCGAGCGGTAAATACAAAATGGCCGACGATATTGAAAACAAAACACCTCAAAAAAATAAAGTTGAATGCAACCGCAAAAGCATTATTTTCGTACTTAAATGTGTAGAAGAAAATGTCAGACGATCCCTTAGTGGCATGTTTAACGACAGCGAATATGAGTTGTATGCTGCAAAGATTGTTGAGGTAAACAGTTTATTGCTTCCCAAAATTCTAGGACAATAAAATTTTTAAAAACATGTTTCGTCTCAGTCTGTACTTTGATTGTTCAATGCAACCATGCCTTTCTAATTAGATATTCAGTTTCAAAGAATAAAATATTACCAATAGTATACAATTAGCAATGCCTTACAAGAGCTAGCTGTCGAATTTCAATACCAAATACATAAATATGATACAAATAAAACAACGCCATTCTTTCTTAAACTTAAAGTGCGTCCAAATTAGCAATTGTTTTCTTTTCTTATTACGATAAATTAATATCGTCAAAAACCATATAGATCCAGTTTACTCGATTAATCGAAACATTACGCGTACCGGTAACCACTGAGCACTGTACGGGACGGTAGATTTACATGTACCTGTATACGATTATGGAGAATAGTGAATTTAAATAAGAATTTAACTGCCGTTTTGAACTTATGTATTAATGGATTTATATGCAATATGCATCAAATGAAGCAGTAAATTGATGGTTTCTACACCATATAATTATGTTTTTAAGCAGGTACCAATCTTATTTTGATGTAAAATCGTTCCCAACAGATTTCGTTAGGGATTATATAGCCAAAGAGTAGCCGTTTTCCGACACAGAATTGACCTTTCCGCAGTTGTACTCGGAAGATAGATATCGACAAGTGCAAAAAATGTCTCTATATCATTTGTAGTGTACAATTAGTTGGACTACAGGAGAACATGGCATTTAATGATTTATATGCCTACAATTATTTCGTATCCAGTATACCTGATTCTTTATCATGCTAAACATTCTAAACACAAAAGCAAATATGTCCACAGCTTAATCAAAGTACTGAAAAGTAAAACTCTTGGAAACAGAACTTTCATAGAATTCTGCCATTTACTTGTCCCTTACTACTTCAGACCAATCCTCTACCCTCCAAAAATGATCTTAAAATCTTAGAAAAACAGGAATTGGACTGAGACATGGAATTCAACCCATCCTTATGCCAAGTAATCCATGTCACAAGAAGGAAACATACTATCCCATCCAAATACTACTTAGACACATTGACAATAGGTTAACTTATCCCTAATGCATAAGATCACTCATCAAATCCTCACTGAATATGGATGGATGGAACTTCACTGCATAACAGCAGACTGCAGGCCAATTCAGCAGCTTAGAAATGTGTTTTGGCCAGTTAGGAATCTCCAAAAATTATGAAATATTGCTTGAAAATGCCCAGAACCCCCCTAGCAGGCCTGTTACTAGTGTTAGTCTAGCTTTTGGGCATGTTGGTCGCAAACTTTAAGAACCCTGGTTGATTAAGTGCTGTGCATGTTGAGGGAACAAGACAATGCCAAAGTATGGCCTTCTAGCATGCAGGAAAGCATTATAGAGCCTGTTCCGGATGGTTTGTGATGTGCTTGTGTTCAGCTATTCAGCAATCTTCGGCACCACCATGAACCTTTTCCTGTGTGACATCAATTTGAGTCCTCGTGGACTGGACAGGACAATCTGAAACAGAACCTGTTGCATGAAAACGTTCACACAGCCTAGAAATAATCCTGGCATTTACATATGATCAAAGTGATGATCGACACTCCTAACACATTTCAATGCACAGCATCCCAACTGCGACAGTGATGTTACATTGATTTTCTGGCAATTTTAGGCTGCGCGTCTCACATTAATTACAGTTTCTTACAGTTTTTCAGCTTTTCTATCAATATGGTTAACACCTAGTGTGTTCGCATCGAATATGAAACAAAATTTTAGTAAGAACACTACACCTTGTGTCTTGGTTGGTGCACGAAATTAGCGAATTTCATGTAAAACTTGAAAGTCACAAATTTCACTGTCAAACTCAAAGACACTCAAACAAGGTACATGTAGTGTGATGGTTTTACAACTTATTAAAACTGTTTGACTCTGTGTCCGTATGATTTAAAACATTTGTTTTGAGAGAAATTCAACTTTGTTGCTAAACTTTTTTGTTGAGTATATTCATATTGAAAAGAATTTTTAAGAAAAAAGAGACAATAAAAAAATTGGGTAGCGCTTTTTGAAATGAGTATGTGCATGTAACATATCCTCAAACAAAATATATCTATCTGTATTGATAGATCAGGGACACATTGTTTTTGGCCTGTCTGATTGTCTGTTCCAAACTTTACCCTCGCTTATGAAATCAAAGCACTTCCACATACATGCAATCATTTTAAACTTCATATGTTCACTCACAGTTGGTTCCTCATGACAACCTCTACATGCCTGTGAATTTTCAGGTCAAAGGTCAAGGTCATCCAGAGGGGGCATTGTTTATTGCCTTAATTAATTTTTTGTTAATGTTTTGACATGTATTCAGGAGTTCTTTTTTTTGCAGGCTTACAGAAATATATTGCTAAGAAATACTTATGTTGATGGACAAAATGTAAATAATGATGACAATTTAGACATTTCATCTGGTAAGTCTAACTGGCAGCAAGTCGCCCAGTTAATTTGAAAAAACTTCACCTAATATTATAAAATTAAAATTATAGATTTGTTGTTTTTGTTTATCATACTGAGTGAGGTTTGTTACCTGCTAGGATTGCCCCAAATTCTCTGAAGTTATATAAAAATACAACCCTTTATTGTGTTAAGAAATAACTGCCTTGTGTAAGTGCAATATTTGGTTAAAATTTTATCAGTTTGTCGCAAAGTTTGACGACTTGTAACACAATTTACTTTTACTTATTCAGCTGTCTGATTCTTCCTCCGTTAGGCTGATTTTCACTTTTTTGTCTTAATATCTTTGAAACAAAAGGGAGCAGATTCAGTCTGACCTACTTAAAAATTATGTTTAGGGGGTGCAGCCTTTTTGCTATTTACTATTTATCTTACATAGAAACTATACATACATGGTGTATGTTTCTTTTGAATCTCAAAAATTACTGTTATAATCATGTTATTAGTCAATCTTCAAATATGTGCAGATATTATCAGTTGGAAAATAGGTACATGTATGTCATTTTACTGACACAATTTTTTTAAATATATATATATACATGTATGTACACAGTCAAATTATTCTGAGCATTTATGTTCCCTTGTATTTTTTGTAATCCCATTTTAACTTATTTGATATTGTTATGTTAACCATTGGCACAATGTTACTATTTTAATTAGATATATCAGGTATTTTTGTGTATTGTTCCAACAGAATATGAACCATTTGATGTTGCCAAAGAACATTATATTCAGCAAGAATTGATGGATCAGTTTTGTCAACAGATTGTCAAAACAACACAATTACGCAAATCTGGACCAAAACAAACTGACAGAAAGATGAAAAAAATGATTCGACCTGAGCTGAAATTTGCGGTATTTTCATGATTATAGTTCTGTTTGAATGGCTAAATTTTGCATCTCTGATATCAGTGACTGCAAAAACAAATGTTCATTTATTGTCTGCATGCATTTTACAATTTTGCTGCTGTAAGATAACATCTATTGTGATTGTGCTGATTATTTCTTTTATAGGAAAAATTAAAAATGTATCAGACATGTACTTGTTATAAGTTGTATATATTTGATTAATCAAGCATTTTACAATTAACTAAGATGTTTTGATTGGTCAAGATTATAAACACTAGTGCATGTAAGTCAAAGAATTATTTATCGTTTTGAAGCAGTTATGTCCATAGGGGGCTATTACTATGATGATACTTTTGTTCACTATCCCAACAACATGCTTGTCCCTTATTGATATTTGGTTTGGTCACTGAAGCCTTTTTTAACACAGTCTCCATTTATACCAAGGTTCTTTTAATTAATGTTATCAATACATATATGTATGTGCTGTAGACTATTATAGCATGGCCTTCATTAACAGGTCATTAACTTAAGATTTGCCATGCATATGTATTATGACACCCTTTGTAATATTGACTTTTTTGTGTATTGGGATCTAGACTAAAACATTTGATTTAATTTGGTGTAATTTTTAATCCTCTGTTATAGAATAATTGTAACAACTATTTATATCAGGCCCTTATGACGTTTGATAGAAATTCATCCCCGGAAGAAGCCATGGACACTGGTGAGAAGTCAGCAATAAAGAATGTGACTCTTAATGATGTCACTTCAAGATTTCAAACAGTATCAGAAAAAAGTTCCAGTTTAAAACCAGTAAGAGTACATTCTTTTATGTTTGTCAATAATGGTGAATAACCACATGATGAGAATATAATATTTGTATTGATGTATATGCATTGTAGATTTGTTGTTTATTTGTTGCGATGACTTTAATGCTTTTCATCAAAAGCATTTTGATACGGGTCGTATTATGGGAACACCCACGGCGGGTGGGCAGTGTCCACAACGGTGTCTGCTCTCTTATTCAAACAGTTTTATTAGGATCCTCACAAAACTTACTGGAAATGTTTATGGTCATGAGATCGTGGTCAAGTTTGATAACCAGCCAATCGACCCAGGCACTTCTGAGTAATGCCCCTTGACGGGCGTATTTTGTGACCTGGCACTCTTGTATTAACTTAACATGAGGTCCTGGGTTATCCACCAGTACTAATCAGAGTCAAAGATTATAAAACTTAAGATCAGTCTCTGAGCTTAAACCTCATGCATTGTCTTTTAATGTTTCTAAATCTGAAGAACATGATGCCTCATATTAAAGGAACAGTTCACTGTTGTCTACGACTTCAAGGAATTTTATGGACTTAAATTTAATTTAGGATGATTTATAATGATAGATTGATCAAAGGTTTATACTTACTTTTAGGAATGTGAACATGTCCTTGTGAAAGCACAGAATCTCTTTGAAGCCTTGGAAATCGACCATCGATCGGAGAACAGTGACATGGTGAAAGCTATGTATGAAACACCTCCTAACACCCCAACTACTGTTTCAGACAAATTGTTTATCAAAACTGATGTTGAAAAAAAAGTATGGAAAAAGTTGCTTCTTCATTAGGCGATAGAACAAAAAATTTGGGAAAACTAACTTTCAATCATTTTTGCAATAATTTGATCCCACATTGGTAACAGTGCTTTGATTTTAATTAGTAAATTGTTGTTTTATTATATGTTTGGTTGTTAGTGATTGGATTTTTTTGTACTGTTATAACTTAATTATTTTGATGTGTTTTCTGTTAAATACAGGAGCTGTAAAGGTACTCATACAGACCATTAGAGTCATGGTTTTGCACATTAATTTTAACATTAAAATGTAAAATAAGAAATTTTAACAAAGATTTTTTGTATGGATTTTTTTATAATTATAAAACTAAATATACATATATTTATATAAAACTGTAGGGATGCTCTTCCTTCCATCATTACAAACAGATGTGCTATTTTTATGCATATTGCTTTGTAACAGTCACTTGTAGTGAGCTGAATGTTTCATTCAAAATCTTTTGTTGACCAACATGTTTGCTGATAAATCCAACAACTTCTGTACCTTCTAATTCTAACTGGTATTTTCATGTTCCCGTATCAATAGATCAGGGGCATGTTGTTTTTGGTCTGTTTGTTTCCATCAAAATTTAAACTTGCCTTCCACCTACATTCATCAAACTTCTTATGACAACCTCCACAGGACTTTTTTAGGCCAGTACGTGAAAGGTTAAGGTCACCCTGAGGGGGCATTGTGTTTTAAAAACACATTTTGTTTCAAACATGTTTTTCATTTAATTCTTAAGTTATATTGTGCTCTTTTTTTGGCTTCTGACAAATTACCACATTTTGAAAGAGTTATTTCCCTTCACTTCCTAACAATTTTATGTCATTGCTGTAACATTTGATTGCTTGCAGAATGATATGAATCTTTTTGTAATTGCACTGGTGAAATTTATAAATTTCTATGTCAATTCAATGGCACAAAATGACATGTTGCATCTCTGCAGTTGTTGTTCAGAATGTGTCAATGCAGGGCAGTTCTTCATCTTCTTGAATTGATTGTTGTTCGTTTTATTTTAGTTAATCAAAATTTGATTGTTGTAATTTAACTGCTGGACAGAAAATGTACAATTTTTGTAAGTTTTGGGCTGTAAGATTAGGTCTGACATTCATTAACTTTCATGTTTCACAATATATGTCTGAAAAGTTTGGGTATCCGGTAATTTCTTGGGGGGTAAACTGGAATCGCTGATGTCCTGTCTCATCACATTTCTTGTTAAGGCTGTAACATTGTTTTTTATTGATGGATTTCAAACTAATTTGGCAGCTTGGTTTGTAGGTCTAACTTACAGTTGAGAACTATGAAGTTGGGATTTCTTTAAGATTTGCATATAGAGCTATTGCAATTCATAGAAAATATGGTTTAGTTTCTGGTATTGATTGTCTGCCTGATGTTTGTAATGTTATGTCATTAATTTTAATTGATTTTTAGCAGCTTAATTTGCATGGATTAATAATAAGTTACTTGGAATTCTGTGAATGAAAATGATAATTTTATGTTTACATTCTCTCTGCTTCTGTAATAAATTGTTTATAATGTAAATTTGCATTGTTATTTCTTCCTACAAATTATTCATTTTGTATTGTTCTAATTGTACCATAGGTAAGTCAGTACCATTTGGGTAAAAGATTGAAATTTAGTCAATTAAATTTTGAAAAATTCGCAGCCTGGGTGTCCGTAAAGTGGCTTAGTCTTAGATTGCATTTTTTTCTATGTTGGAGAATTCCAAAGGTACAGTCAGTCAGGGTTGGGATCTAGTTTATTTGTTACTATGGTGTAATAGATAATACAAATAGGCTTTGTGCTAGATGTTGAAATATGACTGTTAGTGCCAAAGTGCATCAATTCTGAAAGATAGGGGGCACATAGGCTTACCCTTGTTGGTCATCAGTGTATGCAGTTGTGCATAAAAGGTTTTAACACTGGAGTTATCTGCCCTCGAATCCGTATTTTGGTATTACATATGTCACACATATGGTAGTGTCTTTGTTTGTTTATATCTAGTTTTTTTCAACAGTCAGAGTCATATTAGGCAGACAGTTCACCTAACCATTGTTCCTGGGAAGAACCAGTACTAGACTCCCATCCACTGTAAGCAGGTCATACAGTAGTGTACCATGACCAGAATGATCAACTTACGTTGACATTTTTGTTGATTATTTCGAACAACTTTTGATGTAAATAGATACATGTTGATACACGTTTACTTTCATTGAAGATGGTTTCCAACTTTTATATCAAGTACATACTTGCACATTTAATTGATTAAATTTATACATAAGCATAAACAAACAACAATAACCAGTGACTAGTATTTATTGGGCACTGATCCTTGTAAAGAACATTATATTCACACATCAAAAAGTCAATGAACAAAATTCACTAAGGTGTAAAATACTTATTTCTAAATGTTTCTGGTTAACTGACCTGCCCTAATTTTTCAAAGCGTCCCTGGACGTTTTGTAAGGCCTGAGGAATGGTACATCTTCTTTCTAACATTTTGCACCAATCAATACGCTTTTAAGAGTCCCCCAAAAAGTCTCAACCTATCTACTCTATTTTTAATGTACATGTAACCAGAAACTTGAATTATTTTAGGCCTAAACAAAACAGTCTGTACGGACATCCTGTTAATTATCCTAGTATTTCCATGGGAAAAACAAAACAAAGAAGTTGATCTCCATTCTTGTCAACCAATTCCCACTTCACTGGAAGTTTTATCTGTAAATGAAAGTATAAAACAGAAACATTTTTCATTCAAGTCCAACTATAAATGCTACACCACATTGAGTTCTAACTTTAGATACTGATAACAAGTATCTCTTCTAGAAAGAAACATTTAGTTTGAGAGGCTAAATATCCATGGGATTGTTAGGTAATAAAATTCATCAATAAGTTAATTGAACAATAGACATTTTAGGAAATACTTATAAATCTATAAGAAAATAAACACATGTACACTCTTAAAGACTGAACACATGTAACATTTTACTGGTAAACCTGGGAAAATCCCAAGAGTTTAATGATAAGTATAGAATTAAGTAACACCCATAAACTCTGCATGGCCATCAAAGGGAACGAAGAAATGTGGCCTTCATTGATTTATTTGGTTTATAATGTCATTAAACCATTCCAATGAAATGTCATTCATAGCATGTTGGCATCTATTCACAGACCGTCGTAAACTTAGGTATCTCTGAATTATTATTATGTATATATATATATGTACTATACTTACATCTGGGTATTCCTTTAAAACTGGGAATACATTTATATATTTATGAGTGCCTGGCTGAAGTGGACATTGTAGATTACATCCTTCACATCCATTAGATTTTGGCAGCTGGTATGGTATGGGTACTCCAGCAACAAGACCGTACACCTTAGTGGTTATCTCATCCACTGAAACACATACGTTAGATAAACAGAACTACGTACGGTATGTATGAGGCATTTGAGAGACTATGTTATTTAAGTTCCAAGGTCATTTCTTTAAGTTATTATAGAATCTGATAATAACTATGGTACTGTATATGTCGCCCAGTAACAATGCCGAACACTGCTGTGGTTATGTCACGCAGTGTACTTGATAATATTAATGTACAGACATTAAGAGACTATCATTATAATTATACAATCATTGTTTTTTCATTCTCTCAAAAACGTAAAGAGAGTAATTACAGAAATATGGCTAGGTAAAATATAGGGTATGCGAAATAACTTAGTGATTAGAACACTTTAAGATAAATATACAGAACTACACTAAGATGTTGCTACCTTGGACCAATATATGTTTTATTGTTGGTAGTGAGTGTTGAAGAATTTTACCGTGATGATTATCATACCTTCTTCATTAGAATACAAGTAAATGAAAAGATGATTTTCATTGCAGGACTAACATTACTAATTATGATTAGATTACGTGCAGCATATAAAATGATTGTTTGATACCTTGGTCTTTGCACGTGCACGTACAAGTATATTGTTATTACCTTGCTGGGATGTATTAAAGGCGATGGTCACTGTGGCATTCGTTCCTTTATGAAATGTACATGGTAAGACAGGACATGGTGTCATATCTACGTATATAAGCGTATTTGGACCTGAAATGAAATGATTTTGCATTTAAACACAAACCACATTCTTTAATTACATGTAAATAAAATAAAAATACATGCGTACGAAAGAATCTCGACTTTAAAATAGTTCAATAAGATTTTAGTGCATACGAGCGACAAATGCACAAAGCATAATGTCATGCAATTAAACAAGTTATTAAACCTGTAGCTTTTAGATTGTGATTTATTTAAAAGGTAAATGTAAGATTTAAAGTCTTTATTCACATGAAATTACTCTACCGACTGTATATGTATTTTACCCCTGTTCATTTTCTGTTATTTTCTTTGACGAGGAATGTATAATGACATTTAATTAATTAGCTGTTCCTTTCAGAGAAGTGAAGAACATTGCAGATGGACAAGTAAAAGCAACGGTAGACGTTATTTCTGATTTGTTAGACGTATGATATCCTGATGACGACAAAGCGGACATACTTTCAATTTTGGAATGTTCTGTAGATGTCAGTTATATGCTGGATATTGGTGGGCTGTCTGAAGATGGAGCCCAACGTTAAAAAAAAAACACTAAGGAACCGTAGACAAACCCTCAAAAACAACAATTATTCAGCATACGTTTGCTATTCATTAGCATGGAGCACAGTACATGGGCAACAATGAACCTGAATGAGTTGTTAAAAACTGTGAGTCGCATTTCGAATCATTTATCAAATATGCACCTGAGACTGTTTCTTGATGCATGATATCTAACATAATGATTTCGTTTCTGAGTAGTTTGCTCCTTTTGCATATCGCAGATAAAGTTACAAAATTTAGATATGTTCGCCATGAAGAATTGTATGTACAGTCGAAGCCGCTAGTACCACCAAACACGGCGAGAAAGTCACTTGTGGCCGTCAATATGTATAATGATTGGGTTTCGCATGCATTCAAGTCACGTGTAGATTTATCAGTTATTAGTATTTTACAAAAATAGCCTGATCTATTAATTATTTCGTTTCGTGATCTAAATAATGTTTATATAGTTTCATGTTGTCTTTACGCAAACAGGAGTGTAGCCTTTGTACTAGTGATGGTTTGTTGTCAGTTCGGACGGTTCTCCAGAACCATTTCGTACTAGTAATTAATGGCCACCGATTTGTCACCAACGATCCAAATTTTAACGATCAGAAAAACTCTTTGGTGCAGAATGTTATAAAGAAATGTATTGGTTTAGTTAAGATTTAAAAAAAAATAGGCCACAATAGTTTCTGTTGACCAAATAAAAGAACTTTGGAAAAGATGTATTCTTGGAAAAGTAAATTCCCAAACTTCATACGGTATTTTGGACGGTAGGAATATTACGTGGTGGGAATGAACACTGAAATTTAACATTGGAAGATTTAATATCTTTAAAAGACTCACAAGGTAATCGGTACCTTGAGTACACTTAAACCATGTCAAAACATTTAAAGATGGAAATCAAATATAGACAATTGGTCCATATGAAACTCGGGCATATAAACAACCATGTCATTTGCGTTGTCCAGTAAAAGTTTTTCTGTTGTACAATGTATATTTTTAAATTAAATCATAATTCTCAAGACTCGGCCTTTTATTTTCAGCTTCTAACAAAACCTCCAAACAATGTATGGTTTCCGCTGACACATGTGGGTCACAATAAGTTTAAACATGTTGTGAATATGTGGCTATTATACTAATCATTAATTAAAGGCAAGGAAGGCAATGTTCCTGAACAATTGATTATGGAACAGACAGGTCACCGGGGTTCTGCTTTATATAGCTACAAACTTGCCAGTGACTATCAAAGGCCAAATTTTATCCAATGGGGGGATTCAGTTGCACTCACTAATAAAGTAGAAACCACCACAAGTGATACCGAAAACAAAATACAAAACGTCCAATATTAATGAGAAAACAAGCACCACTGATAAAGTCGAAACTTCAACAAACATGTAAAGTTCAAATTCAGAAATTTTACGGCAGCAAGTTTTATAATGTTTTGAGAAAATATTCGCAAAATAAAAGAAGTGGAAAAATGGCGATATATGTATCAGATAATGTTGTCATGAGCTGTATTAAACAGCAGTAAATTACCAAATCATTGCTACTTAGTTTGTTTTTATATGACACATTAAGTGTTTATTGTCCATATATACATTTTGTAGTTCGTTTATACAAATTTTGTCTTTTAATACATGAGCAAACTTAGAGTTGTAAAAGGAAAAAAATAACTTTTTTGCATGAACGTTTGATTTGGTCACATGCATAAAACAGACCCGGGCATGTAATTCTTTTGATAATACACGTCTTTCTAAAATATATGTACCTCTCACAAACAAAGAACTAAGCACATTAGGACTACATTTGTATATAAAAACGTGTACACTACTAGTAATTTACACTCTGTCAGACCATGCGTCGCAGCTATCAGTCAAAGGCAAGGTGGTCTTTCTACTGTATAAATATCCCTTAGACCACAGTTGACTCCAACTGACTAATCACAGGACAGAAAAAGTGTTTACTAAAACACGTAGATCACAGTTAGCCGTTGTAAAAACATTCAGTATTACATGTGGTCTAAAATTGGTTTCCATAATTTCGTGAAACTCGTGCATCAAGCTGATATGTGGTCTAAGTCGGAGAGAAATCTCGTGCAATTGTATAGAGTTATACACGCTCGCGCCGCTCATTGATATAACTCTATACAATCACATTCTATACAGGGTTTAAATTATGTGTCAGAAAACACTTAAGTCGATGCACTTATCTTATCACGAATAAAATAAATACAGAGTGAGGCACGGAACAGAAACAGTACACATATCCTGTATGTGGGGCAGAGGGACGGAAGGTCAAACGTATATAAATCCATTTTGATAATGGTCATGTTTCTAACCTCACTGAGATAGTTCTATTCTTGAACAAGATGCACATAAAAAGTTGTGAAACGGTCATGCATGGTTAAACATTATGCTTCTTTGAGATCTCCGGCCTGCTCTCTGATACTTGTATCACACCAAATCTTGATGCAATACAGGAACGTGTATAGAAACGTTGGCAAAGGAACTGATCAGAGCAAATCTGACATTAGAGCAAAACTCATATCCGGTCAGTAATGGAATGGGAGACGAAATCTCGTAAACAATTGTGTATAAGCACTCAAAATCACATCTCTAGGTACGAAGGTATCCAATTTATAGAATTCTCTGTGTATACGTGCAGTATATAAACCTCTTTCATTCGCGATGTGTCTCAGTTAGAAAACATTTTGTAATTAGTTTGTTCAATTAGGTGATGAAATACAGAAAGTATAAGAAAACTATTAGAAGATACCATGATACGTAGGCTACACCAGCACCACGATTAACACAAAAAGAGTAGACTCTAAATTATTTTCTCGACTAAGCAAATCGAGCTTTTATAATTATAAAAGGTTTATTTTACATCAGTGCTCGCCAAACTTACATGAAAAGTTTGGCTTTCTTTATAGAATATAAAACTGACGTTCTATCTTCTTAGTTTTGAAGAACGGCTTAGCTAGTATACACGGTCTATGCGGAACAGTTAGAATGCATATTTGGAAGTTCTTCGTTATAAGACAACTACAGTCGCTACCACTCCTTTTAAAAGCTTTCTTTCGTACAAAGAACATCAAATATATATATGCACTCTAACCAATACTTTACTCATTTGAAGCATTTCGCACTTAATAACACCACCACTGATATCATGCGCTGTAAACATATTGTCGAGCAAAATGTAGAACAGTCCCATAAAGATAGTTTTAAATGCTTGCAGTTTTAAATAAAATCGACACTTCTGAAATAAACTCGATGTAGCGATTCGAATGGAATTCATGAATAGTTCCATGAAGTATGCATACCTATTTGACATGGTCAAATCTAAACGAAGTATCGGTATTTCTTTCAGTTAGTTCGTTTTTGTTACTTAACAAGTATACTAACTTTATTGTAGCACACGTTTATACACTATTGTATCAAAATACAGCAGTCCAAATAAGATGTCAATCAATAACATAAAATAGTCTGAAGTGTAGCACTTACCACAGTTTGTATATTTGATGTGAGTGCCAACCGTATCCTGGTAGAAATAAAAGAAAGGTAACAATGTACGAATTAGATTCATCAGAAAGGCAACCATTTTTATATTGCTAAAGATATAAATACGATCTATGTAAAGATGTGTATAATATACCACAGTACAGTGACTGATGAAGTGAAGGTTTTATGTTTATATAATAGAGCTCACGTTAATCTCAAGCAGTCCGAGATTACGATGTATCATTATTTAAAGTGGAGTTACTATCAGGTGGTGAGCATTGTTGGTCAGCGTGTCATCATAGTTTTCCACACATTTACTCGTAATTTTGTTTTTTTAAATTGAAATAACATTTAAATGTTGTATAATAGAGACTATTAGAGAGTTGGTCATTTGTTTATATAGACACTCCGTTAAAATTGTGAAGTTACGGCGCAGTATCACACTTTCATAGTTTTGTTTCTGGTCAGCCTGGGTCTGAGTCTCGTGAACAAAAGAATCAAGTTTTTGAACGCCCCTGATTGAAATATCTTGGATTTCGATTGCGCAATGGTGATAATTTGAACTGCATACCACTCTAAGGGCTGCGTGATAAAATTGCTATAAATAGCGATTTTTGTTTGATCAAAAGGGGCTGAAATAGTTAAACATTTCTATATGTGGAATGTTTTATCTCCAGCAGATAAAACTGAATCCCTAAATAACCAAAAGATTCCAAATGGGTAACTTTGTATCAAGTAATTTGGCAGATATTGGGACATTCTTGTTGTAATACAAGGTAATTTTGTTTTAATCATTAACTGAAACACCTGCTTTCAAATAGTTGACTTGGTGGTTCAAAATCTATGACGGACATGATAGTATCTTGTTATATTATCTGATGGAACTTGTACATAATCTTCAGCTTTGATGGCCATAAATTAATATAAATTTTGTAGTAGAATATTTAACATGCTCTCGTTCTACGAATTTCCAGAATTGCCCAATTTAGATCATATAGCATATCAAAACGAGCTTGTATTGTGAAAACGTTTTTTTAACGAAACGAGCAGCACGTCTCTGCATTCGTTCAATTTGACGGATTTAGGTTTTAATGTAGGGGTACCAAATTAGTATTGTACAACAATATTGAGTAGCTTTAGCTATTACTGAATGTCGGAATTTATATGAATATCCCATTTAAAATTATTTTGAAGAGATTTTGCAGAATTAGATAATATCTTTTCCAAAGTGATGTTGACCGAGGTCAACCTTATTTTTCTCGTGATGAGAATTTTTAATAACGCCCTCCCAGGAATGTGATACATTATGTATTTTATATAAAGCTCCTCACGTATATCCATTATTTCCTCATCAAAATCCCTTGTAGTAGATGTTTTTAAGCTTTTAAATTTTACACACTGTACGCAACGGTGCTAAGTGTAAACATTGTACTGAAGGCTTGGAGAAAACAATTTCTGTACGCAACGGAGCTACAATTTAGTAAAAAATCTGTACGCAACGGAGCAGTCAAGAAATAGCTTGTTTCGACCAGCGAAGAAGACTTATTTAACCTAATTTACAATGGCAATGTTGAATTGACAAATACAAATTTAGCCGAATTGTTATGGACAACTAATTCTGAAATCGTAATCAAGAAAATGCCATTCCTTAGTAAATTCATGAAAAGATTTCGTCAATAGATAATATTGAGCCAAAACTGGTATCGTTATTGATGTTTGTGCGTGCATTCTCCTATAACAATGTATAGAAGACATGTTTTAAATCACACAGAAACAAGCTATTCATTGACTGCTCTGTTGCGTACAGATTTTTGACTAAAACTGTAGCTCCGTTGCGTACAGAAATTGTTTTCTCCGTGGCGCACAGTACAATGTTTACACTTAGCACCGTTGCGTACAGTGTGTTAAATTTAAAAGCTTTAAAACATCTACTACAAAGGATTTTGATGAGGAAATAATGGATATACGTGAGGAGCTTTACATTCTCCATACACGTAGACAAGTATTTTTGTCGATTCATTCATTTTAACGGAATAATCGTCGGTTTTGTTCAGTTTCCTCGCTTCGTTTTTCAAAAAACTCAACACGTGATGTTGAGCCACTGATTTTGTGAAAACGGCGTGGTTTGATAAAAAACGATTATTAGCCGCCGATTGCCGTTTTAAAGTTCTTTCATTTGATGTATACTATTGTGTAAAGGACGTCGTATTTAAAAAGTTTGAACCAAAAACAAACGACACCTACCTCACAACATTTATCCGTCCGCCATCTTATAAACACCGTTGCTTTTTTGCGTACAGTGCTACCACACAGTGATAATGTATAGGGGTATATGATTGGCTTCCTTTTCTGTGTGATATTCAGGATGTTACATTAATCAGGATTGAAATGCACCGATCAGTCATGTTCGCATGTACCTGCAGATTCTTTATCAGATCGTAAGAGTTCAGCATCAGACTGACACTTAATTTAATTTCTCTGTATATAATACAGTGATCAGCAATTAAAACATTAAGTTTGAATAACGAATGTTTTAGAGGCACTTGATTATTAAAAGCCTTAGCAAACTGCATGATAATGATGTCAGTTTTGTATGTTATGATTATTGGATTTACTAATATTTGGGACAAAGTTTTGTTTTGAGAGAAACGGACATCATGTTGTAGATCATGCACATACTATGGCTTCCAAGAAAAGACATAACATTGCTACAAACAACATACTCTAAAAGTTAGCAACAAATACAAGTAAGGGGAAGTAATCGCATTATGTTACAAGTCTCCCTTTTTAAATACTGGGCACACATTTGCGTGCTTCTAATCAAGAGCTATTTTACCATCAGAAAGAGATTTATAGGTCTCTACATTCTTTGAGTCCTTTGGAAAATTTGATAGTTGACAACGATCTATGCATTCCAGATTCAGTGACGTGGAGGTCTGACTTTCATAAATATATGGACTTTGTCTGGAATTTCTTTTGATGGTATTCAGATGAACGCCTTTTGAAATTGTTTATTTGATATAATTATTTGCATATGTCACAGCAGCAAATTTTAATGCTGTTATCACGTAGGGTGGTATAGAGGACCTTACAGCATTTTATAAAAGCGGAAAATATACTTTTTGGAACATTTTTGGTCTTAACGTCTCCATGCTCCGGAACTGGCAAGTCAAATAATTATTGAAGATTTCAATATAATTCCAGTAGGCTTGGCGTTGCTCTCTTTGAATTTCCGCCTTTAATTTTCTTAGAGAGTCTGATTTAGGGGTGGTATAATTACGTTTATTTAGTTTTTCCTTATACTTGTTCACTTTCATTCTCAACGGCAGCTTTAATATTTCTACTCAATTTTGAGAGGATATTTTTGAAAATTGTGCCAAGGAGATCTTCATTAAACATATTACATAGATCATCAACACTGTTGGAATGCTGTATTTTTATTTAATTATATTCAATTCAATTAATTTATTGTGGCATTTAGGCCTCCAGCTCGCACACACAACACATAATACAATGATAGTTTATAACATACGAAAAGAACAAAACACCATGAAAATAATGAAACAAAGTAATCTGTTACCATAAATGATTTATACAAGTAAACGGTTAGATATTGGTTCCGAAGTAAGTAAGTACTGTAAAGGTCTTCGTTGATATTAGCTCTCCTGTTAAATTGGCTTTGGAATATTTAAGGATTTTACGCGGCATGGTTTTACAACTTCTAAATGAGGTGTTAAATTTAGAAATAATTTCATAATCAACTTCACCAATAGAAGGGATGGTTTCAATATTATCAAAAAATGATGGATAATTTGTTATTGTTTAAAAGATCCCGTGTTTTGTCATTCCTGGTCGAGTTTCAATCAATTGAGTGAGTGAATGGTCAGCTATGAGGTCCAGACGTTTATGGTGTTGCTTAATATTAGGTTTATCAGAAAGTACATTGTTGGATTGTCAGTCGATATTTCCTAGATTGAAGTCACCACCCAGCGTTATGATATATTTAGAATTAGGGTTTATCCTATTAATTAATTATTTCTCGTAATATAGTGATTTGAAGCCCTCTCGTCTAATTCTTGTTATACATGTGTATGTATATATTCGAAGTTTTCTAGTATATCATCTCCCTTCTGTCTGGGACGGCTCTGAAATGACCATACATACCATTGAACAGATCTATACACAAAAAGAAGTACAGTTTTACGAATATAATACCTTAACTGTACTCGAACATTGGTGACCGATTATAATTTGAGCTTAGTTGAAGTAAAAATAACATGACACATAATCGATGTAAAATGTATTATTTTATGCCAATAATATTTACGTATCTATATAAAATTGATCCCTAGCATTCAGGTTAATATTATTTACAGATTGGCACACAAACTGAATTCAATTTTAATCACCCAGTCGTGTAAGGTTTAAACCATTTCAGATTTAAAAAAAAAAGCTGTATGAAATGTATCTGAGTTAGTTTAAAATTCTCATAGCGACAATTTTAGAATACAATAAATGGGAAAATGTGAAATAACAGTTAAATGTTAACGAGATTAATACCTAAATACCAAAATGTGCCCCGCTGTACAATTACCTGTAGATTAAACAACCTCACTTATCTTTTCAATTGTCGTTAAGTCTCGGATCCTCTCGTATTTCTCGAAATGATGATTATTTAAACTTGATAACTGTTTAACTTTAATTCCCCCTTTTCTTCTCAATCTTATGCGACAGACCTTGTACTAAATAGATGTTATGTAGCTTGTTAAAAAAGATCTCGCTAATTTAAGATGAAACGTGACAACACATTTGGTTAAAATCGTAGTTTTTATTCCTTGGACTATTTTTAATCTGGACCCCTCTTATCCAGACCCCTCTAATCTAGACCTCTCTTTTTCGAACCCATGTAATCTAAATTCCACTAATACATACGCCTATTATCCGGACCCCTCTACTGAATCGGCTATTTCTAACATAAACCCTTCTATTCCGGACCTCTCTAATCCGGACCCAGCTACTAGATATATGAACCTCTCTTATCCTGACACAGATACTAGTAATCTGGACATCTCCATTCCGGACCCAGCTACTAGTAATCTGGACCTCTTTCATCCGTACCCAGCTATTAGTAATCCGGACCTCAATTATCCCGACCCAGCTATTAGTAATCCGGACCTCTCTAATCCGAACTCAGCTTCTTGTAATCCGGACCTCAATTATCCCGACCCAGCTATTAGTAATCCGGGCCTCTCTAATCCGAACTCAGCTTCATGTAATCCGGACCTCAATTATCCCGACCCAGCTACTAGTAATCCGGACCTCTCTATTCCGGACCCAGCTACTAGTAATCCGGACCTCTCTAATCCGGAACCAGCTACTAGTAATCCGGACCTCTCTAATCCGGAACCAGCTACTAGTAATCCGGACCTCTCTGATCCGGACCCAGCTACTAGTAATCCGGACCTCTCTGATCCGGACCCAGCTACTAGTAATCCGGACCTCTCTGATCCGGACCCAGCTACTAGTAATCCGGACCTCTCTGATCCGGACCAAGCTACTAGTAATCCGGACCTGTCTAATCCGTACCAAGCCACTGGTGATCCGGACCCAGTTACACGTAATCCGGACCTCTCAAATCGGGAAATCACCATAATATAGTCAAATTTGTAAACATGTAAATGCAAATGTTTTATTGGATATCATTTTAAACAATGGCGCCAACGCAAAACTACTTGAGCTTTAAGAATATTCTAAAGTATTTCATTTATTTTTGACGGGTGTTATGTTCAAATCTAATGGATATCAATTTCATGTGACGTAGGTCGCTTTACAGACTGTATTAAAGTATTGAGAATAAAAAAATGCATTGAAATTAATTTTCTTTTTTTCATTACACTTTCTATACTTGTTAAGTTGTTATCGATTTTATATCATATCAATTTTACGAATAATAAACTTTTTTGTAATATATTGTATTTAGGAATACAGGCATCCAGTATACAGAATAAAATACGTCAAACGCTTGACCTATTGTTTTCACCATTCAGTGAACTAAAATGACGGAACACCTGATTTTAATACGGGTTTCACTGACTTGTGATCAACTCTGAAATCTGTCGTATTTACGGTCTTTGATATACGTTAATAATCAATATTTAATTTCACTATAGGAAATATTATCGGATCAATTCGATTATTATTGCATTGACAAGTAACAGAGCATAAGCTAATCCATGTACGAGTGTCCAAACTATTGTATAATTAGTCTCCCCATATACATAAAGTTTATTAATCCTATGGGTCAATGATTAGTATTATTAATCGCTGATTAAAGCGGCTGTATCGTGCCTTTCAATCACTGTGTATGTCTCCGGAGGAAGCCGGTGGATTTTATGTTGCTGAAAGCCAAATGAATTTGGATTTAATTAAGTGATTTGTCAGGTAAAATTTTTTCAATTAATTTGAGTGGAATATTGGTGTAATTAATATTGCAAAACTTTCAGACAGGTTTTTCTAAAGAACTGGGTGTATGTTTAGAATTCCAAGAAATAGATACATTGGTGATACAATTTAATTCGACTTAATAAAAGTTACAAAAGGGATCATAGTATTATTTTGCAACCATGGTGCTCACAAGACTTCTATCGTTTAGTGTCAAAACTGACCCTCAGCTGATAAATAATTTGAAGAGTCAACAAAATTTCATACAAAAGTAAATTTGACTCTGTGGTACAAATTTTTATGAGTCTGACGTAGCTTTATTACGCTAATTTCAAGTCAAAATGCCATTTTAGGGTCAAATGAAAGCCCTGGTAACGAATATAATAAAATAAAATTAAAGGCATTTAAAGTTTATATGAATATGAATAATAAAACAAAAATATACTTTCAACAGTTCCGACGGTTGTCCATATAAGGTGAACGATTTATACTCGATAATGCACAACACAGGTGCTTTAAATGGCTTCTTGACCGTAACGTTAATGCATGTAGAAAGAAAGAAATCTAGGTACAAATGTACATTATAAATGAGTGTACCCTAGTGATTAGCCAACCGCTTTTATATAGGATTTACTTATTGTGAAACAATGGCTAATGAAAACGGATATCAAATGTGACCTCAATAAATAAGGTATTATAAAATCTTTTTTATTTTTCCTATTTCAGAATATTATCAAGGGTCTATAATATCTTAAAAATGTTGGTAGAAACTGACTTTGTATGTCAGTTTTGAAGCGAACGATTTTTTTTATATGCTAATGTGTATATCGTATTGTTCCCTTGATATTGAGGACAGTTTTTTTTTCAAAACAATGGGCATTTTTATAAATGCCAGATCATTAACATTATTCAGAATTTCAATGTTGAAAAAATAATAATATAAAAGGACGGCCATTTTAATGTCAAGTAAACAGGTAACTATATGCTTTTCAAATGTTGTCAAGAAAAATACTTACCTAGCGATTATAATAA
This sequence comes from Lutraria lutraria, assembly GCA_964023205.1. Taxonomy (NCBI): domain Eukaryota; kingdom Metazoa; phylum Mollusca; class Bivalvia; order Venerida; family Mactridae; genus Lutraria; species Lutraria lutraria. The sequence continues at coordinate 14,781,275 of OZ026834.1, read as the reverse complement.
AATTCATAATGGAAATTTATCTCATTTACCGAATACATGTCATCATGCTATTTATGATTTACCATTGATATATGACAAACTTAAACCGTGGTTACTTGTAAATTAAGGAACATTTAAGCATTACAATGAACTATAAAGTAATTGTAAATGTACTGTTGTTGAAGAAATATAATTAGGAATTTTCATACCCATATTAACTAGTAAGTTTCTTTGTAAAGACGGTCCAAGTTATTTTTGACAACATTATTGGGTTGAAAAGTAAAATCTGACACAGGACTATTGGTATCTGGTGACTCGGAAGTAATTGAAACATAAGATACAGGATTGGTATCACAATTTCTCATATCAAATCTATGACTAATTTGACTATTAATTCTTCGGGAAACGTATTAGTTGGTTTGACCGACATATTGTTTTGATTATTTTCTTATCCACTTATGGAGAAGTTGTCGATTCCTTGTGGAAGTGTACGTTAGTACTGGTAAAATATACTCCATGAAAACTGGTTTAGTGAATCGGCCACCGTATATACATGAAAAAAATGTTGAAAAAACGGCTATAAATCCAACTAAATAAACATCGCCATGTAATAACTTTCATAGGCACCAACACGTATAAAAAGACAAACTGTAAGGATCGTTGGTTAGCTTATTTTAATTTCGAGATGTTGAATATGTTATGATATTTTGATATGATATACATTTTCTATATGCATAGATCTAGATTATAAAACAACCAAAAAGAAAAATTAAAACAGCATGTAAAGCCTGAATCATTTATTATAATGTAAAAGAAAAAATCTCCAAACCTTTGAAAATGTAGAAAGTAGTTTTTTCTGTTCCAAAAATATGCCCCGATAATCGAATATAAAACAGTTTTTAAGGCGCGAATTATGATCGATTCAACCAAATAGTGATGCTTGCTGATCATGTACATTTTCATACGACCAAATCCGTTTACCCTGCATGTTGATATCATATGTTTTATTTTTGAATGTTCATTGATGTTTAGAAAACACTGTGTACAGCTATTGGTAAATCGATTTCATATGATACACATACATTGTTTTGGGGCTATTTAGCTTAACGATTCTCGCATTTCACAATTCCCGTCTCCATGGTCGAGGGGTTAAGGTCGCTGACTTCAAATCACTGTAACCTCTTACTGACAGAGGGTCGTAGATTCAGGCCCAGCTATCGACCATGACTCTTTATGTGAGAAAGTACGCCGTTGCTTACGGAGGATGGCAGTCTAGTACCGGTTCTTCACAGGAACGATGATTAGGTGAACTGTCCATCTCATATGACTCTGACTGTTGATAGGGGCGTAAAACAAACAAACAAACAAACAAACAAACAAACAAACAAACAAACAAACAAACGAACGAACGAACGAAGTAAAATGTCGATACGGTCACCCACTGAATAAATGTACATAATTACAGTAAACTTTTCTTCAGTATCAATTTTAATCACATCACCTGAACGAAGACCGCTTCCTAAAACAAAGATGTCAATAACAGATTCACAGAATAAATAAATGTACATTGTGTTGTTTTTCTTGTATAGTTAACCTCTCTCAAGTATCAAATTTTGACCACATCACCTGAACCACGACCGCTACCAACGACAAAGATGTCAATCGCAGATTCACTGCCATTGTCAGACAATGCAGACATTCTGGATTTCGGCAGACGAAGTAATTGTTCCATGAGAAGTATGTCTCGGAGATCTACACCAGTAATGGCCTCCACTCCAAACAGACGAACACCTTCGTTCAAAGGAACCGCTAAGTTCATGGTAAGTCATACAGCGGTGCAATGCATAAAATAAATGCTCAGTTTGCGTGTCTCGTTGGCCCATCTTTAAGTATTGCGCCATTATTGATTCTGAACATTTGATTGCCAAGTTATGTTGTAAACACATCGCCTAATGCTTTGATTGGTCATTCTTTGAGTGTTCCAGCTGGTGCTTCTAATAAAAAGTCGACCTGGTGATTTTTGCAATCCGTATTTATTGGATAACATCATAACAATAACACAAATTTTAGTTCTTGCTACTCTGACAAGTTAAAAAGTTTTTTTTCAGCTCAGTGATTTATAATCCAAAACTTCTGAAAAGATCCAATTTACGTTTCATTCAAAGGAATTACTAATATCGCTTTTCGACTAAAGAAACATACGTGGCTTTTGCTGCACGCGTTGTCTTTTCAATCCTTGTTCATTGAAATCATTTTGACACATGAAGAATGATATTGCGGTTTTAAAATACTTCTCCTGGTGGTTTTGTCTCTTATGGTATATATATATACCCATAGAAGAGGACTTACTATTACAATTTTGTCAACGACTTGAGACTAAAGATTTCATAATTTGATAGCAATGAAATCATCTAATATGACTTTTTACCTTATTTTAGAGAACATCGTCAACTTCGAGTAAATCAGATGCGGACACAATAAAAAATTTAATACAAAGTCGTCTACTTATCACAGAAACTGGATTTGATGCAGACGATGATATTGATTTTCTCGATTTTTCAAACGGACGTATGTCACGTGACACAGACTATGAAACTGATCTGGAAATGGATTTTGACGGTATGTCAAAAATAATACATAATACATGTGTAAATAGGGTGTTTCTATCGTGCTAAATAGTAAATACCGCTTATCAACTATGTTTTAACATGAAAGGCGGACATGACTCTTCCTTAACAGTGATATTGAGTTACCTTTTAGTGCTACCTTTGTCCCTTCCATTAATTTTATAACCCATTCCCAACAAGCCCGTTTATTTCACGCCATATACCATTTACTCATTTTCAAAACCATGAACTTCCTCGTAATTATTAGAAACGTGATAAACAATGTTTGTTGAAGGTTTCTCGATTTGGTTACCTTTATGACGTAAAGTTTCCTTTCTTTCCCGTTGTTTATGTTTGGTATTTAACATTTGATATTTCTTACTTTTATTTGTCCTTTCCAAAGAATTGTATATAGCCTTTATAGTATTTCTTTAATAAACAAATCTGCACTGGAATTATAAAAATATAAGAGGGATGATCAATAAATTCGTGGACAACCTTGCTGTTACTGTTATAATTCATTGTTTACTTATGAGATTTGTATATAAGGTTAATGAACATAAAAGGAAAACAAGTACAATTAATTTCCGCTAAAAGACTTTCGTATAACTTAAGTCTACCTCAGGATTCTTTGAGATTGTTTTGCAAATTACCTCGTCAAATGTATGAAGTCGAACAAGGAATAGCATTAATATTTCCATAATAAACTATTCATTTACTTTGAAATTTAATGACATTATAATGAATTGATTAAAATTGATTAATTGATATATTTTACTTACACAGAATGGATCGCTGAAGAAAATGGTGAAATAAAGGACGATGATCCACAAGATAAGAAGTACATACATATGTGTAATGCTTCAGGAACAATACCCGTATCATATTTTCTTCGACATATCAAAGATACAAAATTCCGCATGAGATACCATGGGCTGGGGCCACTAGGAGCTAAAGCAATATCTGTTCCACTAAAGGTACTAGTATATTTCCTGTTATTCGTGCTTTGCTAATTCTTATGGGTTGATCTGTTGAACCATACCATGTTTCTCACTCCAAGATTTGAGTTTAGTCTACTGATAAAACGTGCTTACCTACCTTATATCCAGCTGTTGCTGCGGTCGTGTAATCGCAAGTAAAAATGTTTTAAGGATGGCCGTATTTGGACAATTTAGTAATTAAGTCCATTTATTTCTGAAGATTTAGTCCTGAAAATACATGTGGACAATATCTGTATGAGTATACATTGACAGTCTGACACAAATACGTACTTAAATGTTAAAGTTCCATCAGGTATTCTTTTTATTTGTCGTCGGAGAGATGACTTTGTTTCACCGGGTATTCTGTTAATACAGCTTAGTCTTGTGTATTAGAGTTATAAATAGATAGCCTAGATAGATTTAATTTGGTATTTGACATACATGGACAACTGCATAATAAATAAGCAACCAATCTTTAAAATATAATTTAGAAAATACCATGCCATGTACAAACACCACCAACAGGGTAAACACAAACAGAGATAACTCTTATTTCCATTGTGGCCCCTGTGAGAGGCACGTAACATCTAAATTAGAGTAAATAGTAGAGGAACTCTTTATTGTTTATTGCATTCGTTGTTATAAATGAAATATATATTCATCCTTGAGTCTCTAAATACTGTTACACTTATTCGATATTTTAAGTCATAGGTGACAATATAACACATTCAGACTTCTAAAGTATTTAGTTGTTTGTAGCAGTTTCCAGGACATACAATATTTCCATTTTTTTTCGTAGGAAAACCACACCATTGACTCACTGGATTTAGAAGGGAATTGGATTGATAAGGAAGGTGCCATTTATTTGTCGGAAATGTTAAAAGAGAATATGTATCTATCAGAAGTAGTAAGTATCAGTTTTCTCATTTGTTTTCAAAAACGGAACAGGTCAATTACAATCTGTCTGTTAGTTTTGATATGTACTTATTACATGTGCGTATTCACTTTGGTAACGTTTGTATTAAACGTTATCAGAGTGAATACGCACATGTAACAAGTAAGTATCAGACTAGTCTGGCAAAGCTAAGTAGTTAATAACTTTTAAAGTAAACTAATTTTTTAAAACCAACTCCATGACATTACAACAACAATAGAGTCGGAACTTGAATCACGTAAAATACATTTTTAGATACTTCTAGAAACTATAGTAACCAAAACAGAAGTTTCGTTTTTCAAATATCAAGCGTTTGTGACTGAATGTATTCTGTACTCATAAGCAATACATTTTTTGTAGAATCAATTAACATTCTACTTCTTGTACATTGCAGAACATTGCTGAGAATAAACTTGGGCGTGATGGGGCCGATGCAATTTGTAAAGTTTTATACAAACACGAGTTCCTGAAATCTTTGAACTTGTCAGGTATATCATTCGTAACAATTATTAATGCTGTTGATTCTTACACGGTTAAACTTACTCGAGATGTCAGGTCTAATATAAAAGACGACAAGCTTGTCAGATCAAGTGACTACGTTAAGAGAATTCTAGTTGGTGTTTCGTTTTAATCAAGCTGCATTGTAGAATCAAGTCCAACTATGTAACAGCTTTCAAATGATGTCATGTGGGATCAAAAAGTTCAAAACCCAAACTAAAAGTTGGGCAAATAATGTGTTTAACGAGGATGGATGAGAGAAAAAGTACAAGAATTCTCGCGAAAATACCCCAATAACTATCATTTAAGAACACGTGTACTCCTATAGCGTTTAGCATGAAATAGCAGTATGTCAAAAGTTACCATATACATGTGCATGTTTCAGGGAATGATTTAAGCGATTATGGAGCAGCAAAGATTTGTGAGATGTTGCAGTCAAACACATGTTTGAAACATTTATATCTTAGTCACAACCACTTCGAGGAGAGTGGAGCTTTCTGTTTTAAAGAAGCCCTCAGCCACAATGAAAACCTCGAGACCCTGGACATAAGCTGGAACCATTTTCGTACCGCCGGTGCCGTTGCAATAGCCGAAGGAGTTCAGGTAGCTGGAACAAATAATTGGAAAACCTGCCAAATCAATGGACAATTCTTGTTCAACAAGAAATGTGTCCAGATGTCCCCACTCTTTAATTCAATCATGTGTGACATAATATGTCATATATGTAATACCAAAATTCAAATTCAAGGGCAGATAACTACAGACTCTTCAGCCTTTGCAGTTAAACCTTTTTATGAACAACTTCATATGGTGATTTCTGTATAATTTCTTAACTCTGACCTTAATACTTTTGGAGATATGCGTGACACAGTATTTGTGGACGGAAGGACGGACACGAAAAGGATAAAGTCTGTGTGTGTGATAAGCTGAGTTTCTGTTTCTGTTCAATGTTTAGAGTTTATTTCGACTGCGTTTCTAACACGCTTTTATGGTTTATTCAACTGCTATAAATGAGACCGCTATTTGACGCTATCTGTAATAATGCATGATACTCACATTCAGTACAATTTTAATTTATGTATGGCATGGTTATCTGTTTCAGGAAAATTACGGATTAAAAACACTTAATGTCTGTATGAATGGATTTAGTGACACAGGAGCCGAGGCTCTTGGTCGAGCTCTTAAACATAACCGTGGTCTCAACATACTAGATGTAAGTCATAATAGAATCAACGAAACTGGTGCCGGTCACATCGCTCTTGGCTTACAGACAAATGATGTGCTAACAGAGTTAAAAGTAAGTACATGTATTATTGTAACTATCATTATAAACTTCTAAGCATGCATTAAGCGTATTCATAAACGCAGTGGATAAATCGATATGATTGTACTAGAGGAAATATTTCATGATTATCGATTTATCTCAAGTTATATCTTATCGTCGTACATATGCATTTCGAATTCAAGTAATAATATGAAAGGGCTTGTCCTCTTTGGGATCCAATTCCAACAACCGAGCCAATACTGTGTTAGAAAATTGCAGGGAACGGATGAGTCGTGTATTGGTGCTTTTATACCAGGCACGATGCACGACAAAGAATCAGGCATACCATACGAAATGATTGTAGGAATATTGCAGGTTCTCTTGCATTTCCACCCCATCTCCGGGGCGGCTCTCAAATGACAATAGCATTTGATTGGGACGTTTAACAACAGATACACTATTGGGCTCTTGCATTGTATTGATAGTATTTTATTCTTTGAATCTGAAAATCTCATAAGGTCTTCGGAGTAGAAAGGTTTCAGGTTAGAAAGGTATGGTTGCATTGAACAACCAAAGTACTGGAAGTACTCATGGAAACAGAACTTACATAGACTTGTACTGCAACATTCAACGGGAACTAGTTTAACAATTGCATGGCGGATGTAGAAAAAAGTAGTACTTTGGTTCGCATCAAAATTCATGCGCGTCGAGCGTGAGGAAGCTATGGAAGGCTGAACTTTCGTTCAAGTTCCAAAAACGACATTCAAGACACACTGTTGTGTTTTGATTTGACAGGTGCTCGGAATAGAAGGGTTTCAGGGCTTTTAAATAACATTTGCATTATGTTTCTTATAATTACATTTGCATTATGTGTTTACCTTTCAAATAGATTGGTTTTAATCCTATCGGTGAAGATGGTGCTTTAGGTCTTTTGATGGCGATCTCTAAGAATGACATGAGTGCCATGAACATGTTAGACTTATCGGTATGTATGTTTATGACATAAGGATTCATCCCTGTGTTCGTTCTATAAGTGTTCCTCAAGGAAGTATACAATATATACATGTAAATATATACTTGTATATATTTCACGTATGCAGTTGCATATACATTTTTTCAAATTTTGCAAAAAAAACAAATGTGGAGTATTTTTAAAATGTCTCATAATTATGTTTATATGACGACAAGCCGTAATGTTTAAGCCTTGAGTCTGTTCTTTTATGTACTATATAACACAAATATAAACAATTCCAAAATGTATACGTATAAAGGCAGAATAATTTTGGTATTATAATAGATTAATGAATTGTAACAATGTGAGTTATGTGATAGAAACGACTAATAAGAATTTTAAGAAAAAGTGAATGGTGTTTCCCATCAAATTTGACATTCCAGTTATCTAATCATGTTTTAGCTGAATTTTAGATGTACATTTTTCTGTATTTCAAAGTAGAATTTAGCCATCGCCAGTGTTGCATGCTTTATTCTTAAGGCAATAAGACATCGTGTGTTAATCAAAATTTTGTCTTTCAACATTGTACAGGATGTCTTAGTTACCAAAGAGTTTAAAGAAATTGAACAGAAACTTGTTACGGAGAGAGTGCTCGCCGTGATTCATGCAGGTAATGGAACACAATTTAGTTTTTATTCTGTGGGCAAAACAAATTCTAATCATAATCATAAGGAAATATTACAGAAACTTGTTAAGGAGAGATTGCTCGCCGTGATTCATACAGGGAATAACTCACAATTTGCTTCTTATTTCTTAGGTCATGATAAATGATGTTTCAATTAAATAGAACAGAGACTTATTATAGTGATTGCTCGCCGTGTTTTATTCAGGTAATGCTGGGCAATCGGAACCCCTCGACGTTTCTTCAAAGATAACGCTTCAGACATAATAGACATGCCGGCATATTGTTGTTGTTGTTGTTCACGGGCTACTGTTGTTTCTCTTTTAATGGGAATATGATGCCAATTTTATCAATAGCGATCGATTTACACGTTTTAAAGTCAGCGCTTCTAAGAATGATTTTTTTCAAAATGAGTGCCTTGTATTGAAGGAGTAGTTATTTGCAGCTATTGGAAACCACATAACTAAAATTTGTGACCATACAGTTATATACGATCTTAATGGTGAAGGCTAAAGCATGGGATGGGATTAGTTAACAATATATACATGTATCAGTATATCGGAATATCGCGTTATATATCGAAATGTGTTGGCGATATACTACCTGTATAAATCGTGATAATTTATTATTATTTTTTCAGGTGTTTTATCGGAAAAAGACGGTTTAAATGGCTGCGAATACGACCCATTGGAAACATTTCGTCGAAATCCGTATGAGAAGTTAAAGAAATACGTAAAAAATGCAGGATATAGACTGATCGATTTATTTAAAGATTTTGATAAAGACCAGAGTAATATGGTTGACAAACACGAATTTTCGTTAGGATTAAAGGTAAATATAATAAGAAGATAATGGCCTTTATTTAGTCATTTCAAGATGTTAGCGGGAAATTATGAATAAACATAGAACATTATTGCATATTTAAATAGGTTTTTTCATAAACATAATCAGCGTAAAATCTTTTTTCTTGGTTGCTTGAATTTAGAAATGACCTGTTACATCGCTCTGCTCTGGTGTTTATGGGTGTGCAGGCTGGTCCAGCTCTATTTCGGTGGCAAAAGTTTTGCAGTTTTGGTTACAGCATTTGGTTGCATCATTGAAAGGGTTAACCTATCATGCAATATAAATAAGATAATTATGATGACACTTATTATATTATACAGACGGCTGGAGTAGAAATCACAGAGAGTGAGATTGCTCAGTTAATTGATCAACTGGATACCAATAAAGATGGAATGATTGATTATCAGTAAGTCTTAAAAATAGTAAATTTACCACGATATAATTGTTTTGATACAAACTTCGTGAGCAAAACACTATGCAGACTTTGCTCACAAATCGAGTCTGTGAATTTTGGTATACAATTAGAAGAACATTTTGATCAGGATTTGCACATTGAGATGACTTAGTGCTTGGTATAATACAATCAACAAAATCATGTTATTTTGATAACTCTATAAATAGCGCCCCGTACATAGGTTTGTTTTAAACAGATGTTGTATCTATTCATGATAATAATGAACACTATTCACATGTAATATTTTACAGTGAGCTTGTGATGGGAGATAAGGAATACCGGAAATCACTTTTAGAAGGTGATCAGTGTCCTGACATGCGGAAGATTCAAAGGGATCAGAACCGAGTGACTAGGAAGAGATCACAACTTATTGACGACCTGATAACTCTTTAGTGAGAGACATACAGGAGAAGTTAACATTTGAAATCAAATATTTGACGATTGAATGAGTCAATGTTATGCGTGCTGAAATAAAAAAGTGCAAAAACAGAGTTCAAGTTTTGACGATATATAACTATAACTCGATTGTGCTAATAGACTAAGCATGTAAATTTTATGCTTTGATGACTTGAAAGTGCTGGATAAAACATTCGAAACATTCGGGTGAATATTTGAATTCAATTTACATGCAACTACATAATTTCCTTTGCGAAGATGTCATGTCACGTGTGTAATAATTGCTAGTGTTTGTCTAATGAAGCTTTACCTTCTGTGTCTCTTGCTGGAAATGGTAAGGGTTGCGATTGGTTCAACGCAAAGGATTTTGCTCAATTGTTCACAAGCAGATAAATTATCTTTGTACCCAATACTCAGTTGGGTAATATGATGATACAGAGACTATATTACTAATCAAAACACATTGTTTGTTCGATATGTCTTACATAGGCTTATGATGGAATTTGACGGTGAATGTAATATTTATTGATATGTAGACGCATCGAAAATATTAATTTGGCTATCATATAATTGATATAAACCACAGTTTGAAACAGACTATACACCCGTCAAATTCACCCGTGAATGTAAACTAAATGCTGCTCATTGATTATTATTATGGATGGGTGATAAAATTGCTTTTGTAAAAGAATGGATGCCATGCCCTTTGAGATGCACGTATAATTCTGTTTGTAAGACCCGGGACATGCTCGAAGAAATGGCATGGAATTCGATATCGGTCTTGTAAAATGAGTACATGTATCACCAATTACAAAAAATAACTATGACATGTATAAATTTTATGAATGTAACTACATGTACTTACCATATATTGATATTTTATGCTATTTAGACATAGGCCCCGTTTCATCAAACATCTTACGCCACTTTTTAAGTAAGAAGTGTCTTATCTCCCTTCTTAGCGTTAAAATACGTTTCATCAATATTTTCTTAGCTACGAATTCTTAAGTTTGGGAAAGATTCTTACTTAACTTTACGATAGCTCATGGGCTTTCTTAAAGATAAGAAAACGCGGCTTCTGCCTTTATTATTATGAGACAGCCTTTTATTTTAAGACTGTTGAGTGCGATGTAAGATATATTTCTGCTTGTCATATCATTACTCACAGTTAGGAGATTTTATAACAACAGAGGTTCAGTATAGCTGTAGAATATTTCATCCATAACTGAACATTAATGGTTAAGAACATCTTTCAGCATGCGGAACATTTCTGTAACTTGGCCGGTCTTATCGGCAAAGTTGTCTCCCTTGAAAACGTCCGATAACGTTTATCGATAAACTGATTTACTATAGATTTATATAGGAGCTGTATGGTTTAACACAAATAACTTGTTTATAACATTAAATGAGAAAATTTTATAACCTCGTGAAGTAATCTTCATTCTCTGCACTTTATTTCAATATAATTTTTATTAATGTGGTATGTGAACTTATTGCTTCCATTTTCGTTTGAAGTTGGTGACTATCGTTCGTTCATAATTCTATATGAAAACTGTCAAAATACTCTTAAACCTCGTTTTTGACTGGCCATAAAGTTGTTTTTTACTAAAATGTCATTTTTTTTATAACCTCGTGAAGTATTCTGTGGTGTTCAAGCTTTATTACAATATATTTTTTATGAAATTTGAAAATGCGGAAATTGCTTCCAATTTAGTTTGAAAATCGAGATATTCGCGTTCAAGCGCGCGTTCCCGTATCAATATTGTAGTAAGTACAGTAGTCGATGTTGCAACTACCGAATTAGTTGTTGTTATTATGTCCTTTCATACATTTAACACGTGACTAATTGTTAAATTGCTTTAGCAGGTGTGTAATTTAAGTCGGTATATTTTTACCATGTTACAAAAAACTGCTAATTTTTAGCAAACTGTTTGATAATTCAATAACTCGATACATATTTATTTTCTTAATCAGGTTTATATAAGCGAGTCTAAAAACTCAAAATATAACCATGGCTACCGTTTACGGTCACCCTGTGAATATAAAATTAATATATCTATTACAAATTAATAAATGAAGGCAAACAGTTTTATTGAGAAAACACCCGATGAAGGTGAAATTAAATGATTTTCTCGTGCATGTTTTACCGGAAACATATTCTGTAGAAAGGATTATCTTCAGAAAATATGTATGTATATAATTCATTGTTATTTATCACGCTTTATAAAACTACGATTTGTTTAAACTTTTCCAGTCGTGAGCTTGCTGGGTCAGAAACATAGATAAAGTGATTTTATAAACTCAGAAGTATATTCCAATTATTCTTCAAAGCCCAATTGATTTTGAATGTAGTAAATCAAAACAATAGATAAATTGATAATAAAATATAAGAAATATATTTTATTTGAACCAATTTCGATGTACAACAATATTTTACACAATGCCTTTTTTGTTGAATTTATTTCAAATTCATACAAATGCATTTTATAAAGTTTACTGATATCATTTGCTTCACTGAATTCATGTTTGTCAAGGATACAATTGCATGTTTACTGGTAGTTTTAAATAACTTATACCTGTATCATACTCTATTCAACAAACTGAATAAAATAAAAAAATAAATTATAATTGATGATATACTAAAGTCACAATGAAGTACTTGCATGCATGGGCTCTCAGCTGAAATTTTTTAATTATCACAATATGTGCATTAACAACAAGATGTAAACAAGGTAATAAAGATTTAAGATTATACAGTTGTCCTTGGATTTCATGTATATATCAAACATTAATACAGCAAAACAGTGGCTGAATATATTTGCACCCAAATTCATGCAAAGCAATGTTTATCTATCTAAATGTTTATCACATCAAAATCACATTAGGCACTGGTATCTTTATTTACTAATGTCACCATAAATTGTTTTATGGAGTCCTCAAAAGAATCTGTGAATACAAAGTACAACATTTCAATTCATAGCAAGTCTTCATAGATAAACTCAGAAACTGATGCAGAATTATTTATGAAGAAGCAAAAACGACATAAATAACGAAATATATTAAATATTTTAAGGATATTTTATTCAAGAAATATTTCAAGAATTGGTTTCATATTTTACATGAAGGAATATAATAACAAAATACAGGTCAAGTTCGATTTCACTTAAAATCCTCGGGAAGGCGTTCGTGTCCTCCAGACACATTTCTAGTTTAAATTAGAACTAAAAATGGTGAACTTTCAGTTTTTTTTGCAGGGATTAGAAGCACTGTCAAATATTTTTTTTTTGAATAATGCATTTTATTTCAAACACCGTGATTGACAATAATTAGACATGATATTAGCTTTCGACGTAGATGGCATTTTTATATTGTTCACTTTTCAAATTAACGTTACGCACGTGCGTACGTGCGTATCGCTGATGTAATAACTTGTTGGCAATCTGATATTTTTAAAACTTATTTTAAGACCGTAAGAAACCTTTTGGTATTTCTCTTTAACCGATCGTATGTGCGTTTAATAGCCATAAAACAAATTTTCATGATAAAAATTGAAAAATAAAGCTAATAGGTATTAAAATGCATCTGAAGTTTTCGTATTTATTAACTGTTCTTCTCCGATTCTCACTGTGAAATCTTATTGCTCAAACGATACTAATTTGATCTGATCAGCATTAATCATAAAAGGTACGGTTAGGTTGTCCAACATACATAGATGTTTTATGTGCAAGTTTGAGCGAATCAAAAACAATAATATCATGAGCCAATGTTCACATTGTTTAAAAAACATGTTTTCAGATAAGATATATCAAATAGTTTACATTTTCTGAAAGATGAGAGCTTCATCTTTAATTTGGTATATAATTTATAAAATTCGGCTGAGAAGTAAAATAAAACTCTCTATATAATATATGTATAGAATCAATTGTATTTTTCTTATTTACATAGCTAGGGCCGGTGAATAGACTTACCCGTGTAGACTGTGTCGCGGTCTTTACACATTTAGATAAGAACAGTTGATAAAACGGTTTAAAAAATTCGTAACTTTTGTCGTAAGTGTCTTCGTAGGAAAGAATCTTACGAAAGATAAGAATATATTGATGAAACGAGGCCATAGTGTCTATATTCTTGATGAAACTGTTATATTATATATTTACCGGTGCACGATGTCTTGTATAACTGTTTCTGTATATCTACATTTATATATTATATTGTGTTAACATGCACTTGTTGACATTGTTAATAAATATTTCATAGTTTTGTTTCATGAATTTGTTTAGTTTTCAATAAACCAGGCACATGAGTTTAATGTGTTATATGGAGGAACCAGGCACACGTGTTTAATGTTTAATGTGTTATACGGAGGAATCAGGCACACGTGTTTAATGTTTAATGTGTTATACGGAGGAACCAGGCACATGTGTTTAATGATTAATGTGTTATACGGAGGAACCACGCACATGTGTTTAATGATTAATGTGTTATACGGAGGAACCAGATATATACATGCATTATTATCATGCTCCATTTTCTAACATTTTTCTGGTCGACCTAGTAGATAATTTGGCATTACCCCGTTCCTTCACATTATGCAAGATGGGAGACAGAGGATTTATTCCATCATGTCAGTATTTGGTAACTCCTGAAGTTCGTACATATACATGACTACTACGAGTATTTATATCAGTAATTTGAAACAAATTGTGATAAAATGGGACATGTTGCGCATGGCGTTCCTGTGTATTCATTGTTACTTTCCATACGCTAGAGACCTATCATAGCAAGTATTGCATAAGGTAATCGTGTGAAATAAATATAAACAAATAGAGGACATACATGTACCAATAAAACCTTTCAAGTTTCAGATAATAATTGTTTAGTGTTGTAAAGTAATAAATCTATGGAATTGAATGATACAAATGTAATAAATATTCCGTAAAGTGCTTATATGAAATATAGGATTCGTAAATGGTATATCAAGGATTGGAACACTCATTAGAGATAAACGGTGATCCTTGTAAGGAAACAACAAACACTCATGAATATATTAGGGGACTAAACACACACATAAAGAACCACAGTCACCATGCTATAAGGTGAACATTACAATTTGCAGATTACCCTTATTCTTATGATCGGAAAATAAAGACTATGACACACTTCACGAGAGTACCCTCAGATTCCTAACTTAAAACAATTTATAATTGGGAATAAACGGCTGTTGAAACTGAACTGCACTGATTGGTGTTAATTGGTTTTTGATAATCAGGATTTACCCAAATCAGTTAAGACTGGTGCCATCGGGATATGTACTGGTTGTACACCTTGTACCTAATATTTACACAATCACATGTTTTATTGACAAACAGTGTAACAAAGAATCGTAAATTAGCGCACTGCATATGTACTTCTTAATTCTGAACAACATCAATATATCTTATGTGAAGTGTTTATACTTAGCAGTTTATTTTGAAAAATATTCAACTTGTGGATTTGTATATGTGAGATATAACTTCATCTTTGTGTCGGCTGAAACCGGTATTGATATACTCCAAGGCATAAACTTTATACAAATAAAGCTTTTACGAAAAGATGGGATCCGAATCCTTGGGTATTCAGGAAAATGGCCATCGAAATGAGGCAAGCGCAAAGCGGATGATGATAATAGTGACTGTTGTAGTGTTCGTAATAGCTTTCACTGTCGGATTGTTAATTGGAATTTATGCTGTAGACACGGAAGAAGAAAACAGCAGCACAGGAAGTGAGTCAAATGTTGATGAAAAAGAAGGCGTGTTTCTTGAAGGGGTATCTGATGCTATTATAAGAGATGAAGATCCCGATATTACAGATTGGATTCTGAAAGAATTGAAAGCTTCAAATATTAGAGAAAATCTAAGGTAAAAAATCAAAATATTGTCTGTACAACATTCATCAATATTTTTGTTTCAGAGAGTTTAACGCCTTTTTATATACAACGGTCTGTTCACCTTACCAGTTTGCATGGACTGCATTTTTTACCAAAATTAACTTAATCCTTCCACAAGGCGCCGGCAACTTGTCCACATATGGAAGAAAATCAACATTTTTAAAATTGCCATAGTTTAAGGATTTTACTTGCCACGACGATTTAGATTTGAACCCGGATCGCCGGGATACAAATCCAGAGCACTTACCAATGGATCACGACCGTGGCTCATCATCGTATAACAAACATCAACAACTGCATTATCAATTCCAGCTTCCAGTAGTGTACGTTACGTTTTTGCTTTGTTTCATGTTTGTCTTTTATCGTCCCATCCATTTAGAAATTTAGTCAAAAGTCCTCATGTTGCCGGCACTACGAGTGACTTAGAGCAAGCAGACATGCTCAAGGATTTCTGGCTAGATGCAGGACTGGATGACGCGGTCACCACACCATACGATATTTTATTGTCTTATCCTGATGATGTTAAACCAAACATTGTATCTGTGATAAATACCACGACCAACACAACAATTATACAATCACCAGAAAAGGATAAAAATTTGACAAATGAAGAAAAAACTGACGAATTCATGTTTCCATACTTGGCCTATTCTGGAAATGGAACTGTAAAGGTAACTACGAGTTTATTTGTTATGTAATTATATTACAGTACTTCTGATTTATCCTTTACAAGCAACCATGTCTTCCATTTCCATGTTGTTGTCATGGAAAATTGGTCACATAGGTCACTTACTATTAAATAAGTGTTTATGTATGAAATTATGAATTGAAATTGACCCTATAATGCATGGTATCTACTCTACCATTATCATTTTGAAAAGCACAACATTTAACGTACATTCATTCTACTATTTTAGGGTCCAATCGTCTATGTAAACTATGGGAGAAGAGAGGATTTTGAAGCCCTAAGTCTTAACCTCAGTGGCTGTATAGTGTTAGCAAGATATGGCAAGAGTTGGCGAGCTGAAAAGGTAGGCTAGATGCAGACCCCCATGTGCGATATGTAACTTGTACTATCAAAGACTACAATACTAGTAGCAATCCATCGTAAAAAGAAACATTGTGAACGAAAACAAGTTGCTACAAATGGCAAATAACAAAGCACACTTTAAAATTATCTATATTACTCCAGATGTTAGAAATTACAAATATATAGTATTGAATATTGCATTTGCACGCCTTCATTTACTCAAAACAGGTTAACAGGACTGCACTGCACAACACAATGAAAATAAATACCATGACGGTCAGTCCACGCCTGCATACAGAAACAGAAGTTATACCATGATGTAAGAAGTAAATGTAAGATTTAGTTTTACATATACATTTCGTATAACACAGGTACGACTTGCAGAAGAACTTGGTGCTATTGGTGTGATATTATATTCAGATCCAGCAGATTACATTGCACCATGGGCTACAGACACTTATCCTGACAGTATATGGATTCCACCAACAGCTGCATCACGAGGAAGTATATTTATGGGTGATGGAGATCCACTCACACCTGGATATCCAGCTATTGGTAATATAGTTATATAACTCACCAATCACTGATGGTTTCTTTGTTATCAAGTTCTAAGCGTCGTCAGAGCGACTATTACATTTAAATTTTGAATAAGATACATCCCATGTATATACCAGCATACAAAAGAAGTAATGATGATTGTTGTAACATATTTGCTATATATAATAAATTAAGGGCCAGTTCTGTCAGCGTGTCGGATCTTTCTTCTGAAATAATAAAGTGTTCACACGAGTTTAGTAATGTTCAATGCTGTAGACATAAATGTTGTAACCATAGTTTCACTCGTTGGCAGATACAGCATATAGATTCGAAGAAACCGAAGAGGAAGCGGGGCTACCAAAGATTCCAGCCATGCCTATTGGATATGATATAGCTAGAGAAATACTAGAGTAAATATGAATTTATACATCCCATTAGGTTGTCTATTAAAAATCTAATGTCAAATGAAGTATTTCGACTCATAACAAGATGCTAAGTACAACGTTACATGTATATTGTTAACTTTTATTTAATTGTATGTGAGCATGTTTTCATTTCACGAACCAGTAACAACTGAAGCAAATACAGGAACTGTGAAAAATCTTAGAGACATAGTCCAATTTGGAAGAATATGAATACATCATAGACGAAACTATACTGCTCAAAATAAAAACAAAGGCATGAATAAGCGATGAACAAATCTTTTTTGTCGACGGAACATTTGTTATATTTACCTTAAAATATAACTGATAAGGGTTTTAATAAGCTTAAACTTATAAATTTAGGCTAATGGGTGGTGATCCTGTGCCAGAGGGTTGGTCAGGCAGACTCTTGAATGACAGTACATATCGGCTAGGACCAGGATTTGTTGACGACCAATTGTAAGTATTTACTTTTGTACAAAGGCATCAGACGCTTGATTTCCTTAAAGTCCAATTTTCAGAATATTAAAAAGTGAGCGGTTTTCCGGGAAACGCCGGACCTAGGAAAAAATCGTTCAAACTTTCAAAACGGACCCATATTTTAACCGTCACGTCAAACACAAAAACGACCCCACAAATACACAGAACTACACAAAGTAACTAAAACACATGCTTGCCACCACAGCTAACACAACACTCTTCCATCCCCAATTAATGCTGATTGTTGTGTTAAAGAATATTTCTACATTCTCTATATGTAATCAAAAGTGTACTTAGAAATCAAACCGCTAGTTTTACCTCATGAACGCTGGTCTATAGCATAAGTCTTCAAATGACTTCAAATATAGATTTAAATTCTGGAGGTTCACTTATGAAATATGGCCGTAGTATAAAATTGCTTAACTTCTTATTCTATTACTTTATAACGATCTATTTCAGTCACCTCATATAGTATATAGGTATTTATTGCCCAACTTGTGTAAACACTTGTTAAAAATGTTCAATCACAGGCTCGCAAGAAGCAATTTCTGATTCGGGCCATAGGGATAATTTAGAGAATCAGTTATAGCTCCTTTTAAAACCCATTAGAACCAATATTAATGGGGGATAATATTAAATTTTGTCTCACAATTGGGGTTAATCATTTATAACCCTTTATCAAAACCATTACAGCCAAACTTATTTGGGAATAAGCCCCTCTCCCGGTTCCAACGACCCGAATCAATACTTGATACACACAACCGTGATTGACCTTAAATTTGTAAGCAGTTCAGTAGATAATTTTACACATCCTTCTTGCAGAGAAATGGAGGTCAGTGTTCATACAACTAATCAACGTAGAAAAGCGTATAATGCATTTGGGCTGATAAAGGGTGAAGTGGAACCAGGTAACATCGTACATGATAAATTAACTAGATATCTTGTCATTAACCTACTGTTAGGATATAAAGCTATCAACTGTCAAATCTTATTGAATGTTTCAGTAGACAGTGAATGTGATGGCAGATTAATGACATTATAACCCATCATTTTGAAAAAAACAAAGGCATTTTAACTTATTTTCTGTTTTTTTTTTTATTATTATTTATTTATAAATGTATACAAAATGTAATGTCGCTTATAATTACAATTTTCTAATAAATTTAAGTGAGACATTCGGAATGACTTTTACAGAGATCACATTTATAATTCCCGATTTTCAGATCGCTATGTTCTGTTAGGTAACCATAGAGATTCTTGGGTTTTAGGAGCGATAGATCCTTCCAGTGGTACAGCGACAATGATGGAATTATCTCGTGTTCTCGGCCAACTTGTCAAAGACGGTATGAGTGAAATTCATTTTTCTCATTGTCAAGGTCATGCGAAATAGACTTCTCACTTATGACTGAATAAGCTTTGGCATTAATCAGTTATATTCCTCAGTGACTTTAAAACATCTATAATTTAATGAAGATTTAAACACATAGCGAGTACTGAAGGTCTGAATTTTGGACACTAAACCAAAACAGTAAAAACTAAAGAAAACGAATTAATTATACAGTGGTTTCCATTTGATATGTTAACAGGTCGGTGGAGACCAAGGCGGTCGATTATATTCTGCAGTTGGGGCGCAGAGGAGTTCGGTCTAATCGGATCAACAGAGTGGATAGAGGTACACATAAACAGTAAAACCCCGAAAAACCTAACCCTTTTTCGGACTGGGTCAAAAGTCCGGTTTTTTAGAATTCCGGTTTTCTGAGAACTTATGATAAACTCCCAAAAATTATGGGACTTGATAAATTGTCCGATTTTCAATAAATTCTGTGTCGAGGGGATTTACTGTATATTGGTATTTCAATAAGGCTAATAGTATATGAATAATATAAAAAAATGTTTTCGAAAATAAGTTTGCTAAATGTACAAGTAATATGCATGCAAATAATAAAGGTCCCGACGTCGTGAATCATACCTATAATGTTAATTTCAGCTGTTTTCATACTTGTTGGGTCCACGATGGAGATTAAAATATTCTCCTTTTGTGTTTACGTTGATTGTTTTCTTATATTTTATATTGTTCATCATGTAACGTGTATGGCCAAAACTGAAACAAATGTGTCTACATATAATTTCAGGAAAACAGCAAAGTGTTAGATTTCAGATCGGTTGCATACATTAACATGGACATCGCTGTTACAGGTTTGTATTTGTTTCCAAAATAAAAGGACACAATTCCTTATCGACTTCAGATATTCTTTGAAAAGTATTAGAAAAGTAAATTATGTCTAGTTATTTTAACCTTAAATATAACGTATTTCATCTACGAAACGAAAGCTGATGGCTTCGCTGTATTTGTGTCTTGTTTATCTTACTTAAATATGTTGGGTATATAAGTGACAAAAACTGAGGAAACATAAAGACAGCAAAAACAAAAACATTCCAACACACTCTCACACTTTTTACCGTGCTTTTGACATTTCTTGGTTTTGAAAACTTTAAAACTTAAATCAAATTAAGTACAGCCGAACTTCGACAAATTTCTCGAAGTTTGTACGAATCTTATAGTTCAAAGTGGGGCACCCATCATTATCTTATCTATGCCACATTAACGTCTTCAACCTTAAAATAGATCTAACATGGTGTCGATTTTAAATTTTATATCCATGACACAATAACTGAACCTTAAGATTAATATACCATGGTGTCTTTTTCAAACTTCAAAAAATATGAATGGTCCTGTTGAACAATCTATCTATATATCATATTGTAGGAAATCATTCAATTAGAGGTCTTGGTAGTCCTCCAGTCTTCACTGCAATGTATGAGGCAGCGAAAAAGGTAACTCTTTTACCAGTACATTATATTGAAATACTTCGTGACGACCTTTCCATCTTTAACGATGGCAGAAGACCACATGAACTGGACAACTTATATGTTTAAGATATTCAGCCTTGATTAGATTTTAGAAAAGAAAGACGAATTACTCACCTAATTAGTTGTGTTGCTCGACCATATAGGAACAAACCATTATAATTGAATCCATCCCACGTTCATTCCTTTATCCCCTTTCTTTGTTCACCGCCATGGTTGATTAGAACAAAGTCGTCGTCATTTATGCGTAAAAGATGTTCCTGTTTCCGCAAACCCAACTGGGCCCGTTTTTGGCCTCGATCAGTTTAGCGACATTTAAGTGCAAAAAAAACCATTTTCGTTTTATCTATAATTACCTATTGTTTGAGAAGTTGAAGTGCTCTAGACGTTCATTTCATATGAACCAGATTTCAGAAATAAAAACAAATATTGACAAAAAATGCTGTCTATCCACCGACCACTCAACCCTATATTTTTGGAATGTTTGCGATATCAGGCAATGTTGACTTTGTGTAAGTTGTATGCCCCACTTAGGTCTTTATGATGATACAAAGATTTCTGTTATATTTTTAAGATTCCAAACCCAAATGATACTGATCTTAAATACCCAACGGTTTATGATAATTGGTTTTCCAAGAAACCTTTAAAGGATCCAACCACGAATGAAAATCTCGGTGTCCCAGAGTAAGTACATTACTTAAGTGTGCAAAGAAATACATTTTTAAATAGGAAAGATAAATGTTCATGCTATTAATGTGATTATAAAATTGTCTTTAAAAATCAAGTAGGCACTTATTCAAAGAAGTCCGTGAACACCAAAGAATAATCTTGAATAAATACATGGACGCAGATTATACACAAGGACCTGTAGTGAAGGAGCCATTATGCGTTCAACATGTACTATTTTTGCTATACCGAGCCAAGATATTCAAAAGACACCCTTCTATTAACTAAATTTCAACAGAACAGTTTTGGGAACAGACATGAGGAACGGTAAACATTAAGAAAGAATATTGCTTTATGGTGATTGGAACAACTTTATTGACAAGATTGAGGATGTTCTTTTTAGTTCATGGACTTACGTAAAACAGATGAAGAACTACTAAACCTTTTCGTTTTCAGAATATTTACTCCCGGTGGAGGTAGCGATTATGGAACATTTCAAATGCGAGCTGGTATAACGTGTGCAGACTTCCGGTACAGACAGGACTACGTATGTAATATTTAAGTTTGTTTCTATTTTCACTTCGACGACCTTGTTTAATTAAAAAAAAAATGTTTAATTAAAAAAAACTACATGTTTTGTCATAAAAGTGGTGGGTACAATACCAATTATTATGGACTGTAGCTGATTTATTTGATGACTGCTACTTAAAAAATGTACATGGTATTGTTTTTTATTTGACAAATGTATCAATTGTTGATGGTATTCCAGTCTGGTGATGGCGTGTTGTTTTATCCATTATATCATACAAGTTACGAAACATTCTATGCTGTTGATGAACTGATTGATCCTGGGTTTAAGGTATTATACTTGTTGTTCTACCACTACATTACCATAATTACCATCGTTGACGCCAAATTACCATTATCATTCTTTTATGACTTTAATGTCATTATATTATCATTCTTTATTACTTATACCATTACATAATAATTCTTTCATACCACTACTACAATTCGTTTAGCACTTTAACCATTACATTGCCATTATTTTAGCATTTTTTAGCATTGCATTACCATTCTTTCAACACTTAATAACCATTAAATAACCATTCCTTTACCATTTATTACCATTTCATTTCTTTCATTTTACCATTTATTATCATTGCGTGTCTATCATTTTACCATTTTTTATTTCCATTGCCTGTCTATTATTTTATCATTTATTACCGTTATATTTCCTTTCTTTTACCATTACATTATCACAGCTTTGTCAGTAATACCCAGTAGTCTGTTCCTTGAAAAATGAATTGGTAATAGGCGTAAATTTGGACTTAAACAATTATGCTAACAACAAAATATTGTCAATTGGCAACAGCCTGACCATGCAGACCACCAAGTCCGTAATCTGTAATCTAAACAAAAACGCCAACGATCATAAAACAACACAAGCGGGAAGAACAACAGCTATATAGTGCTTGTACATGAATGTTAGTTAAAAAAGAAACGGAAGATTTGGACTTATAATACGACGTACTTGCTCCTAATTTTATTTGATTGCAATTCTTATTCTTTGAAGTACATTTCAGCTTTTAATAATCTGTGTTCAGGAGATTAGTTCTTATACGTATTGTATATATACATTTTACTTATTGCATAACTTTTATAAATTATATTATGTATAAGCCTTTTTTATTCCATGTACAAGTATCATGCCACTATTGGTATTTTGTCTGGAGAATTGTTGAGAGATTTAGCTGATTCTAAGATAATACCATTCAACATGACCGATTATGTCTTGTTCCTACAACACTACACTCAGGCATTCGAACGAAATGCAGCTGCCGAAATCAAGGATCTAGGGCTTAACATGAGTAAGTCGCACTTAAAGTCTAACGGTTTACCTGTGAATAAAACCACTATGAGAACAACAAACATTCTTAAGGCTTATCTAGCTGTAGACAGGATCGAACGAAGGCCAACTACGCATTATTTAAGTCTGTATTTCTGACTTCACTTAGTTTACATTAGTTCACTGGGAGAGAAAGTTGAATTATATATTTCGCAAGATTTAGAAATACAGTTATAATTGATAAAACTGACATATATGTGTATGCATTATGAAACGAGATTTAGTGGATTTCATCTACAAATCTGTACATTTGTTCTTTCTCTACTTTTCACATTTTGAAGTTTGCCTATACAATATATAAAAAAATACAACAACAACAAAAGAGGAAACACGTGCTGCTTGATCCATGTGGATGATCATTTTTCATGTGGATGAATGACGTCATTCATGTACACAATAAATATTGTTATGTGATTTATCATTTGTTATATGCGATTATTTAAGTGACGAGACAAACATGTTAAATGCTTATGTCAATAGATATTTTGACATGAATTTGACTATCTATTAAAAGAATCAAAAGTGGCATTTACACATAAAATATCATTTGAAATTCGTGAATTGGTATCTTAGACATATTGAGAATAAATATTACTTGTATTAGTCTGTTTTTACCAACTGAAATTAGCTATACATGTGTAAACCTATTTAATTTTTGCTCATAAAGTTCAAGTTTTAGCTTACCAAAAGCTTTTCAACATGTACAGTTTTGTTTATAACTTTTCCAGCCGCGCTGAATATTGCCATCAATGTATATAAAGAAGAGGCAGAGAGATTTCATGAACATGTCGATAATATAAACATTAATAAGTGAGTACATTTCTTTGAAAAACAACAACAACAACAACAAAACAATAGTTCGTTTATACATGTACTGCTTTTAGTGAAGCTAGATAAGGTGTTAGATGTACGGGTGCAACATTCATGCTTGTATCGTATGAAAGAACAGTTTAATGGTTAATCAGTTAAAAGTTTCATTTAAGGTGACATTAAATTAAATATTAAAGAAAATGATTATTCGTATGTTAAAGTAACAAGACAGTCGATGGTAAAATTAATGTATAGTTTTCTTACTCGTCGTGTCAGCAGTGAATATACAACTGTCTACATCACTGTAAGGCATTTTTGCCGATTGTTGGTCAAGTTATTTTCTGTATTCATTTAATCCAATTTATTTCAGTCCATTTGAAATTCGACGTGTTAATGATCAGTTAATGCAAATAGAAAGGTCATTTCTAGATCCAGCAAGTCTACCCGGAAGGTCACAAATCTACAGGTAATCCTTATACAGCCCAAACGTCTGTAATACTCCATGTAGATGTCCCTGTGTCATCGTCTGTAATACTCCATGTAGATGTCCCTGTGTCATCGTCTTTGATTACTTCTATTAACAATTTATGGCTTTTCCAATTGCACGATAACAGTAACAACCTCTTTATATGTTTGTCACTTAATTAACTTTGAATTTCCAATACCGCTTGCTCCGTTTGAAGTTTTCATTATATTTATTGTTAAAAATGGCACACAGATTGTAGTGTATTATTAATTACAATTGCATGAGTAATATTTTTTTTTTTTTTTTTTTTTTTTTTTGAGGCCCCAACAGGGTAACCCCGTTTATTTCACCCCGTAATAGGTATGAGGGGGTCGGGGTCATCCCACCTTCATACCTTACATTTAATTTCATGATAAATATTTACTATTACATGGTAAAACTACTATAATGAACATAATATATATACGTTTTAATATCTATAATTTATAAAGTGAAATAAAGCAAAAATAAATGGATTATCTTATAATAGGACATAAGTAACAATAATGTGTAGTTATTCAATCAGGTGTCTTACAATTGACCATCTTTCTTTTTCAAGTTCACTCATATTTGTATTTTTATAAATGTCCCAAGCTAGTTTTAGACTACCTTTAAAACCAATACATGAAGGTAAAATATTTTTTCTTTTTGCCAAATATATATATCTTTTCATTTCCAAAAACAAAATATCATATTTAAAATCACTGTTTTCTGAACCTAAAATAAATGATTTACAGCATAATATCTTATCAAAATTATGTATGTTGTCTTTGATATATTGAAATAAATGTTGAATTTTGCTACACTCCCAAAATAAATGTACAAGAGTTTCTTCATGACAGTTACAAAAAGTACACATTTTACTATCAACAATTTTCATTCTAAACAAAAGTGAGTTTGTAGCCAATATCCTATGAATAATTCTTGTCTGAAACCATTGAATATATGAGTCTTTTTGAACATCTGAATACCGCCTTATAAATGAAATGCCAATTAATGTCATTATTTACAAAATATTTGTTCCATTTTTCTTGGCTTGTTGGCACATCATTATTTTTAACAAATTCCAAATAGATATTATTATTGATGTTTTTATCAAGTAGAATAGGTTTTATATAGCAATTTATAAAAGGATATTGAACATTGAGCAGGTCTTTAGGAATTAAAATGTTAAGGTTCTGTATGTACCTTTTTATTGCTTGTTTTAAGCTATGATATTGTAAAAAGTTAATTGTCGTCTTGGTAATTAATTCTAAGTATTTTAAGTCTACAAATTCTCCATATTGATTAAAAATGTCCTTAACAAATCTAAATCCTTTCTCATATAAAGTTTTCATGAAAAAATATCTACTTCCTGTAAGCAAATTGCATGAGTAATAGAATTGAAACATTGGTACAGAATAAACCTTAATATACTTTTTTCAGACATTTGATCCATTCTACCACTGAGTATAGCGTATTCTCAGAAGATAGTTTTCCAGGACTTAAAGATGCATTGTACAGGTTTCGACAGGAGGACAATGAGGGAACACGTAGAGAATTACAACATCACCTTTCAGTTCTCATATTTATTATCGAATCTGCAGCGAGTACTTTAAGGGAATCTACAAAGTTTTTGCGGCATTCGCCTTGATTGGGACATGTTTACTAATTGAGGTCCAATCAAAATTCATTGATAACTGACTTTATCCTAGCACAAGGTGTAACAAGTAAAAACTTGCTGTAAATTTACAGCAAACGAATAAAGGGCTGCGCAAAAAGATCTTTTTTATAATATCACTGTAAATTATCAGGTAAATATATAGCAGGAAACATGTTGTGTGTTATTTTTATTATAGAACATAAAGAAAGTTGAAGAAACAAAAGGGCCCTATGTCGGACCTATGAGGATCTGTGCTAAAGTACACAAATGGTTAACGAAAAGGGCATTTTGGTAAGAATTTGATATAAAAGATATACACATCTATAAAAATTAGTTCTTAGCTGAGCTAAGAAAACTTACATATAAAATAGACTGGTCAAGTACTTTTGGGTAAGGAGGTTATGTGTGGGCCCTTAAAAAGAACATAGTTAAGAACACATGAACGCATAACTAAACACATAGAAAATAATATTCCTACAGATATAAATTTTTGGTTTGGGTTATATGGCATTTTAGGCAAGGAAATTGGCAAAAAGAGAAATACGTTTTCATTTTTATTGTTCCATAGTAACATTTTCAATAAATAAATGAAAGGCGAGGGACCAATTCATACTTAAACATCATGTTTTTGCCTTGAAATGCATGTCTTAGAAATAATGTAAGTCACGGTAACATTAAGAAATGGTATGTTTGCAGTGAACATGTCCACTATTTTTAGTAACTTGATTTCTGTAGTTGTTGGTTGTTTTAGCCTAGGTCATACTTATTTGTGAAATATCATGACAAAATGGGAAAAGATAAATCCAAAACAATAAAATAAGAGGATGAACTAGTAAGGACTCTGGAAACACACACATTTTAAATGATGCATTGAAAATGACTACTCCAAACATTTAAAATTGAGAAAAATATATACATTTACATACACACTAGACACAATGTTAACTAGATGGTTGTTCTTGAAAAAACATATGTCCCCCTCTACCAAAAAATCTGCCAAGCAACTTTCGAACATGTTTGGAGCTACGTTCAAGCGTGACCTTGACATTGAGCAGGCGCAGCTAAGGCATAGGTTCGGCAGATTGCGTCTACGATCTGAACATTTGAGCAAAGCTTAAAGAAAATCCTTCGCTGGATATAGGACTTGCAGAGGACACAAAATGTTACATGTTTGACCTTTGACTTCAAGGGTGACCTTGCATGGATTCTGTATGTCGCCTCAATGTGGTGCCCATTAGTTATTTCGATATCCGCTGGTTAGTCTTTGAGATACAGAGCAGACATGAGTTGTGACGGATAGACACAGAAGGACATACAGACGGACTGCAAACTGCTGGTCCAAATCGACACGAATTCGAAATTTTCGTTTCCGAAAATCTGTTTACAAAAATGAAATTAAAATAAAACAAATCACTGCAATATTTCGAAAATTAACGCAGTCATATAGTCTAAAATGTGATTCAAACCAAGATGTTGATTAAATATTTGTAAATACTTTCATTTTTCTTAAGTTAACGCGAGAACAGGCCGGGCAGAGTTGTCGTTCGTTGCTGTGAACTCTTCAATGAAAAAGTTAAAAAACGTACTACATGGACAAAAATGTGTGAAACTTGAAAACCTAAATTCTGTTTGATTGTTACATTTATGTGCTGTAGGCTGATTTCTGCCGTTTCGTGTCTTCGCCTCCAAAAGCCGAAGACACGACGGCACGAACACACGATAAACTGCGCACTTATCGTGTCTTCGCCTTCGACTTATGAGGGCGAAGACACGATATATTGTAGGAGAAATAACGAGCATTGTCTTACACCAATGTGGCAAGAGCATGCTGATTAATGAATGAAACTTTGTATGTAGGTTACTTGAAGTATTTGTGTGGCAATTAAAAGTTTTTGTAGAAAGCGCACAAACATTCAGAACCCTCTGATATTTTTTTCAAATCACAATGCAACATGTTAAATTAAGTGACTTTATTAGTTGACGTCTTATGAATGTTAGGTACACAGTGAAGATAAGCTTGTATCTTTGTTCTTGATAAATTGTATATTTTATGTGATAGGTATGTAGTCATTTGCATTAATCTATGTTTATTTTTGTCTCAAGCAGTGAACTGACAGTTTTGTAAGTCGTAGGCTTTTCACCAATATTGTATTATTGTTATTATATAGAATTTATAACACGATTATGCGCTTGATCACTATACTGTGAAAGTTTAATTTACGTCTACCTTAATTTCACGATCACCTCATTATATAAAATAACGACGTCTTTTGTTCCGACCTCGTCTATATCATATATTTGAACTTGATAAAGAAAATTCATCGACCAAAAAACATGTTTCCGGGTCAGAATGAAGGTCGTAAAATTGAGATTTTATTGTAGAGTATCCTTTATTTGAATACAGTGCAACACGATTACAGTGAACTACATGTATTACATAATGAATTATCGGGTATAGCTATTGTTTCCCGAGCCAGCCCTTCTTTTTCCAACTTAATGGATATGATGAAGTAAATATTCAGGATCAAAGTGATTCAGTATAACAGTCTTGTACTGTACGTGTATAGTGTTAACTTCATTTACAGACAAAGCAGTAACTGTTTGATTCTGTACTGTTGCTATAAGGTAAGCCGGGTATCATTATTCGTATATTATTCGGATAATTTCGGAGCTCTTTGGCATATAGTCTCTATGAGCATCTAAGAGTCGATAAAACAAATATCATCGTATAAAATCATAAGTAAATATTCGTTTTAGGAGAATAAGATTAAATGAAATGATCAGATCAGTACGTCACATAACTATTAGTAATGTGACAATTTATGTCGTGATAAAGTACATAAACAACATTTCACAGTCACGTACTTTATTTCAATACAAAATATATAACTTATTATAAATTTTCCAGCCACAACAGTCAGAAAGCATTTTGACGGTTATCAGCTGACATCCTAGGGACGGATTTGTAAAGCAGTGGCAAAACAGAAAATGTCTTGATGGTTTTCATCCTTCACTTCCCACTTGGCTGTTACTCTTATCTATAATAATAACATCTCAAATAAAATCACGTGACAGTTGACCAACTGAAAGGTATAGTAGTAAAGTTGCCAGTTTTGACAATGAGCATTGTTTGGCAGATTGACTTACATGAGAAAATTATGAAGTTGGATTTTGGGAATATCAATTTATCTCAATAGTTTCTCATGGTCGGTTGGTTTTACTTTTGTTCACATGATAATTGATTCTTTTTTTATCTGTTGGTCCTTTCGACAGCTATGGGCATTTCAGAGTCGCTCCAGTCAGAGGGGGAAAAAGATACAGGAGGACCGGGCATTTATACTCCTACTCTTTTCGAATAGTTTGTTTCCTTGTTTTCTATCGTGCCCGATGTGAAGCACTCATACAGACCTCATCTGTGATTTTCTAAACACAGTACCGGACTCGGTAGTGGGGGTAGGGACACTCAATCCATGAAATATTGGAAGCCGGAGCCAATATTCGAATCCACGTGCTTTCGACTGGTAGTTAAGCACATTGCCACTAGACTGTATGAAACTTATAAGTAATAAATAAATAAAAATAATAAATAAAAATTTCAATGCAAACGTTATTTAAAATGAATGCGGGTTTTTACAATTAAGCTATCGTTCTTACCACAAAACAATAGGCACAGATATTACGAAGCCAAAAAGATGTGAAAATATTTCGAGAAGTTGACTATTTTCCCTAATTATCTATTTAATGAGGCGAATTGTCAATCTCTGTTCAGTGTTGTCGTTCATTATCCCTCACATGCATCTCCGTGAACGTCTCGGCTTTTACTATTTGTTGTAAAACAAGAAATTAAGCCACAGATGGAACAAAATTTTTTTTAAAAATGAGTGAAATAATTTCTTTCTTACCATACAATGGATAGTCAAATGATGTTTTACAAGAAATTATTTGATCTATCAAACGCACGATTTTTTTACGGGAATACTCTAATCACTTAAACGGAATCAAAATGGCGCAGTCAAACGTAATCGTGAATTTTTTTACAATAAATGCAGAATAAGAGAAAAACAAGTATCTGAGTATGAGATGGAAACTAAAGGAGTCTATGTCACACGTTTTAACTACTTTTCATACGTGGACAGAGATACATGTTTAGGGATAAAGAACGACCTCTCTTGAAAGGGATAAGTGGTTTGTAAGCGCCGAGTTTGAAATTACAAGAGAAAAATAATTATTGCATTGAATTTGATGAATAATAGGCATTACTTACACTGGGTGCGAAGTCTGGACAAATCATTGTATTGTTGTAAAGGTAAGTCTTGCCGGCTTCAAGTGGACATGGGAGATTCTTACCGCATGCATTTTCAGGATTTAGAGGGAAAGGAACTTGGAGAAAGCCAAGACCACCATGTAGTAAATTATGCGCTTCACTGACAGTTCTCTCTGAAATTTTAGACACTGATCGTACAGAAAACCTAAATCTTCAATAATGTATGTACACATGCCATTTTTTAAATACACGTTGGCTTTTTTAAGTCACAGAATGTAAGTGTCATACCCAAGATGTTATCTATTTGAGTTGTGGTCGTAAATTGTAATACAAGCCTAATTGTGTGTGGCATTAATGTTTTAGAAGGTATGATTAATGAGACTGAAGGTTGTGGTATTTGTCATGAGATACTAGTATCATGTAGTTACCGGCTTTTTATTACCTGAACATCAGAGGAAGATAAACCCCAACAAAAGCATTAGAATAACACATACTAAAGACATGACTAGTAATGTTGCCGAGGACAAACGTAAATTCAGCTAAATACAACATATAATTGTCAGAAGTTAAAAATGTGTTATATCGGAAATAAGCTTTCCGTTGGTGTTGTTTAATATTCGGCATTTGCCTCCGACCTTGCGCATGAATATATACTTGCTGGTTACTTGTTGTCCAATGAAGATTAATTACGAGGGCTGATGACCGTACATGGTTTTAAAACAATAAGCAACATGAATATAAGAATCATAACGTACTCATTGTGAAGTTTACAAGCACTGTGTAGCCTTGGCCTTTGTGTACTGTACATGGTTCGTGTTCGCATTGTTCCACGGTGATTGAATTGATTGCAGAGTCTTTAGAACCTGGTTTAATGGAATAAAAGCATTGGTTATCTTATCTGCGCCTAATTATATAATAAACATTGGTTAAACTTAACCACTGGCTTGAAAAAGAGGTTACCCAAATGTTAACTAGATACAAAATGACTGCCTTTCTTATACCAAACTCTATAGGACCACGGCTATTCAGACGGGCAAGCAGACAAACAGAGGATCCGGATGACTTAACTACCAATATCAGACACAAGGACTATAAATTTAACAAGAAACTATCTTTATCAAACTACTATACATCACTTTACCCAATGCTAATCAAACTTTTTTTCCTATCCGCAAATATAACCCATTGATTAGATTTAACAAATGTTTATACAACTGGGCGCAGGTTGCTTTAAAACCCGCCTCCGTGGTCGAGTGGTTGAGGTCGCTGACTTCAAATCACTGTAACCTCTCACTGATAGATAGTCGTGGGTTCGAGCCCCGCTACCGACCATGTCTCTTTATGTGAGAAAGTAGGCAGTTGCTTACGGAGGATGGGAGTCTAGCACTGGTTCTTCCCAGGAACGATGGTTAGGTGAACAGTCCGCATCATATGACCCTGACTGTTGAAAAGTGGCGTAAAACTCGATATAAACAAACAAAACAGGTTGCTTTACAAGTGTGATTTTCACTGCTTAATGAGTTACAGTATTGTTCTTATTAACAATCTTCTTAGGGTATTTAAAAACTGGGCAGCTAATACATTCGCCAATTGTCTAGCACACAGATCCAATGTCTTTGTCCCACCAACACTTATGCAAAATGAACATGTATGTAGTTTTAGATGCCTTGCCTACCCCTTGTCCGAGTTATTACTAATGATATTGAATTCGACTATTTGCCGAAACCCTGGAACGGGTACCACTGAATTAGCTTGTGGGAACTGTTCACACGGAAGTAACATTATGGATTCACCCATTCATTCACAAAATTAATAAATAAAAAATTCAATGTGTATAGCGTTTCATTAATTACACAAACTACTTAAACAACAGTTTGATAAATAGTACTTACAGAGCATAAATACCTAAAGGTAAATGAAAGTTTGTTTTATCTATATCGCCCTTTAGTAATGTTATTTTTCAAAACAATCAGACGCTATCTGTTTTAATATTTTAAATTAATGTATATTAGTATATAATTAAATATGATAAAACAAGAAGATTATCGTAAAAGTATTAGGTTTAAAATCTAGCAGCTAAACATACCACAGTCGTGTAATTGGATTTCAACCACAGCTGCTGCAAAAGCCACCAAGGTAAGAACACAAGCAAGTCTGAACATTTTGGTAGTCGGCGATGTGGTCCCCACGTCAGGATTTTGAATTTGAGTATGCTATCTTTCGTAGCGTTCCATTCCTTTTATACAAGTTATATTTAGTTGATAACAGTGTCCTACGAATGTAGTCCTAGATATAACGAAACTGAGGTCACCTTTTGGTCTTCATTGTCATGGTCCGCTGTGGAACCATTGTATGGTAAGATCGCGCCATAACAACACGTGATTGTCGTATTATCTTATCGTAGGCGAGGGTCATTGAAATAATTATAACGTTTGATAGCATTTTTATTCAAAAGTGGTGCATACCTTAGAAATGCGATAAGTGTACATGCTATATTCAAATAATGAAAGCGAAATATATCATTGGTATTAAAATATCCTGCGTTCTGGTCAGAAGTTTTTGAGCTTGTAAACATATTCTCACAGTTAATGGGCACAGAAAGGGTGCTTTATGGCGTCTCAATTATAAAATATCGGCTTAATTCCGCTATTTGCAGTTTTTGACTTACACTAACGGTATCTCGTCCGCTTCCTAAGCTAAATTCGGGTATGTACTTCATCCACTGTATTTGTGATTGTCTTCAAGATACAATATGGAGTTCATATCCGGACTTGTGAGTTCTTTGTTCTTCACCAATATTCAACATATACACATACATTGTATAATTTGACTAGATTCTATCTTTACTGGTAAAAGTTACACAAACATCTGTTTTGTGATTGTCATAGTTCCTATATTCAGCACTGAAATACCTCGTGTTTTCAAAGCAAACGTATTGTGCAATTGGCACACATTTAACTCGCAATATTTGTACACAATCATGTACTTTATCGTTTAAAGTAAAGTTAATTGGTACATGTATGAAAACGTTCATTTGTTCTATATAAATACAGACAAACCTGTAAACAAAGGCCACATTTAGAATAGACAAAATGTGGTCTTTATTGAAAGGTGGCATTTATTCGAAGATCATTTTATTTCTCAATAATCGATTGCGTTTTTTAAGAATGACCTTTATTCACATGGCCTTTATTCGGAGGTGGCCACAAGCACAGGTTGACTGTACGAGACTAAAACTATTTACTTATCTGACAAGACCTACTTGTTTCTCTAATTTCATGAACCTCGGACCAGAAGAAGTAAATTTGAAAGGGCCTCAGTGTTCATTGGTTGAATTTTGTGGTTCCATCGTAACTATGACGTCAAAGAAATAATTGTCTATAAACAGAACTCTAAATCATTAAAATACCACTTACAAGACTTCATTATCGCACCAGACTGACCTACAATATGCACCACGTAACCAAACACAATTGTGATGTGAAATGTAAAGTGTTAACATTTGTTTCTATGGCCTATTTTGTACAGGGCGATAACATTAACATTATGTTGTCCTTGTTACCACTACTTCTCTTATTTACATTAGCAAGAACAAAAAACATTCTTTCACTTTGTTGGAAGAAAATTCATAATAGATTAGTTGTATATCTCAATAAATTTATGTAAATAAAATGACCAAAAGAAGAATGAATCGAAAGAGTGAAATCCACTGTTAGATAAAATCAGATGGAATGCAGACCCCAAATAAAAGATGTACAACCTCTATTTAATACACCTTCGTTTCATTGTCGGGAATCAAATGCTAAACAGTTTTGGCCCAACACTGTACTGTGCAACCTCTCCAAAGCAACACCATTTGAGAGAAGCAAACTTATGTTGTTGTTGAGAGCTGGTTGCTCTATGGATATTTAATTAATAGTTAATTCGTACATCATGCTGTTGTAAATGCGATGTTGTTGCTGAAGAGAGGGTCGCTCTGGAAAGACTGGACTATACTTCGTAGCGGATAACTGAACATATAGTTTCAATAAGTACATAAAACAGCATGCTAGCCTGTTAGGCGTAAAAGAGTTTGTTTCTGGTTACCCGACCTACCTTACTTTTCCATCGACCCTTGTAGTTCTATAAGGCCGAGGAAAAGTATAACCACAAGCCACCAAGCGCTAAAAAATTGCCGTCACCTACCTACCCTACTTGTAATGAGCATGTAGCCAAAAACAAACATTATTTTACGCCTAATTCATAATGAGCAATGAATGGTTAATAAATAGAGTCAAAGATATATTGAACTCAAAGGCATGCGTGCACGCACCAGCATGCTGTAAATACAGCTGGTTATTGGTTTGGTATTTATTTCATAATTTTCTCAATCTTCTGTTTTATACATACCCCCCCTCCCCCCCTAAAAACCCAAAACACGAAAGTCATGTAACGTTTTATATAAATGCAGGAATAAAGAGTTCCAGATCCATGTGTAACTTGATCAAACTCATTAGGTGCAGCCAATCAGTGTGCGTTCACTAATTACTTAGATGGGTGTCTAAAATTCAAGGGTTCGAGATATGTGTAGCGACATTATTTGACAGATGTTCACCATTGGATTGCTACTTGTCGAGCATTGCTGACATACCGCAACCGTGGCCGAGTGGTTAGGGTGTCCGCCTTTGGAGCGGGAGATCGAAGGTTCTAACCTGATGCATTCGGTTGGTGAGCCGCCAGCTAGTTAAATAATGGTTACCGTAGGCCCATCTCAGCCAGGCGCCCGGTAAAAGAGAAGGGATTCGGGAGGTACTGTGCGAACAAAAGATATGCGTCTCATAAGCCAACTTGGCTAGCCCTTACATGAGGGGTGACACTATAATAAAAAAAAACTTTACCTTTTACATTTCTCGCAGGGATGTAATGAATGGATTAATCGGGTAAGTTATTGTTAGTGTACCAGGAACAATTGTTAAGCTGCAGAGCATATGAATTATTTTTACTGTTGTCATTGTTATTGATGAGGTTAAAACCGAAATCAACCATTCCATTTTTAGAGTTTTCTCAGCATGATTTCTGTATTTCACAAATAAGAATAGTTATTTCTCAGAAGAGTTCATGAATAATTAATGTTACGTACATACATAGCATTGAATGATAAATATTTCTTTAAGGTCAGCTGCTCCTATATAATTATACTCGTAGTTCTTACTGAATGACAGAGGGAGCTGACTAAGACAATCGACCAAGAAGCAATTTTAGTCTGTGTGTGCGAGTTGAAGTGTTTGCATTACTTGACTGTCACGTGACTGTGTGCTGATGTTTCCTACAGAGGAGATTTTGATAAAAAAAGTTTCTACTGAATTGTTCCTTTGTCGTCTAAATTCGTATACATAGAAACATGCCTAATGCCATTTTCTACAGTCTGAATGTCCTGTTTGAATGAGATTTATGCAAAAAAAAAGATTTTTTCTTGGATTAATCTTGCTTATTTCATGAATAGTTCATGAAGTATTGATAACCATTTGACAGGGGATATTGCCAGTATGACAGAGGTACGATCTATGTGTATTCATCCAGGAGTATATGCTTTAGTACAGTCACTCCCCGTATGCTGAAGACTAAAATACTAAAAATTAGACGGTAATGTACACCATAATGTCAAATACCAGGACATCTCGGCTTTGTCCTTTGCATTGACCTCTAGACAAGCGTTCTTATAAGATGGTACCATAATTTGCAAAAACCTTGACATAATTTAAACATGTAAAGTTCCGAACAGACTCGTTGCTTATCTCTGCTCCTCCTGATATCGCCTATATATGCCTCTCGAAGTCTGATCCCTTCAGATAGGTTTTTACTTGTTGTAGAATAACATCATGGTTTGTATCAAGGTACTTGTGTGTTTCGCTGTTGCCATTAGCGCGTGCTCAGCTATGGTCCTGACAAAATGGACGGATTGTGGTAAGTCGTGATTATGCCCCCTTAATTTCTATCTGATTTGTCTCGTTTTGTTGTTTTATACCATTTTTGATTCTAGATAGTTTAGTACAGATGAAGGCTATATTTTACTCATTATTATTTATTTCATTGAGTATAATGTAAGGCTAGTTATTGGCGACTGATTAGCTAATGACAGGCATGTATGTAAAGTTAATTATAAATTATACTTTGTCATAATATCTTCTTCTAACATGACTTATCATACTATCATTCAACTTCATAATGTCGGTTGAAAATATACTGATTATATTCTTTGTTTTATAATGCTATCATTGGAAACACTAAAACTCAGTTTTGGCTGATATTCATTATCATATCATTCTGAAACATGGCATCCATGGCAAGCCTTAACTTTATGATGCCGTTCACAACGACACTATTGACGACACCGGACGCTTTTAATTGACATTTGTACGCTGTGATTTTAATTTCCATAATGATATAATTATGCTGGTAGGCATTGTCGGTTGATTGTACATGTACTTTTCAATTGCTTTTTATGTTATTTTTGTACGGGGGACTTTGGGGAAATATTCATTTTATCGACATTAACCATAGACTGGATACAGAGCAATGGAACCTTGTTTTGTAATGGTGACCATTCCGTATATTGTTCGTTTGGGTGCGTGTCCTTGACCGTCATTGAAAACACGTGCTAGTCAGATTAGTTTTGGTGAACGTTCGCTAGGATGACCATCTATTAAAACAACTGAACTCAACGTGACCATTCTGCCACATGGCCTTTCCATATGTTGTTATCTCCACGTGACCATTCTTTGTACCGCTTTGTTCACGTAACCATTTCATTATTATGCTAAGCACTATCTCCATGTTTACCGCTATTTTATAAATGATTAATAATTCCAAACCGCAAATATTTTAATCATGAATATGCATAAGATAACAAGTTTTATTAGAATGACAGTTGCGTAATGCATCATGTAGCATTTGTTGATTTAAGAATTGTCATTGCATTGTCATGTCAACTTATATTGTACGTAGGTTCACTTACATAAATCTTATCTATGTAGGCCTACATTTTCAGGTAGTCATGGAAAAATACATTCCATTGAGCTGACACCATGCGATCACGAAAATTGTATTATCCATAAAGGACAGACCTACCACACATCCATCAACTTTACAGCTCGTAAGTTAAACTTCAATCACCTATTTCTTTAGGCAGAATTTTCCACATTTATTTCTGAGTGCATACTTGAAATGAGCCCTTATCAATTAAATAGAGAAATAAGTACACTCATACTTCTTATATACTTCATTTATACCATGAAAGTTAAAGGCGTTTCTCAACCTGTGATGTTGCAGTACATCGCAAACCTGTCATGTTTGATGCTCTAGAACTTTGTTTGGTTTAATAACAAACTGTACCAATGCGTGCATGTTGTTGATATTGTTCTATTTGCATTTAGCTCAACAATTGTAATCATGAACATGTGTTGATAAAAAGAGAATTTATTTTGAAGAGCTCTTTATTCAACTGTCCGCTTATATATGTATGTAGTAAAATCCTTAAAACCCGGTCCAATTCTGGACTTGGCAAAAAGTCCAGTTTGTCCCAGAATTCCGGTTTTCTGAGAACTTTTGATAAATTCATAACACAATGGGTTTTGAAAAATTGTTCCTTTTCAAACCCCCAACATGGGTATAAAAGGGAGGTAATGGCTGGTGGGTGGTTTCCCTTGATTTTTAAACTGCATTCAGCTCGGGGAGAGAACTTTCAAAATATTTGATATTAATTAAATGGTGTTTTTAATCACTGAAAAAAATTCTGAATGAAGCAGGATGATTCTTTTATCAGTTTAGATAAGAAACTTAAAACTATATGAAGATTTAGGTTCTTATATTTTCAAAACAGTTTATAACAGAAATTCAAATTTGAATTTGAGGGAGGAGTTTATATGGTTTAAACCCATCATCTGCTTCAGCTATTCATAGATTCAGTACAGTAAGTCAGTATTCACTTTTATGTCTATCACTGATAAAACAAAGTAGAAGAGAGAGCTCATTTGATAAAACAATGTTGGCAGAGAGAGTTCATTTGTCTGATCGGATGTTGCCCCTTTAATGGAATTCAGGTTTCCTGGGAGTCCAACGTTTACAAATGCACAAATGTGGTATGAAATATTTGTTTAAAAAATAGCATTGTATCTATCCACTGGACTATATATTGTAGAGGAACAGAGTACCGCCCTAATCAATGTATGCCATGGTATCATACTGGGAAATGAAGAGCCATTTGACGTGGAACCAAAAAATGCATGTGGAAATGGTGTCACGTGCCCACTTATACCAGGAGAAAATAAAATATACACAGCTAGCGTTACATGTCCTCCAGAAGTTAGGACGGTAAGACATCGTCATATTTATTGATCTAGCTTACGGTAATGGTTGAATTGTGGGTTGAAGTCCATGTCTGAAAGTGACATTGAGAGCTTAAAGACTTAAAGGTCAGTTTCATGTTATGATCATTTCAGACCGCCCCAGACAAAGGAGGCAAAGATATAGCAGTTTTCCTGGTACTTCATCGTGCCCAGTGTAAAGCTTCGATACACGCCTGGCCCTTTTCACAGTGGTTTTCTAGACACAGTGCTATTATTTTAAGAAATCATTTATTCAATCATGGTTATCAATTTGACATATGAAAATCTACGTGATTGGCCAAGGGCCATTCCATGTGTCAAAACTGTCATTTGAACTGAAACTTGTAAATTTGTTATCAATGCTATAAAATTGTTCAAAATCATTTTCTGCATGATTCTCTGAGTGTCACAGTGCCTCTATCATTTCGTTTGTTATGACTGAGTTATAAAAAATAACTTTCTTTTATTTCAGATGCGACTTGCTGGCAAATGGCAAGTAAAAGACCAAAATAACCGAGATTTGATTTGTTTCGTGTTCCCTTTAACAATCGTTGACTAAGACTTTATTATGTATTATATGCAATAAATGTGATTATGATTTATGTATACAGCGTAGTTCGTTTCTTGCTTGAGTTTCATTGATATTAGGTTCATTATATGGCGATGATTTCTTTCCAAGTCCACGTGGACTTAGAAGTCAGATTAAACGACTTATTGGAGACGAATACAACAAAAGATAGATATAAATAAAAAGTTATTCAGTACTACATACCATACATGACACTGTGAACATTAGTTATCGTTCATATTTTGAATCTGATGTTGCTTACAATTAAATATTCAAGCGATAACTGATTAACAGTTATGTCCTAATTTCTGTACATACAGAAAACTTAAGTGACTTATTTTCCCCGTCCCAGGTTCTTGTTACATGTATGCGATATATTTTCCAAATTTCAGTTGAAATGCGGACTTTTCGTTTGACAAGAAATTATGACAAACATGACAGTTTCTGTTTTCTGAACATTAATATACAACACAACTTTGAAATAGACCATTGCAGTCCGTGTTTAAAATCAATACACTTGCACACACAAAATATCAATTAATTTTCATGAAGTCATTATAAGATATATATATATATATATATATATATATATATATATATATATATATACATTATCATTATATAAAAATTGCACATCATTAGTATAATTTAACTACCACATCTAACAATAACATTGATTAAATGAAATAACTTTTGTAAAGTATAAATTTATTTATAAGTTAAAATCAAACAATTTTCCTTACTTAAATGATGTTGTCATACGTCAAATACTCATATCAGGACATCTCGGCTTCACAAGTACTTTGCATTGACCTTTAGACAAGCGTTCCTATTAGCCCATTGATTATGGTGCCATAATTTGCAACAACCTTGACGTAATATGAACATACATATGCCCTTTGCATTCTCGATGCTTATCTTTGGAACTCCAGATACCGCTTATATAAGACTGTCGAATTCTAATCCAGTCAGATAAGAATATTCTTGCTGAAGTGTAACACAATGGTTTCCATAAAGATACTTGCGTTTCTCGCCCTTTCTTTTGGAGCATGCACGGGTATACTCTTGACTAAATGGACGAATTGTGGTAAGTTATGATTATTACTCAATGTTTAGTCGAATTGTTTCCTGAAGTCAAATTTTCTTGATGCGGCTCTAATATGTAAATACATATTTGTATATACATGTACATGTTTTTAACACTGTTATCAATAGCTAAGTACAGATGAAGCATATTTTACTCAAACTTATTTTGGTAATTTAGTCAGAAGTAGGAGACATCGTCTGCTGCATATATTACAGACTTTGGAGTTGAACTCGAAGTCATCATATAACGTTACAAAATAATTCATCGTTTGAACACCCCAATATAGGATACCGATTTTAGATGTATCTTGCAAATCAAACCATCCGTGTTAGCTTCTATTTGGTACAATAACATCCTCAAAAGAAACAACATAACAACTTTGTACTGCTTCCTCACGTTACTTCTTCATATGTTGCTCTCTCCCCATTAGTACCGTCAATTGCTTGTATCTACATTCAACGGTTCGTACGAAACATCAGATATTCGAATGATAAGTACGAATGATAAAATAAAGCTTGGTATAAAAATAAATGACAATGTTGTGATACAGTAATGCATCATACGTTGAAATGGAATGTCCTCGTATTGAATGATATCGATATAGCGCAAAATATTTTCAGAAAAATCTGCATAACGCCCGTTCATGTATATTTTCAGGTAGTCATGGAATAATACATTCCATTGACTTCACACCATGCGATCAGGAACCCTGCACTATCCATAAAGGACAGACATACAGTGCATCCATCAACTTTACAGCTCGTACGTTTTTGTTTTATTAAACATTTATTTATTCCATTATTTGTATTAATTTTGTTGACCAGGTTTTCCGAAGGATACATAGATTATTAGATTGGCGGGCAGTCGTCCACAATTTCTTCTGTGCGTTACTCCGCCAATATTTCTCAATGAATTTCAACCAAACGTTTACAGCTAAAACTGCATTATTATTTATTCACTGACATTGATATTGTAGAGGAACACAGTGCCACCCTTACCAATGTTTGCCATGGTATCATCGAAGAGGTTGAAACGCCGTTTAAAGTAGTACCAAAGGATGCATGTGGAAATGGTGTCACGTGCCCAATTATACCAGGAGAAAATAAAATATACACTGCCAGCGTTACATGTCCTGCGGATGTTAATACGGTAAGATCTCATCTTGTTAAGTTAACGGGTAAGTTAATGACTGAAATCCGCGTACAAAGATCGATATTTTGATACGGGCTATTATTTTCATGACCTCGTGGTTTCATTCTATATCGTCTGAATGAGTTAGTTAGCTCACCCAAGCAAAATGAGAGTGGTGAAATTTGTGACTACCATACTTGTGAGATTTATGACTACCGTACTTTAACACTGCAGTGGAGACAATGTATGACTCATATGAATGACTATTGTGTAGAGTAAATGAACTTTGCAAAAGACTTTTAGTGTTTGTTCTATCTCGTGTAATTGTAAGGTAATCTTGTCTTATTTCAGATGCGTCTTGCAGGTAAATGGCAAGTTAAAGACGAAAATGACCGAGATTTGATTTGTTTCGTCTTTCCTTTAACAATCGTTGACTAAGATTATTGTTATATTTAATAAATATTGTGATTCATATACAACACAGATAGCTTCTCCTGGTGTTAGGCCCAATTAGTGTGTTGCATGTCCATGTATATTCAAAGTACAGTGTTAAATTCCGGTGTGTGTAAGTGTACATAAAGATAACTGATGAATTATATATAAATAATTATGAACTGATAGAAATACGTTAGTAGTAAATATCAGAAGAAAAACCATTATAAGCCATGTACAGATTAACACTGACATGCTTACAATAGTATTGAATAAATTCATTTTCTAATTTTATCAACTATATATAAAATTGTATGTCATAAGTCTAATGTAAAAATCACTTGACAACAATAAAACATGAATTAATAAACATACGTAATGTTTGTTGTAATGTTGATCTTTAACATAGTCATACACTTTCATGCTCTTTGATTAAAGTATCTGACTTGGTTAAAATCGCTAAAATAACGTAAAATGATATTTTACGTTATTTACAAAGATTAAATATCATACTTTAATACCAAGCAACAAAAAATTCTAACCGAACGCTCAAAAATGGTGTTTTAATGGAGTAAATACTGCACCCCTTTATCAACTTTTCCTTATCAGCGTTAAACATCTCTAACGTAATGTGCATTGTATTTGTACGATATGATGCTATTAATGACAAAAATTTGTTATAAAATTTCTTACTAGACATCAAACCTGGGCGTGGTTTCAATTATTGAACCGTAAACATAAGCAATTTTGATTGGCTATCAAAATTGAATGGAGTGCGTCAAATTCGTTGATTTCATGTGACGATAATGATCCGACACTTTAATTGTTAATTGCTCAGCTTAAAAAACACAGTATGTGTCATTTTCGAACTAACATTGCCGTCTTATTTGATGACGGATTTCAAAGCGGTTTTCGGTATTTTGTAGCGGAAATTAATGTTAATCTAGGGAACCGTGATTCAGAATTTTGATACTTGTTTTCAAAAAAAAACAACTAAGGCACAGTTCCCTGCTTTATACATTTAAGTCATTTAAGGCTATTTGTTGTAATATATTCCTATATACAGAGTAGTTATCGTTGTTCAAAAAGTTGTAAATTACGTATAGAAGACCAATCAAATGTAATATTTGTTTCAAATTACTTGCAATGCACTTTATACAGTGTGTTTATTTTAGTATATAATCATGGTTTAGTTTTGAAATCTTTAAATTGGTGAAACTTGATTTGACCTGACATCCAAGCCAAATACCTTAACCTTGTTTACTACAATAAGTGTTAATGAACTGATACGACCAAATTGCCAGTTAGTAAAATCATATTGTGTATTGTTGTCAACTCCTAAAATAGACATAGCAAATCAAATGTGAATACACATGTATATTCAATTGAGTTAGCTTGGGCAAATTCTGATATTTGAGCTCCGTAGTAAATGGCTTCACAAGTTGATCAAATAAAATTTCAAAAAGTGAAATAATAAAAATCAGTATGTTGGTAAAACTATATAGATAGTTTTGTTTAAACATGACCAACCATCCATATAGGCAGTAGAAACGGCCTTAGATTGTAAAAATTATTACAAGAAACGCGACAATGCCACGAAACCAGGTTTTCGAGGCTTTACCAAATACATATAGCCCACACGAACATAAATGATACCACAGTACTTAAAACTTAGTTTCCACTCTCCGCCTATAGGAGACAGAGTAAAATTGCTGTGTCGAGTACAAGCTGATACAAATGAAGATTTTCTTCTTGCATTGATTATCGAATGAAAATCATACATTTACTTTTGTATCATAAGTATGTCAAAATAGTAAGGGCATCGCAGTTTTGACAAACTATGTCTGATGATCCCCACTTAGCCCCAAAGAAGTACATGAGGTTTCTTTGCAGCAAATTAGTTAACGCTGACCTTTACACTATTGGTCCAGAATGCAATCCCAAGCTTGGAGTCTATGTAAGCCACATACACACACATTTTAATCACAATAAATGCAAACTCAAGTTATTATGCGAAAACTGATTTGCTAT
Organism: Lutraria lutraria; assembly: GCA_964023205.1. Lineage (NCBI taxonomy): Eukaryota > Metazoa > Mollusca > Bivalvia > Venerida > Mactridae > Lutraria > Lutraria lutraria. The sequence goes on along the minus strand of OZ026834.1, from coordinate 14,737,019 downwards.
TTCTAGTATATAACAGTGACCTTGACCTGAACCCGACTGACTTCAAATACAATCGCAAGCTCGGTTTCCAAGTTCGATCAAGATTGGTCAATCCAAACTTGTTATTGACCGGAAACAGGGTCTTTCAATTGAATGGTCTGGACACGTTTAATTAACGCGTCGTGAGTTGATCGCGCTAAAGAATGTCCGCCATTGTAAAACGGTGAAAAACACTTAACTTATACATGTAGTTAAAACACTCAAGTTATTAATAATATTATTGGTACAGAACTTCACGAAAAATTATATGGTAGGTATCTATTTCAAATTTGATAAATTTCTTTGGATAAGATTAACTTATTTACTACGAAATTTGACGATTCATAAATGGACGAAAACCCATCTATAAATTGTGATCTCAAAAAACGTGTATTTTTCGTAAGCAAATAAAACCTTTTTAAATCATATTGTGATGTAGCCGGGATTAATTTCATGTCTTCAAAAGATTTTTAAAGCTCATCATGCAGTTACTTTTTATATATTTTTCCGATGCTAAGTAATAATGATACCTGCATTTGAGTCTTTTTGACCAGTCGTTATGGATTTAGTAGTTGAGATTTTCGTAATTCATTCCGTCTTTTATAATCATCTCTAAAATTGCTTACAGCACGTTTTAGTAAGATCATTACTGCGTACCGCCATAATTTTGCTTTTAATTTTCTATTTTTTGTTTTTGACTAAATGGAAATTGAATCGATTGAAAAATCAATAAACGGCTTGTTATCTACACGCGTGAAAAAAGCTCTCCAGGTAAGTATCGACAGCACGACTTGATGTTTATACAGAGATAAGCGCCTGAAGAGCGCGTTTCCAGACCCTTCTATCTGAGTGACCCTGTCCGAAACCACCTGTTTGACTCTTATTCTATTTTTAGTAACAGTGACATTGACCTTAAACTACTGACCCCGAATGAATTCTAAGCTTGGTCGAAATTTCACCGCGATATCTCAATCTTAACTGGAAACTGATTTTCTGTTTTTAGTAACAATGACATTAACCTTGTTGGCACCAAATGCAATCCAAAGCATGGTCTGTATTAGTTGAAGGTCTTTGACGATGATACGTATGCATTACATTGCAGTTCAAGATGGTCAACAAGAAGAATTAAAAAAGACCAATTTAGTTATGGGACCCACAACTAGGTCTGTATGTAAGCTACACACAAATGACATCGCAATATCTCAATCCTAACACAAGTTATTGAGCGGAAACTGATTTTCTATATTTAGTAACAATGTTTTGGACCCAACTGACCCCAAATACGATCCTCAGTGAGGTTGTGTTTTTCCTCCATCATTAGCATGTGTTTATGTGATGTATGGGTTTTCGGTTGAACGATCTTTAGGAGATAGTACATTTGGGGTGGTGGACTTTTGTATATGTTTTTCCTAGACATGTTTTTCTTATAGTGCCGAACATAATTGTTTCTAAGCTGAAATAGTGTTATAACATCACTATTATTAAGTACACGTATGACATATGTTTCCTTCCGACTATGTTTTGTCTTGACGTATTTACAAAAATAAATTTTACTTGCTAATCTTTTACGAGATAATAAAGGTCATTTAGGCGACAGATGATTAGATGCCTGCCCTTATTTGCGTTACGTTTACTTTTTAGAACGTCCAAGATCAGTTGTACTGACTGCTACAAGGATTCCAATATTTACTTTTGGTCGTTACATTTTACTTTACTCCTTTTTAATTTCTATTCTCCACGCCGTAGTTGTGTAATTATTAGCTACGTTATACTAGATTCACTTTAAAATGCGCATTGTATTGACAATTCAAATTCTAACTAGGATCGAGAAAGGTATTACCTTAGCAATCAGACATATTGCTTGTTTCTGAGTGTAATAAAGTGCATCTGAAGATAATTAAGTGTGTACACGTGCCGGATTAAACAAACATATCGGTCAATTATTGAACGATTCCAATATTTTACAAACTGTTCCAAAACAGGACTTATTTACAAAGATGAGTTCTCTACTGTCTTACAACACCTGCTCGATTCACGAATCATACAGAACAATTCTTGAATTGTCAAGCACTATTGGAGTTTCGAAAACTCGCAGAGAATTATAAAATATTCGTAAAATATTTTGATCATACACTACATCAGCTTTTTCGTGAAATAAGAACATATTCGTCATCCCAGTTCTGTTTTTCTTGTTTTTAGTGCCAGCTAATTTAACATAATGTGTATAACTTCAAGTTTGGCTGAAGAGTTAAAAGATCAACTAGTAACTTCTTTAAAATGTAAAATAACTTAGATACTGAGACATTTATCTGGTGATAATATGCAGTATTGAAATATCTTATTTTTCTGTACAGAGATGTCTTACAAAAAATAGATTTAAACTTTAACTATGATAAAATCTTTCGTAAATGATGAGAAACGTTTATTTTCCAAAAGGCTAAAAAGCCCACAAGGATACAAATTTGCATTCATATACATTTGCTACAACTATTGAAGAAGAAGTCTGTTTCAACATAATAACTAACATTGACATAATCATATTCATATTTTTACAGTACATGTTTTCAGCCTCTACAAAAGTGTTATTACCAAACTAAGGCTGTCTTCAGAGGATCAAAATTACGTATATGTTAATATTTCAATCAGAAATGATTTTCTATTAAATTGTTTATTGGCATTTATGCTCATAGATACAGAAACAGACCTTGCGAGTTAATTTTATCATGATATGATCCATACATTCGTTCAGGAGAGAGACTCTTTACTGCTACCAGAGACTTAAAGCGGAATGTTATGGTGCAATTGTTTGCTACAACCTTGACATATGTTGAGCATGTTTATGCACGTTTAGCCTCGATGTTTATCTCTGGAACTCCAGATGACGATTATATAAGACTGTCGGATTCTATTCATTCCAGACAGGGACCTTCCGTCTAATTGTATTGTATTAAAATGGTTTGTATCAAAATACTCACGTTTCTCGCTCTTACTATTGGATCATGCACAGCAATTGTTTTGACACAATGGACGAATTGTGGTAAGTCATGATTTAACTCATTTTAATTTTAAATCGGTTTGTTTTTAGAGATCTTGTTTAGTAGATACACCATTCATATTGCAATTCCTTTATTGTTTTACCCTGTTATGAATATAAAATCAATAGGTAGAATATGCTATACTGATTATTATTTATTTCACTTATATTTAGTTAGTGACGACAGGACCGTATTACAGACTTAGTAACAATACATGTACATGTATCCGGTGTTCAATCATTCATTTATTCTTTGATAATTCAATTTGAAGCAGAATTCAGTCATATGAGCGTAGATGCTTGCTTCGTGCGTGATAAATCTTTCGTAATTATTGCCCTTCACGGCGACACTATCAATCTGTGCTGTACATATCCATACACCTTTGTTTGAGAAAAGTGTGCTGCAAGGACTAAACAACATCTCTGATGATATATTTATGCACTGTCACATCCTATAAGGATCCTTTCGAGGTAGCTCTATTCGGTGAATGACACTATTTTAATTGGGGACACACTTCTTATCCCCAGAATACAACTTTTCACCCCATAATGACTGAATGAACTGAAACAACCTCAAAATGTGATATCATTTTGGCATGTACATGACAGACAGACAGAAAGACGGACGGACAATCCCATGACAACTTGTAATTAAATTGTAAATGCATATCTTGTCGCCATGTGTTTGTAGAATCAAATAATTTATCATCATTATAAAAAAAATAATGACTTTCATCATGCATTAGATAATTTGGGATTTCTATCCGAGGAAATGCAACCGAATACAGCTTCTTATTGAGTTCGGCGAATAGAGCTCTCCTGGGAGATGTATACTGAAACGTAAAAACGAAAGGATTCCTGTATGGTATGACAATGCACTGCTGGGTAACTGTATCTTTATGATTTACCTCCGATGTTAAAGGGAAGAATAAGAGACGACTACTACATTTTTGTTTACATTTACCATAAAATTGTGTTCGCGTTTGACGTGTGACCACTGCTTCTGTTGTTTTAATAGGGTATTAAATCCCTAATACTGTACTTATCTGACGTATCTGCTCAATGCTTCACACAGATGTTAATATATGTGTATTACAAAAATAGTATGCCCAATTATCGTTATTCTTTTAGAGTTACCTTAGATACTTGTAATTTGTTTTACGAGACATTTGCAAAAATTGTAAGAGTTGTTGCCCTTGTAGTAAGATATTTCCTGTGACTTTCTTAATACAGTACTGGCTCGGTAGTTAGGATGTGGACAATAAAAAATAATAAAATATTGAAAGGCGGACTGCGTTACCATTAGTCCACCGATCACCCCTTCGCAAAGAAAGAATGTTTTATCTTTGTTCTGAATGCACGAAAGTCACGTTTCAAGACGTTATGCTAACAAATAAAAGGTTAAATGGATAATTTAAAAACAAAGAGAGCGGAGATTCGAATCCACGACCTTTCGTTTTAGTAGTCCAGCGCGTTACAACTAGGCCACCGATCATCCTTTAGATAATATGATTGTGCTGTAATGTCGAACAACATTGTATGTAGTAAAGATTGCATAAATCCTTTACATGTATATTTTCAGGTAGTCATGGTAAGATACATTCTATCGGGGTGACGCCATGCAATCACGAACCCTGCATTATACAAAAAGGACATACCTATTATACTTCCATCAACTTTACAGCTCGTACGTGAAAGTCATCCTCTAATTATCTCATTATGTATATTTTTCGGTATTCAACGTAGACTTTGTGCCTCATGTAGAGATACCATCGGCACAACCCAACAAAACTATGGCATTCAGGCATTTTTTGTGCTGCCTATCAAAATAGGACAAAACAATGTTTAATTAATTGGATTCCAATAAATAACTTCTACATATGTATAACGTACTATGTATAACAAGCACGTTAAAGATGTTACTCAAAATTCGATGTTACTGTGCATCGCAAACTTGCCTTGTTCGGTACTTTAAATCCATTTGCGGCATTTAAGTGTTGGACTGAGTAGTAAAAATATTGATCAATGCGAGCAAGTTGTTGGTGTGTTATAGTTTACATTCAAATTAAACAGTAGTACTTATCAAAAATGCATAGGTAAAAATAATCTGTTATTGTCCTTGCTATGCGTATACATTTTTTTAAATGTATAACGTAGCCTAACTAAGATTTATTTAAGAGGTCTTCATTAAACGAAAAGAACAAAAATGTCTCATTGATTTTAAATTTATAAAAGCAAAGTTTGTAGTATATCCTGCACATTTTACCAGTCCTTTGACTTAATAATTTACATTTTCATTTCAATTTGAAGTATGATGCTACATTAGTTAGTTTCGTTCAAATAACCTTTTTACATCTTGATTACATGTACATTGGGTAATGATGTAGAATTAATTGAAGAAAATCGCTTTCTACATAATAGTAGCATGGAGTGGTAGGTACAAATATTTTGCAGCTGCGATCTGAGTTAGTATTTATCAACTGATATGGATATTGCAGAGGAACCTAGTTCCACCCTTACCAATGTATATCATGCTATCATCAGTGGTACTGAAGTGTATATTGATGTTAAACCGACCGATGCATGTGGAAACGGTGTCACGTGCCCAATTATACCAGGAGAAAATAAAATATACACAGCTAACGTTACATGCCCTCTGGAAATTCAGACGGTAAGAAATCTAAGAAGGTGACATGCTAAATTTTGGATTGATATCCTCTTACAGGGGTTAAAACTTAAACTCTATAAAAATCATTATACGTCATTTCTTCGAATAAATCATAAAACAAGACTGCGTTACCAAATACTAGAAATATCTAAATACTGGCTTGTCAATGATTATCAGAAAGTTTTTAACTTGCCGCAGGATTCTCTGTGATTTAATGTGACAACTCAAAACATGTCGGAACTAAACATTTTTGTTCGCATTTTTTGTGCATGTCGTTCGTAAAGGACCCGTTGTGTGTTTTGCTCAATACGATTGTTATAGAAATATGATCTCTCTTTTCAGATGCGTCTTGCTGTTAAATGGGAGGTTAAAGACGAAAATAACCGAGATTTGATTTGTTTCGTGTTTCCAATATCAATCATTGACTAAGAATGTATTATGTATTCCAAAATAAATGTTTTGAATACAGCGCAGAACACCTCCCTATTTAGCAGAGCTTTTCTATTTAATTTGAGTGACATTAATATTAGGTCCACTCCGTGCTTTGCAAATCCATATAGATCTATATATTCAAAGCACATGCAACTGGTGTTTACAGATTTATTGCAGATAAAGATGTAAGATAAAAATAAATTTTCAGGATTAACGTATACTCTTTAGTATATGTTTGTTCAATACAGTTTTCAAAAAGACCATCGTCGTTACTGTTCCAAATGAGTACAAACATGCTTACAAAACTATTGACTTAATGCATTATGCCATTATATTGACTATATATTTTATTATTCATACAACATGGTCTTATATAATTATACAAAATAATGCGCTGTCGTTCACTAGAATTAACCGCGTTTTTTCACAATTTGAGTTCGTTTGTTTTGTTTATATCGAGTTTTACGCCCCTTTTCAACAGTCAGAGTCATATGAAGCGGACAGTTCATCAAACCATCGTTCCTGGGAAGAACCAGTACTAGACGCCCATCCTCCGTAAGCAACTGCCTACTGTCTCACATAAAGAGACATGGTCGGTAGCTGGGCTTGAACCCACGACCCTTTATAAGTGAGAGGTTACAGTGAATTGAAGTCAGCGACCTTAACCACTCGACCACGGAGGCGTGTCAATTTGAGTTCGTGAAATGGTACGACCAAATTGCTAATTATTAATAACATCATTTTGTATAATCAATCAACACCCAAACAGACATACAGACGAAAATGTGGATACGCTAAATTCGGTTATGATGGGCAAATCATCAAATTTTAGTACCGTATTTATAAGTAAATGGTTTCACAAATTCGTCTAATAAGGTATTAAAATCAAATATTAATCGATGTGTCGGTAAAACTATAAATATGTTTTCTGTGTTTAAAATAAGCCGACCACACAGACAGTAGTAACGGACCTGTAATTCTAAAAGTTTGATAAATCATATTACAGAAAGGTGTCTATTCATGTGAATTCGTACTACTTTCACAAAACGACAAATCATTGAACTATACAGATGAATGCTTCTATAAAAGTTTGCAGCCTTTTCAGGTATATATATAGTGTCGCAAAATGAGACCAACAACAAGGCTATAGCCAAACCCATCATTGAGAAGTAAGAATTTGACCAGATTTCTTTTAGCTGACACAGATGCTAATTAGTCTAGACTATTCATGAAATAACGAGTTAAAACAAACTACAAACTAGTACTTGTGGTAAGTCTGCGATCTTGGTCCAATGGTTAGTGTGCTGGACTTGTAATCCGGTGATTCGGGTTCGAATCTCGATCGTGCCAGGTCATATCAATCCATGTAAATTTGTCAAAAAATGTCGATTTGGATGTGGCTTGTTCGTGTAATGTTGAAGGTCTTGAATGTTTTACTCACAAAATAGTCAGGCCTTTTTATATGATTCTTCTTTATATACGCATTCAATATACAAATGTTACGTATCATCGAAACAGTAATGCATGACTCACTCCTGAACATTATGTATCGAATTTTAGCTGATAATTAGTTCAGTTTTCAGTGGAGGGTATATGTGAATCATGTGCTGAGAAGGGTATTCTTGGCTTAGACTAAAGCCAATTGTTCAATGTTGCTGATTGTTGCGAAATCGGTGTATCAATATAACGTGTTTTGTGAATGTTTTTGATAAAAATGAATGAGAGACCGCTTGTGAAATTTGCAATCATTGAATTTAGATCAATATATATGTATGTTCTTTAACATTTGAGAAAAAAACTAATTCAGCCGATATTTAAGATGCCAACCATTGAGATTTATGGTGACAGTATCATTAATTTAATACCACCAAAAGCTTTTTTGTAGGATTCTTTGCCCACTAAGCTCAGGTATTGTCAATATTTATCAGAACACTGCACTAGGTTACACTTCAGTATGTCTTCACAATGGTTACGTGTTTTGCACGGCCGATGTTTATCAGAAAACTGCACTGGGTTAGACCTTATGGTATTTTTCAGTCATCTTTCAGTTGCACACTACCACAACACAAATGTCATTAAAACTGGCCAGAATTTCAAAAATAAAGAGATAAGCATTATAATTATACATCAATGAGTATGTATCTTCTCCGAACACTTAAACAAGCAGTTGGGGATAGAACCGTTTGCTCTCTTTTTCTGTTACCAAATCATTGATGCACCCTCTGTTAGGCTGTGGTTTTCCTCCATCATTTGCATGTTTTTTATGTGATGTTTGAGTTTTCGGTTAAACGATTTTAGGAGGTAGTACATTTGGGGAGGGGGACTTTTGTATATTTTTTCCTAAAAATTATTTTCTTATAATGCCGAACATAATCATTTCTAATCTCAAATAGTGTTATAACATCACTATTATAAAGTATGACATACGCTTCCTTTTGACTATGTTTTATATTTTCGTACTTGCAAAAATAAATTCAACCTTTGCTGTGTTGAGAATCTTTTACGAGATAAAGAAGGCCATTTAGGCGACAGACGATTAGATATTTGCCTGCACTCATTTGCGTTACGTGTACCTTTTAGAACGTCTACAATCAGTTGTACTGACTGCTACAAGCCTATTGTTTCATGATTCCAACATTTACTTATGGTCATTACATTTTACTTTAATACTAGTTCATGTAGCTGTAAGTTATATACTCCAAGCCGTATTTGTGTAATTACTAGCTACATTGTACAATGTATTCATTTTAAAAGGCACACATTTTGACAACTCAAATTTTAACAAGGATCGAGAAAGGTAACACCTTAGCAAAACATCAGTCACATTCCTTGTTTCTTAGTGTAATAAAATGCATCTGAAGATCTTAGTGTAATCAAGTGCATCTGAAGATAATTGTGTATACCTGCCTACAATAAACTATATATTCATCCAAATTGTATTTTTTATAACAAACGGATTAAACAAACATATCTGTCAATTAATGAACGATTTCAATATTTTACAAATTATTCCAAAACAGGACTTATTTATAAAGATGAGTTCTCTACTGTTTTACAACACCTTCTCGATTCATGAATCATACAGAACAATTCTTGAATTGTCAAGCACTATTGGAGTTTCGAAAACTCGCAGAGAATTATAAAATATTCGTAAAATATTTTGATCATACACTACATCAGCTTTTTTTGTGAAATATGAACAGATTCGTAATCCCAGTTCTGTTTTTCTTGGTTTTAGTTCTAGCTAATTTAACATAATGTGTATAACTTCAAGTTTGGCTGAAGATTTAAAAGATGAACTAGTAACTTCTTTAAAATGTAAGATAACTTAGATACCGAGACATATATCTGGTGATAATATGTAGTATTGAAATATATTGTTTTTCTGTACAGAGATTACAAAAAAGGTTTAAACTTTAACTATGATAAAACCTTTCATGAATAATGAGAAACATTTATTTTCCAAAAGGCTAAAAAGCCCATAAGGATACAGTTTGCATTCATATACATTTGCTACAACTATTGAAAAAGAAATCTATTTCAACATAATAACTTTAATTAACATTAACATTGACATAATCATATTCAAAATATTGACAACACAAATTTTAAGCCTCAACAAAAATTAATAATATCAAACTATGGCTGTTTTCAAAGGGTAGAAATTGCTCTTATAATGTTGGTTTGATTTTTCTTTCAAATTGTTAATTGGCATTTATGTTCGTAGATTCGGAAACAGACCTTACCGTTTATTTTTACCATGATATGATCCATACATTCGTTCAGGAGCGAGACTTTCACTGCTATTAGAGCCTTTGCGTATAGACAAGCCAGAATATTATGGTACAATTGTTTGCTACCACCTTGACATATTTTAAGCATGTTTATGCACGTGCAGACCCGATGCTTATCTCTGGAGATGTCGATTATATAAGACTCTCGAATTCAAATCCTTTCAGATAGAGACATTCTAATTGTAGTGTAGCAAAATGGTTTGTATGAAAATACTTGCGTTTCTCGTTCTCACTATTGGATCATGCACAGCAATTGTCTTGACGAATTGGTTGGATTGTGGTAAGTCATGATTTAACTCAATTCAGTCTTAAATCGGTTTCTTCTCAGATATTTTGTTTTGTAGATACGCCAATCTTATTGCAATTCCGTTACTGTTTTAACCTGTTAACAATATTAAATCAAGATGAAGGATATGATATACTCATACGGTCCTTTCGTCACAAACTACATTTTACTGAAATAAATAATAATAACAGACTTAGAAATAATACATGTAATGAACATTTAATTGATGTTCACTCATTTATTCTGTAATAATCCACTATGAAACAGAATTCAGTCAGATGAGCACAGATGCTTACTTATGTTGGACATAAATATTTCATAATTATTGTCCTTCACGACGACATCATCATTTTTTGTTGTAACCATAAACTTTTGTTTGAGACAAGTGTCCTGCAATGACTGAAAAAAATCTCTGATAATAAATTTATTGATAAGAAATTGTTATTGTCTCTTTATGACTTGCCTTCGATGTTAAGTTTTCAAAGGGAAGGTTTCAAGACAATAATTACATTTTTGTCTACATTAACCATGAGCTGGTTACAGAGTATTAAACCATAAAATTGTGTTTGACGTGAGATTTTAACACCCATATTTTGTTCAGATGGAATGGCCATCACTGTCTGCGCCCCTCATCTCAGCCTGAACATTTTTCTTTATATTTTTACCTGACCATTTTATATGCTGCTATCTGCATCAATATGAAATTCTTTGTGTTGTTTTACGCTGTCATTTCATATTCTGATATCTCCACATTTATCGTCATTTTATCAATTACCACTCGAAGCAAACAATGGATTATGTATTAGATCTAGTTACTGTGTGTTATGTCGAAGACCATATTCAGAAAATCGGCAAAATACCTTTTCATGTACATTTTCAGGCAGCCATGGATTAATACACTACGTTGAGTTTACACCGTGCTACCACGAACCATGCGTTATCCATAAAAGACAGACGTACCACATAACCATCAACTTCACAGCTCGTACGTTAAACTTTCAACATCTATCCCACTATTGTATGTGACCATTTTTTTTTATTTAACCAAGAAGCACCCAGGAACTTGGTGCTTTCCTTGCGGAAGAGTGAAAGCCATTCCACACGCGGTGATAAAAAATCCGATAGGGGGGACGCAACGACGGTGTCAAGCTGCCATCGACGGCAACGGTCACATATTCATTATTAAACCCAAATTGGTTCCATCAATAGTTGTTTTTTGGCAAAAAATATTTTTTTCACAATTATCGACTACAAATGTACCCATCTTTAACATACAAATGTAATCACATTCAAATTCTAAATAAATCCTGAAAAAACATTACAATTGTTAAAATATGTATAAATCACTAATCAGGCGCATAAAAATAAATAAAACTAATATCTGGCATACAGCAAAACATACGTAAACTATTCTTTGTGCTTAGCAAACTTTGAGTAGTGTATATCTGTACATAAACAAATTCTTATACATATGTATAAGCATATTGTGACTCGGGGGCATACCTGCTTACAATGCTAATTGATATTTAAGCTCATCACTTCTTGGATGACCATCAAAGTAATTGAAGCTGAAATATATTAATTAAACTCGAAGGAACAAAGTTTATGGACACGTTGACATTTTGTACTCGGCTTTTATAAGTCCACATTTTTTACTGATAACTAAGGCATCAGTAAAGAAATATGATTTGTTCATTTTTCTCTCGTAAAAAGTCGCAAACTGCTTTTGGACCTATAGATAAAAATGTGTTTTTCTAGGTATGCGGTGGTGTGAGGAAAATACGTCTAATTAACTTTGATTTATTCTAAAGCCAAAAATCGTGTGAAATGAATTAAATGATCAGTAAAAATAATTTGCAGCTTCACGCTAAGTGACTATTTATCAACTGAAATTGACATTGCAGAGGAACACAGTTCCACACTTACAAATGTATTCCACGGCATCATCCTGGGTGTTGAAGAGCCGTTCGAAGTATCACTAAAATATGCATGTGGAAATGGTGTTACATGCCCACTCATACCAGGAGAAAATAAAATATACACAGGCAGCTTTACAGCTCCTCCATTCTCAACGGTAAGAAAGCTTAATGTTCATTGACGTCCGTTTTTCACCAACCTCTTGAAAGCTTACGATGATGACTAAGTTGGGGATTGAAAACCTGGTATAGACGCCGACATTATGAAACAAGTTACTTTCATGGACTATCTGTTCTCTTTCTATTGTTTGGGTGAGAAAAATTGGAACTTAGGGACTCAGCATATGTCATTTTCGTCATTTGCATTCAGTGTAAACCATAAACAATATTGCATGTCCACGTGCCAGAAACTACTTAACACTAGTCGGTCGATGAAGATATGTTGTAAAAATATGCTAGACCCTTAGAAACATTTGTGTTCGCACCTATGTTCGAAATTGTAATGAAATATTTTGCAATATAAAATAAAATCATACTTAATTCCCATACTACAGCTTTGTCGCACCATGTAGTTATCCTTTCGAATGTAGCTACCCGGGGTAGCTCTATTCGATGAATGCGGCACAAAGTTCGAATGTGCAAAGTTGAATACAGCGCGCATGTATATACACTTTGATCAAAATAATGAAATAAAGGATGTCAACGAAAGCCAGCTACTTCCCTAAGAGTCATTTGGCCAAATAATTGAGCAGGACTTATCTCTTCGTGTAGCCAATGATTCTGAATATGATGAACAATGTACTTTGAAAAATTCAAAAGAACACTGCGCGATAATTTTATTCAAGAGTGGAAAAGTACTATTAATTACATGTCTAGATTAAATTATTTTAGTAGATTCAAAATGACTTCATGTTCCGATTACATAGATATCATTGGAAACGATAAGCTTTGAAAACAAATTACATCTTTTAGACTTTCATCCCATAAATAAATAACTTATAGAAACTAGGAGATCAAATAACACTGCCCATGAAAATAGATTGTGTAAATTATGCACTTTAAAACAAGTAGAATCAGAGTTTCATTTTCTTCTTTGTTGTCCAAAATTGTCATTCATTAGGAAAAGTTTCTTGATAATAACGTTATTCCTTTATTCTAAAAAGAGGCGTTTTCACAACGCAACAACTGTCTTCCTTCATAATGTTCATGCTTCAATTATCTCTAATCACTGAATGTATAATATAAATATTTTGTAATACTGTATTGTATTTGAATGTATTTTGCTATATGTATTTCTGTCATGTTTTTGTATTGTTTTGGGTGCCACAGACAAGTATTTGCCCATCTGTAAATAATATATATCTAACCGTGGAAAAGCAACAATTACTCCGAATATAGCCTCTTATTTATTACGGGAGCTATAATAGAGATGTCACACCCTATAGGGATCCTTTCGAATATAGCTCCTCGGGGAGCTGTATTCACAAACGTTTTCGTACACAGCTCCCCGGGGAGCTCTATTATTGTTGTCTGTCCTGGAATTATTTTAGATAACCCTTCTTAACCATTTGGTCCAAATTTAATGACTTTCAGTAAAGTTACTGGTTTTCGTTGACATGTATATCATCATATTGATAAAAGTGCGAGATTTATTCGACTTTGCACGTACTTTTCCCCATATACAGCTCCCCAATTCAAAGTGTGTCATTCACCGAATAGAACATCCCCGATGAGCTATATTTGAAAAGATCCCTAAAGGGTATGACAGGGCTCATATACAAAAAAACCTTTACGAATACAGCTCCCCAGGTGCTTTATTCAAAAGGATCCCTATAGGGTGATCATATCATTCAGAACAAATTCTGCAAAACTAAATACATTTTTGTAATTGCTATTACAAAATGTACATGTTCCGGATTCTCCGACGAGTGTTTAAAAGCCAGCACGATCCTAATATTTGCAACGTGTAATAAAAAATGCAGCCTTGTCTTATTTCAGATGCGTCTTGGAGGCAAATGGGAAGTTAAAGACGAAAATAACCGAGATTTGATTTGTTCTGTTTTTCCTTTAACGCTCGCTGACTAAGATTGTATAATATATTATTCCACAAAATTGAATGTTTTTAATACATATGAAGTACAGAACGCCTCTATATAAACTGGTATCGGGTTAAAACGGTCCACTTCTAAATCAGACCGACCGGTCAAAAAAACGGCACAGATATTTCAATTAAGTAACACGTGAAAGAAATTAACAGTTTTACTATAACAAAACTGTTAAAATCTATGCTCCTCGTGTATTTCGAGTAAAATGACTGTGCAAAATATCAATTTTTCGGATACTCAATACAGCTCTAAATACAATTTATGATTTAGTTCATTACGCAACAGTGCTACAGAAAATATATGTCATTTTCAATACTTCTCAAGCAATAGGTACCGTCTGTATGTTTTTTATTTCTCAACCGATTTTTATTAATCATATCAAAGATGAAACTATCAGATTTTGTAAAACTACTTAATTAATACATGCTATGAAATATGTGTTAGATGAAAACTGGGACTTGTCCCAGATAAAATAGTCCTAACAATGATTATATAAAACGTTTTGCCTGCCTATCAAATATGTTCAGTGCGTTCAGTTAAAGAAAACGTTACAAAACGGTTGCAAACAGACGCTTACGGTGAGCTCGACATAGTCGCCACAATGGCGGTTGCGTGTCTGTACGTTAGTTAGTGAGTGAGTGAGTTAGTTAGTGTGTCCGTCCGGATCCTTGTCCTGGCTGTATCTCCCTTATGCATTGACACTTTTTAAAATAACTTGGCATAATTGTTAAACATCATGCGACGGTGTGCAGTGCCTAAAATCCAGGTCACTATGCTCAAAGGTCAAGGTCACACTTAGAGGTCAAACGTCAAAAATGAGCATTATAGACCTTGTCCGGGCTGTATCTCCCTTATTCATAGAAACTTTTTAAGATAACTTGGCGTAATTGTTAAACACCATGAGACGGTGTGCAGTGCGCAAGATCCAGGTCTCAAGCTCAAAGGTCAAGGTCACACTTAGAGGTCAAATGTCAAAAATGAGCATTATACACCTTGTCCGGGCTGTATCTCCCGTATGCATAGAAACTTTTTAAGATAACTTGGCATAATTGTTAAACACCATGAGACGGTGTGCAGTGCGTAAGATCAAGGTCTCTAGCTCAAAGGTCAAGGTCACACTTAGAGGTCAAACATAAACAATAATTATTATACACCTTGTCAGGGCTTTGTCTCCCTTATGCATTGAATAATTTGAAAATGACTTGCCATAATACAATGAGACCATGTGTCTTGGGCAACACCCAGATTTTCAAAGGTCAAGATTACACATTTGGTCAAATATATTTTATCCTTGTCTGGGCTGTAACTTCTGTTTGCATTCAAGGATTTTTATATATATTTTTGGTATAAAAGTTTACTTCAGTGAAATGATGTATCATGAATATCACCCATACTTGTAGTTCAAAGGTCAATATCACAAGCTGGTTAAACAGGGGCTCGACATGTTGCCCTTGGGCTTCTAGTTAACTGAACGGACTGTTTGCGGAAACCGTTTGCAAACACAAAAAGAGTTAGTGTGCAAAGAAAACGGTATGGGCGAGGTGTAAAACGCGGATCCACGGATCCAGATCCGGATCCAAAATAGGAAATATTGGGGAAATAAAGGGGTGTTACGGATCCATTCTTTATTAATAGACAGAATAAGGCCAATTTGGTACCGAGTTAAAGCTGAATATTGTAGCTTTGTGTACATTCGGATCCGAACCCGCGGGTCCGCGTTTTACAACTGGCCGGACGTCATCTTGAAACATAACAAATCGTTCAGTTAGTCTGTTTCTGTTACAAATAGTTTGCGGCAAGCGTTTTCCTTAGCTGAACGCACTGCAGAGACATAAATAACATGTTATCTACATGTATGTCTCTGTCAAATTACAAGCCAAAATAATAAGATAACTATGACTCTTTTGTGATTGTTAATCAGGTCCTGTGTGATACCTTCACGTTTAAAGACAGATCTTACATTTACGCCCTTACTATAACCAGAGACATGTTATATGTCTCTCACGCGGCTATAACTAAAACTCATTACTCGACGGTATTTTTTTTCTTGTTTATGGCACTTGAGCCGCCGTTTAAACATTCTCCTCAAGGGAGCTAACTATTGATTGACGAATTCCCGAGACGAATCTACAAGATTTTGAGGTAAGCTTTTTATCGTGGTTAAATTATGTAAATTAAATGTCAGTGAAGTATCAGTGATCCGACAGATTTCTTGAATGCAAAACGTCTAACTTGACAATATATATTATCTGCAAACACCGAGGAATGAAGTGCTTTCGATTCGTCCCAAGACCAAATCGACAAACAAATGCCTTGGTTATTTGTTTCCTCTGTGATTTTGCAAATATTTCGTTGTATTTACTCATTAATTCCCTGACAACAAAACCTTTTTCATTCAGGGATTGACAGAATTGATTGAGTCATCAGTCATCACTTACACAGAATTTTTTTTAATGTGTTCTTGCATGAACTTGAAATCCTTTGGCCCTGTCCCCGCACAGTCTAACAAAGATCTGCATATTTGTGTGTGGAAAATCCCCAATAAAAACCTGTTGCATTTAATATTTGTGACCAAATTGAAGCGTACAGTTGGTAGAAGACACGTTTCTATACTCATATGAGTATAAATTATTCCAACATACCTTTTCTGACGGTAGTTGTATAGTCAGTACCTCGTTTACCGGTGTTATCCAAATAACGGTGCACCTTATAATATCCGTAATATACACTCATCATGCATAACTTACCATTGTCAACAGAGTCAAACTTCATTTTGAGGATAAGTATGCATTAAAATTTGTTTTGTATTAAAAAAATACATGAAATAAGAATGATTCAATAAAAATACGTAGCTTTTCTCTGAAAAACTAGATTTCTTTCACTGTCGTCTGCATTTTTGAATGCGGGTGCTCGTTTTTATGTCACTTCCTTTATAAAATAGTTCTGTGTTGAAACTATTGGTTGGAGTTTAACCCAGCATAATAATATCACTGCTACATTATGACGCCATGCGACCTTCAGTGGTTTCTACTTGTGCATTGTTATTTAGATCATTCGAGGAAAGAAACATGGCGGCCGACTGCATTGTATTTATTGATTGTGGGCACTAGATTAGTACAGATTTTGAACATTTGACTGTTGGCATTTGTAAAAAAGATGTGTACAAATAAAAGACAATATTTGGTTCACTTCAATGATTTTTTTTTCTTTGTTCTATTTCCGTTCTAAACTTAGCAACACTGTTATCTGGTACCACCTGTATATACAGAGTGGAACTGGATGTGGCTAAAGTCCGTTTGTACCGTTTTTTTTCACGCAACGTAAAAATTAAGTTTGATATTTCAAATTTGACATTTTACTCAGATTTTCTAAAGCACATTCACGCAGATTATTGTTCTTTCTATTGAATTAAGTAAGTTAAATGTTATACAAGTAATTGTCAAAGAATTTTGACGTAATTTTAATTTCCGCACATAAATATATGCAGATGTTTGTAAGGCTGAGAGGATGGCCCTTCCAAATTCGTTCACGAAAATTCGCCAACCAGAAAGCTGAATTAGTACGGCTATTCATAGTGATACTAGACAATTACTGTACTTTCCAACAGCTGTAATTGGGTGTTTACAAACTTGAATGTGTTAGAAAATTATGGCAATTGGGCACGGGAACTTGGTTGGGGTGCAACAATTTTCATAAAGATACACTGAAAGTCCACACCTGTAAGCATATGCAACGAAAAAAGGCATCAATAATTATTGAGCATTTCAATTTCCAACTTGGCGGACGTTTGGTATAATCCTTAAAGCCTTTCATGATCTCCTGAATTAAACATTCGGATGATCACAGATATTTTCGTTGTTGTATACATGAGCATCATGAAAGCCCGTTGATTCACGTCGCTTCTTTGTGACTTTATTACTTCCAACTGTAAATACGGAAGTTGTGAATCCATGCATGAATATCAGTCCTTACATTAGCACATCTATAGATCTTTTGTCCAGGCTATAAATTTAATTTACAAAATTATAATGTGGTGGTCAAAATCAGTATGTATGAAAACAATCATTCACGATGTACAAAGATTTTATATATACTGGATAGTGGATACTAGTTGAACTTATTGTAATCTATAAGGAAAGAATATACGGTGTCCAAGGTGGGGCTCGAGCACCTCTACCCATGACCTCCTGCATGCAAATCTGATGCTACCAACTGAGCTAATCGGGCTGGTTAATGTTACAGTCAATTTATTTATACAAATACTATGTATACCATACTGCTACAGTACATTCCTCCTTCCTTTTTATTCAAAGAAATTAATTGCAACAACCACAGGCTCTTTAGACTAACCAAGCCTTTGCTTCACCCTAGCTCTAGGATTTCAAGGCTAATCTCTCCAAATTTAATAGGAGGAGGAAAATTATGTACCCAATGTTAATGCTTCTAGATAGGTACCGGTAAGTCTTTTATTGACAAGATACAGTTATAAATTTAAATTATAAAATCAGGTTGTAATCTTACTTTTATTCAATTCAGTGGAATGATAATAAGTACTCTGAGGAGCTATCTGTGATCTTAAACTAAAGAATTGATGTTTTAATTAGTACAATTGGCTATTTAGCATATCAAGTTTCACCAATTTATAAATTAAAAACTAAACCATAATTGTATACATATTAGGGATGTCAACCGGAGTCCGGATATCTGAACGTTCGGATCCCGTTCCGAAGTTCGGATCCGATTTTCGGATCCGGATGTTCATATCAAAATACTACCGTAGTCTAAAATACGTATAAATGTTGCTGAAATCGACTGTCATAAAGTATAATCAAAGTGTCGAACACACGAGGTGCAATTAAGTCGACGTCGTCATGGTGATGACACTTCAACATAATATATACTAGGCCTACAATATACACAGGTGACACTACAGATATCACATATTGATCAACATTTTACATAGAGTACGGTATATTGCGATACTAGTATATAATTTTGGTTTATTTCATGACAAGAGACAATCGATATAACGACGATTAATTTTTCACACGTTTTAGTATAATGAAAGTTTGTCACTTTATGATCGAATGTTGATAATTGGTGCACGTGCAGTAAAATGAAATGCTCAAAATTAACAAAAATGTTTCAGTCCGGACCGAATTTCAACGTCCCAAACCGCTTTGACTCGCAGATAAAGACTTTAAAAATCGGTCCATAAAAGTTTCATAAAATTCGGTCCGTCGCTAAACCTGTACGTGCATAATGTCACAAACCTTGCTGTATGTTGTTCGCGCCATTCTCAATACCCCAATATTAAAACACGTCAAGATGATCAATCGCCCGGAGCGATCATTTGTTAATCCTATCAAATCGATGTTGATAGTAGTTAGTCCCAACACGTGGTAGACAAGAGTAAAATATTTAATGCACTTATTTTTTACGTTACAAAGTTAGCGATTTCATTTGTTTATAACAAATTATGTTGCATATTATGCGTTAAAGACTTCAAAGGCGGTGCAAAAGGACGCCGACATTCTTTGGTCCAGTTTAAGAGACAATTCACCATTACGATTTAGTAAAAAACCTGTGTAACTTTTTGTGCACAAGAAATGCGTCATCATCAAACTGGGAATAGAGACATGATGACGCACACTTTACAATAACTTTAAATTCAGGAATATTGCATCTGGACTAAAATAAAAACCTGGCAATGAATTTTTGCAAGGGTTCACATCGGTTTGAGTAAAAATATGTGCGGAGTTTAATTGTATTGTACGTATTTTTTATTATTATTATTCGCCTTTTTAGTCAGTATTGAATATAATAATAATTCAAAATAAAACACACAAGCGATGGTCGCGAAAACTGGTTACGATCGAAGAACAGTAAATACTAAATAACAGTGTAAAGATCGATCCGAACATCCGGATGTATGCGGATGTCTGATCCGGATATCCGGATACTTGATTCGGTTAATTTTGACATCACTAATACTTATTAAACAAACTATAAAAAGTCCATTGTCAGTGATTTGAAACAAATTTTATTTTTGGTTGGTCTTCTAATAACCAATATTGCACATCATTTACACATTTTCAAACAATGATAATTGCTCTGTATTACTATATAGGAATATAACGTATTTAAATCAATTAATTTTAGAATAACAATATATTTGCCTCAAAGAAGAAACTGTGTCTGAGACTTTTTAAAACTTCCTTAAAGTTTGTTCATTAGAAATTGGATCTTAAAGAAATTCCTTTGCCAGTCTGATCCCAGCTGGTAATTACGTAATGCGACTTAGATTAAAAACAAAAAAAGTTTCAAAATTCTGTGGCATGGTTCCCTAGATAAACAATTATGCTACAAAAGGCCAAAAATTGGCTTTGAAATATAAAAAACACACTAAAATATCAATGAAGTATTTCTGTTATGGTCAGAAAGTTGTTTTGATATTGCTTGACAGGACATTTTCTGTTTACCAGTGTATCTGGGTTAGGCGTAAAAAATTAAGTTCCTGATTTCGGCTAACCTAGCTGACCAACCTTATATTTTCCACTAGACTAGGCAGTATTTTCATATTCATACAAACTATATCTACTTACTATAACCATATATTTTTTGTATTGTTTACCTAAGTGAGGACTGAAGTTGGTGAATTGATAAGTATGGTTTGTTGCAATAAATATTAATAAGAAAGAAACAGATACCACTTGCTGTTACTACTGTATATTATACATATGATTCTTGCAGGTTTAAGTATAAAACAAAACCTAAAGTTTTCAGTGTAGGAAACAAACATGGAGATTATAAATTTGGAGTGTAGTTTTAAAGGAGGAACCAATATGCTTTTAAATCACTTTGAAGTTCTGCATATAAAGCATAAACTACTAGATAACAGTACAAAATCTACATAATTACCTTGAAATGTTTACAAAATACACAAGTTGTTGCCTTAAATAGACTAACTGGGCAGGTAGGTCAGTATAGAATACATATATCTTTTGTATATATGTTTCAAATGTGTTGTTTTTAAATACACTTTTTATACAGTAAATCCTTAAGTTTATAGTATCCTGTTGATAAAGCGATTGCGCCATTCTTGATTATGGAATTCATTTATTAAGATAATGACCAAACAAATTTGGGAAGATAGGAGACAATTGTGCATGAATGACTTCTTTATATCTCCCTTTGCAGCCTGTGCATGTATCTAGTGTAATAGGAGGAAAATACTGTACCCAATGAGGGGCTCAAACCCGTAACCTCCTGCTTACATGTCTTAATATTGAAATGTTAATATTATAGCCAATTTTTAAATACAAGTACTATATACAGTATTGCTACACTAGCATGTTTCTTCTGATACTATATATGTATACTTTTTAACTATGATATACTATTTATCATATAGCTTTGTTAAATTTTGTCTAATACAGCATTGAATAGAGTATTGAAAATAAAGCAAATTTGAATTACCTAACACACTTAGATAGGTTATGTAGATACGATATATAGATTTCTCAAAAGCTTAATTTTATGACCTTGTCAGGGTAGTGTGAAAAAATAACCATTTACTTCAATTTTTGTAGGCTTCTACCATAAATGTTGTATAAAGCCACAATTTTCAATAAATATGAATCACAAAAAATTGAAAAATTATTTTTATTTCTGGTTTTCTGTTGTGTAAGGATTATATTTGCGTATTTTGGGCCATCCTTAAAAAAATATTCTGTTTTGGGGTAGCAAAATTGCTACATACTCACCAAAAATGGTCTATGCAACTTTAAAAAAAAAAAAATCTTTTTGATATATAAATTATAAAAGCAGTTAGACAGGTATTTTGGGATCAATGTAAAAAATAAAATGTAATATAAAAGAATTTCCTACCTACTTACCAACTGGAAATTCTCTGGGTAGCGTTACTCCAAACAAACATTTTTTGAAAGATGGCCTTGCATTATATTCTTTAACTTTGTGGTTAAGGCTAGAAAAATGAATTGTGTTTATGATAGTTTTACTTGCCAAAAATAGGATTGGTTGGTTGCAACACTTCATTTTTTCTCTTAACATGCCTCGATTTGGAGGTACAATATATCTCTATGTATTTTCCTGCTCTGAAAATTTGGTTCTGTTAGAAAATTATGGTTTAATTGGCACCAAAAATGTAAGGTTGGTATGGTTCATGTAAATAATATGATAATTTTTTTTCTGGCCTTAAAGTGTTAAACTGGATTTGCTTTAAACTCAGTTTGCTATTTGTGTTTATTTATGACTATAGGGAGAACAATTCCTTATATACAGCTCTTTGTACTCTATTCTGTATACTTGCAATACCAATAATTCTTCTCAATATTTTACAGGGAGGAAGTCCCTATATGTCTTACAGACTTATTGGACAAAGTATTTAGACGGCAAAGAAAGTCAACAATTATATACACCCAGAATAGAGGCACCTGTGGTTTTGTAATTGGATTAAATCTATGGTTATATATGACTAACACAGCTAGACGAGTATAACATGGACTTAACATAGTGCATTGAATTTTGTTGTGTTTTAGTGTTCTAAAAATTGATACATAGAAGTTGTATATAACAATATTTTAATGGATAAGTAAAAATTCTGCTTGTAAATAAGACTACTTGTTAAGTCAGTTGTGTGTAATCAAGCATGGGGTATTTACCCGATGTATGTAATTATTGTCACTAAAGTGAAAATTGGGGTACTTATACAATACTGGATTTAATTTTTTATGTTTCTACTTCAACAGATGGATGAAATTATGAATGTCGTGAAAGTTTTAAAGAGAATTATTTTTTAACAACCTTGCAAAGGAGAAATTATATCTTATGAAGACAGTTATTTTTATCTTTAAGGCTCTGATCCTATGTGACCATTTTGAAGTGCGTGGTAGACTCAAAGTTTTAAGTCTGTTCAGAAGTTCACAAATATACCTAGGCATTGATTAAATGACATTTAAAGCTCTTAACTTGTACCAAGGAACAGTGTGAATGGTTTTGTTAACCTTTGCCAGGACTATGTCTGTGCTATATTGAACTAATATATCATGTCGAAATGGGAGATTTAAAATTAAACCTAGCCTTCTAGGATTAATTTACATACACAGAAATAGTCTTGATGAATAGAAAGTATGTTAAATATTACACCATTTTTTAATGACTCCCGTGTCATATTAATATAAATATTAACTAACATTGTTCAAAAGTATATCGATCTACTGATATACTTAAGAAAAATATTTTGATTTTAAAAACCTGTATTCCATTAGTCCATTGTATAGAAAATATTTTGTTAGTTAAGTGTCAACCGGAGAGTGAAGATTTAAATACATTTAAATATTTACCTGTTGAAGGTACTTAGATCAATGTATTATGACAAACTGTTACCTGAACATGTTGAATGAAGAATCTGCATCTGAATGAATGAGCAAAAGACTTGGTGAATATGGCTGAATCAGATAATGAAGATGAAAAATTTGTCAAGAATGTCATCAATGAACTGTCTGCTTTTCAAAAGTCTGATAAAACGGATGACCCAAAAGATGAGACTGAAGGGGCCGTAGGTGAAGAAGAATCTGGTGGTGTGGCAAAAGTACCTAATGAGTCTTCAGTAACCAGTGCAACTGCTAAAGTTGATGAGGGTCTGACTAGCAAAGAATCTGGTAAAACTATTACAGAAGTAAGTAGTGATCCACCCAAACCGCCTAGTAGAATAATAAGATTATCTAGACCCTACAATCCTAGTAGTTCTACACGGACAACCATATCATCTGTAACTCCATCATCGTCATCATTATCTTCATCACAACCAACTGCATCTCAAAATGGAACACCTGCTTCAAATACCACTACAACGAGCGTGGCCCCTGGAGCTCCAGGTAGTAGACTGGCTGCTCTACAAAGACCTGGTAGTCCCATGCAGAGAATCCTGGCACGAGCCCAGAGCC
Source organism: Lutraria lutraria (assembly GCA_964023205.1). NCBI lineage: Eukaryota > Metazoa > Mollusca > Bivalvia > Venerida > Mactridae > Lutraria > Lutraria lutraria. Next base: position 14,712,798 of record OZ026834.1, on the reverse strand, counting down.
CTGCTTTAGCTGCTGCTGCAAGAATGACTCGTCAAGCTTCAAGTGAAAGTACAAAACCACCTTCTGGGGTAAGAATACGTTTTCATTAGCATCTTTTTACATGATAACATCAAAATTAACCGTATGAATATTGTTTTACCCGTAACAGTTTTTCATTCTGACTACTGATATCATTCTAATGGTATGGCCTTTTAGGCTTTTAATACCATTAAATAGACAATTGACAATTGAAATCAATCATTTGTTTTGAATCAGAATGGATTTATTGTGAGTAGGCACTACTATTCATTCTTTATAATGATAGATGATGCAGTGTGTCAGATATTTCGGTCAATATCTTTATATTCATTGTATTCATTGTCCTACAGACTATTGGCTACTGTCCAGATAGATTACATACTTGTTTGCATGTTTAGTTATCCATTCCTTGACTACTTATTTTGCATGATCAATTTAGGTTCACTGATGCCAAGAAAAAATTGTAAATCTATTTACTTTATGGCCGATTTGGGAAGTCATTGGCCTAAGATTACAGTTCAAAATATTGTTCTAACTCTCGTGGGAGAATAATTTCTGTTTATGATACACACATTATTCAAAGATTTATTATGCCCCCATCTGCATCAAATGTTGCAGGGACATTCAGTAAATGCCTTGTCAGTCCATTATTGAGGTAAAGTCAACCTGGCATTGTGGGTATATGGATTTATTGAACACAGCGTCTATGTACAGTCCTGTTCTTTGATAACGTTTCTAAAATTCCATTGATTTTGGCTCAAGTGAATGAGAGCTTAAAACAAGTGAATTTGTTTTCAAGGGAACATCCTACTCTCGTAGCTGTCTGTCCTATACATAGTTTGCTGCAGTTTTAAACTATGTCATCTTCCCTTGTGCGGGAATATTTCATGAGAAAGTATAAAATATAGATGAACCATTTAGTTGTAAGTTTTATTCTAAGTTAGTACTACATGAGTTCAAAAAGGTCTGCATATTCAGCTGTATAAGCAACAACACATGATAGCAACAACATGTATACTTACCTTATACTAGGATGACTTATTAACAGGCTGTTGAATACTGCCCTAGCTACATATTGAATCCCTTTAGGTTGTTACAATTTTTTTTCAAAAGTCCTACTGGATAATGAGTTCTAAATTGTATTGACACTGCTTGATTGTAGGGCAGCAATGAGTTATTTATATGTAGTAAACTTGAATCAATACTTTGTTATAACTAGGCATTCCTTTCTTTGCCGGAGTACAAAGTTTACCAGTTGGCATATATTGAATCTTGGCATGCTACTTCTTATCTCCTTAAAAATTCAAATACACATCGTATTCATATTTGTATATTGTACTGCTTGTATACTGTAGAACTGGTTTTATTCGCGTTGGTTTTATTTTCGCTAATATTCGCGAATCGAATACCTCGCGAATTCATAAATGTCGCGAATAAATGCTGAGTTTTATATATTCGAAAATGAGTATGTCCGAAAATACGCAACTTAAGTGTGTAATAGTATTTTATCGCAGAATAATCAGTTTAGTTAGTCTGTTGAAAGCAATATATTAACATTAAACATGTACTTTAAATGTTTGCAATCTAATTTTTTTATAGTATTGCTTTTACTGAACTATCGTTCGTTGAACAATTTTGGACGTCTTTTGAACATACTAGTAACAGTTTTTCACACTTACCTACTGTTTGTAAAACATAACTTCCACATCAATCCCAATTTATTATCAATCTATTGTTATTATACTTTATTAGATATAAAACACTGAATCACAACTTAAATGTCTAACAGATCAGGTGTGACACACAAATATCAAAGCAACAACAGCGTGTGTTTGATCGCACTTTAATTCTGCCTGACGACGTCGTGAATTCATAAATACGCAAATAAAGAAAACAGCTAATTTTTAACAAAAAAAAACCGCGAAATTTTGACCTCCCAAAATTAAAGCGTTCTACAGTAAACTAAAACTCATTACACCCACACATTGCATGTAAATAAATTCTGCCTTAAGTATATCAGTTAAATTTGGACAGTTTTCCAGTTGTTTTCATTTTGATTTATGAGTTTAGGTCATAACAATTAGAATACATTCTTGTTAAACAATGAGAGTACAGGTGAACATGGTGATAATGCATCCATGGAAATCTTAATAATATCTTTAATGTCAGTGTATCAGATGTCATTATAACTTTGTTCTACAGTAATTTTGGCTCATGTTCTATATAACATGTTTGACAGGTTGTAATGATAATTTAATGTACTAAGCAATATAATCATATAAATTTATAAATAATTTTCATCTTGAAACTTAACCACATGGTTCATTGATTATATTCAAGATTCAGATTTGTGATTTAGATTTATTCTTTTTTGTACAAACCTGTTAGCAATATTACTGTAATAAAACCTCATATTAATCACTTAAATATTAAACTATTGTATGTGATGCCTGCATCATGCAAAAACTTTAATGTATTTCATAACTCAGAAACTGTAAGAGGTTACAGCATCATGAAACTTCATACGTGGATAGATCTTACTGTGGCAGTGAACAGACAAGCATTGACAAAACTTGTGGTGCTTTTGTTCTGTATTTATTTATTTCATCTTGACCAGCTCATTATTTCACTTCTTCAGATTGTCTTAATATGAAGGTTTTGCTTCGTTCTCCTGTGTCATCTCTTCCCGTTTCTGGGGTGGCCCCGAAATGACCATAGCTGTCAAATGGGCATTTAAACAACAGATAAACATGCTACTAACTTAGAATTTAAATGTTAGGTTCTGAGTCAGTGTTCATTATAACGCTATTTAAATTCAAGCTGTTGCACATTCATAATTATATGCAATCTTAATTCATATGAAAAAAATCTACAGTGTTGATGTACCTGATATTATCAAAAATGTGACAGTTGTAATGATTATACATATATGATAAGAAAATAAAGGAGATGTCTTATATATGTTATATCAAATTTCTGGGTCTTTATTTAAATAACAATAGCCTTGCATCATATGGCATATGCTTTTTGTAAAGTAAAGTTAAGACTTCGGTACATTCAAAGTATATTTATGCCGTTAAGTCCATTATAAATCAGTAACTGGTTTATCCTGTCTGCCTAACTTGAAATGGCCCGACTTGTTTCCTTTTCAGTTTTAAAGTTTTAAAAAGGGAATGCAGCCTTTAATGACATCTTATGAGTGTGTTCCTTACATTTGTATCATATTGTCTGGGCTCTAATAGTACCATAAGTAAAAGAGATTTGTGGATAAATCTTTTTTGTTTACAGTACACTTTTAAAGAAGGTACCATCAGAAAAATGAACAAATTAAAATTCTTGCCCTCCCCTTTTTAGCAAATTCGGATGACAAAATAGCTTATTACCAGTAGTCTGATAAGCCATTAAGTTCCTGATTTTTTTTGTACATTTCATATGATATCAAATTAGCATAGTATTACATGTTTAACAGGTGTATATTTTGCATGATTTTGACAAATCTGGTATCTACTTATCATGACCTGTCTACTCTTAATTTATTTCCTGGTTTGTTACATTCTAAGATATGGAATGCACTTGTGCCAAATGTCTGTCTATGCATGTGAAATAAACCTGAAAATCTATTGTCATAGCTTGATTACTGTCTGCTTCCACGATGTGATTTATTTTGTTACTCAGTTTCTAAGAAAATTTCCTTATTTAGAGATTTATGTTCTCAGAGGCAATATTTGGGAGTTTTGCTTAGGTTCAGACTGTCTGAAATCTTAACACCATGACAGATAAACTTTTCCACCTATTATTGATTTGGCACTGCATACGCCTTAGTCTGAAACTGCTTTAGTCTAAAACTGTGCATTGTATGAGTTGGTTATGCTTGCTCAGAAATGGTATTGCAGAAAGCAAAACTTTTTAAAGGAGTGTTGCTTCATTATGTTATTCTTTTGTTAGTGTTTATATTTTTTTAATTATATGGTGTGACATTGTGCTGTATCAAACTCTGCGTATCCCACTGCTTTCTAAACAAGTACCCTATAGCTTATACCACAAAGTAATTAATGTATATTTTTTCTTATTTCTTTACAGAACAATGGCAGCTCAGCAAAAGAAGAAGCTAAGGTGAATGAAGCACATAATTTGGATAATAAAACTACTGTGGAAAGCAAAACTGGAGCTCCCTCTGAACAAGGATCTAGTGAAGACACTGGAACTACTCAGTCAAGATCATTTGTGCCCCCAAGAATCCATAGTTCCGGTCTGACAGGATCGGTGTTATTACGTCGTCCACAAAGTCCCTTAAGTACTGGTCGATCTCAGCTGTTGATTCATAAGCAAGTATCATCAACAGGTGCTGAGTCTGTCAGTCCAAGAAGCCCTCATGATGCTCAAAAAGAAACCACTTCCTCTGAAGCAAATGAAGAAAGTTTACCTGCTGATAAAGTTGCCATAAGAAATAAACTGAGAGCCAACAGTTTCCGATTAAAAGATCTGTTGACTAAAAGACCTTTCGTGAGATCTCAAGACAGTTCTAGTGGTGAAAATAGTGCTAACAATGCTGAACAAAATACGAATGATTCTAGTGCAAAAACTGATAAATCTGAAAGTGAAACTAGTGATAATTCAAGTTCTAGTGTAGGTACTGATCGGACTAGATGGAGAAGACAGGGTCTGTCAAACATTTCAAGATCTAAATCAACTGTTTCAGAGAGAACATCAACATTGATTTCTTCTAGACATATTAGAAGGAATAGAAACAGTGCTGAAGCATCTCAAGATGGTGAAAAAGCTCCAACTGAAAATCAATGTGATAAAGATAACATTTCTGAAAACACTGATCTTCCTAATGGAGAGGTTCTAACTACAAACGGAAATAGAGAGCAAGAAAAAGGGTATAGAACGATTGATAGGGTAACAAAAGTAAATGATCTCTCTGAAAACAAGTCAGATAAAAATGATTTTGGATCTGGAAGGATGACTGGAGCAACATTGTTACGCAGTCCGAGAACCAGATCTACATCAAGTTCCAGTGTGCCATCATCACCTGAAAAATCCAGTCAGCAAAAAACATTTGACCAACTTGATAATAATCAGGTGCTTCCAGAAAACAATAGTGATACCAGTGTTTCTAATGACAGTGTTGGTGATAAAAAAGCTAAAGCAATATCTGAACTTGAAAAGGAAAGTGAAGTGAGTTTAGTGTTTGATTCTGATAAAATTGGACAGTCAAAGTCTTCCATTGAAGAATGTGGTAAGAGTGACAAACACATCAATATGTCACAATCAGAATACGTTGAATCACATTCTCAAGTTGATGATAAACATAGAATACATTCAGAACCTACAAGTCCCGACAAGGTATTTCCATCAGTACGATCTAGCCAATCTTATGATAATACAGCTGATGCTGACTTTTCCATGTCTTCACCAGCCTTAAAGCGGAGTCTGGCTGTTACTGACCTGGACCAGGCTATGATGGATAGAGATAAGCAAAAGTTGAGCTCCCTATTTAAAGAAGGGAGAGATTCAAATGATGAGAGTGCTTTAGCAAGATTACATTCAAGTGAAGATAAAACTGAAGGTATAAAATTAACACCAATAGAAATATTTATATTTTTTATTTATATCATATTCTGATTTTATAAGCCATTTGTTGGAAAGTTGGAAAGATTTACTTTCTGAATAGTTTATTGTTGAAGTGTTTACAAGTAAAAGAAAAAGATTAATTTCTTTGGTACCTTCATTTATCATACCTTTTCTTTGAGCTTGAGTTTCCTCTAATTATTAATACAGTTGCATAAAGGAAATGTTTGCATGCATCTATATTGGTAATGTTTCTAATGAATTATGCATTTGTAAGATCTATAGTCGATTTCTAAATATTCATGGGAAAGAACACTCAATGAATAAACAGATTTATTCTATGAAATATTCATGTAAGAATAAGACTGGTTGTGCTCCTCTGACGTTATAGCATTGTTGGATTAAAAGCAACTTAAATATCATACAAATTTAAAATGAATACATGTACATTGCATATATTTTGGTTTTCACCATATTCAAACTTCAAAGTGGTAAAATTCTTTCATAATACTTGGCCACCATGGTCGAGTGGTTACAGTCTAGTCTATCACTGTTATGTATTTGAATCACACCTTGGTCCTACTCTCACATGTGAGGAAACTGTCCAGCTAGCTTTCAGGAAATAGGTGGTTCTATCAGTTGTATATGACTATGTATAATTCCCCTTCGAAAGGAATTCATGAAATCATGATTTTTTCTTGAACTATTCTTGCATACTTCATGAATAATTCATGAAGTTTGAATAACTATTTAATAGGGTTGAATTAAAGCTGGAATGTTGCCAATTGAACCTGGCTGTTAATTGGTGCATAATAAATCCTTGTAAAAAATCAACTTGCTTTGTTTTCAGTTTATAAACAATCTGAAAGTCAGCTTGAAACAGATTTGGATGCTCGACTTCTTCCGAGTAGTGGTTACCGAGTAGTAACAAGAAGTCCTCATATCCGACAGAAAACTCAAAGTTGCCAAGAAACCATACATTCCCCTCCTAACAGTGCTCCCCCAGTAAATCCCGTTGCTCCAATGATTTATAAACCTCATATAAATCTTGAAGATGCTATCAAATGGCCAATGGATATTCCTGGGAAATTGGACTTCAGAAAAATGGAAGTATTTGAAGGTAAGTTATTGTTGTACTGGAATTGAGATGTTTAATCTTGCAGCCGTGACTGTGGTTCTGTGGTTAGTGCACTGGATTTGTGGCACCAATATCCAGGTTAGATTTCCAGTTGCGGCAGGTCACACCTCTCATGAAAATTTGAAATCAATGTCAATTTTCCTCCACATGTGCAGAGAAGTTGCTGGCTCCTAATGCAGGGGTGTGATTCTTCCTTCTTTCAGCTGATTTCCTCTTTTTGTCTTAAATTGTTTGAAACGAAAGGGTCCAGATTCAGTCTGATCTACTCAAATATGATGTTTTTGCAAGCACGAAGGGGTGGGGTTAGGGTATTTCAGCCTTTTTGCTCTTGGAGCAGTCACACCCCTGTAATGGAAGGGTAAGTTAGGACTGGTTCAGTAAACATTTTTTAGAAATGGCATTAACCCCCCCCCCCCCAAAAGAACTACTTTTGTACTTTATGTCTAGGGAATTTTTCCGAACCAAATGCCACTTAAAATTAACACAATAATAATTTACATTAATTGCTGCTTCATGTCACATACTTACCATGTTTAGTGAGTACCAATTTAACAAAGAGGACTTACATGTATATATAGATGAACTTGTCATTTATGCCAATAAAATACTTAAGTCATTGTATAATATGTGCAATGCAAGTGTCTTTGTTCTGATGATTTACTTTGTACAATGATCATAGTCTCTCCCAGTAAGATGTTTGGCTTATATCAATGGGACAAAATCTCTACTATTGACATTTTTGAGAGTATATTACAGTTTCGAAAAATGTGACCTATTGATCTCATCGTTTCTATTTATCAAGACCCAACATCTTTATGTAATTTCTTTGGATACATTATTATTTGTGTGTCAGTCAGATGGTTCAGTTTGTAAAAGTTGGCTAGCTCAATTTAATATTATTAATTGTGTACATTTCTACTTAAACTTGACCTGTTACCTTAAGGCAATAAATTTTATCCAAATACTAGCTGTAGGTATTGTATCATTTAATTTTTTTCATTTGCAATAAAATCTTCTTAGCCAGTCATTATATTTCATTTTATTACCTGGTGTTAATTTGAGAAGTTCCTGCCTCCCACCTATAGGTTCGTGACTGCTGTATTTACGAACAAGGCCAGTTTATGTCAAAACTTAAGGCCAGTGTAGTAATATTATCTATGTTTGGTTGATCTGTTTATCTTTGTAGAAACTTGTATTGAACTGTTTGTGCTGAGTTTAACACATTTTATCAACAGTGCTTCTGTTATACATGGTCAAGAGTCTTTATCAGTAATCCTGGGTCACAAATTGACTTCCCCATATGCTCAAGAAGAGTACAACTAAACCCCGCCTTATGACCATCCCAAAATTAAGACCACTCATTTCCTACAGACAATTTTTAAAGCATGGAATTTTTCATATAAAAAAAGGCAGATGAATTGTGCTTTTTTTGGTCTTAACTCATGTACAATCTCTTTACACACAGCTCTGTGCTTGACCAAATATGCTTGATTAGTGCACTTAGCTTATTTGGGTAGATTCATTGTATGATAGTATAAAGAAACTACAGTCAAACCTGTGTTAGCGGCCAACTCCAAATAAAGACCACCCTTTGAATAAGGCCATTCTTTGGAAAAAACATCTTTCATTCTTTTAGAACAAACAACCTCTAAATAAAGGTCACCTGTCAATAAAGGCCATATTTTGTCTTTCTCAAGGGAAGCCTTCAATGTTAGCATGTTTGACTATACATTTTTTTCCATTTGTATAATCATTAAGTGCACCCTACTGGGATTTTTCCTGGCCCCACATACTTTTCACAGTTAAAGAAATATCATTAACTTATCTTGTATCAAGTGTTGTGGTATGGAGGGTACTAAGCTAGTTAAGACATTGTTGACCTTAACAATTGAACAGTCTGTTTGATCTAATTTTATGAAGGGATTTGTGGATAAGTTAAACAAATATTTAAGCTGCATATATGGTGTTGTTGTTACATAATGTATGTGTTAAATACTGGATAACTTTGCCATTATGTCAATATCTTCATAACTTATGATGTAATGATATCCAATTGATCTTATAATACATTATAATTATAGAGGTATACATTTTGTCTATCAGTTAAAATAATCTTGGTGTATCCAACAAACCAACTTATTGTTGTGTTTTAAGAGAATTGGTCAAAATACTGATATGATAAATTGGTTATACTCACTGCTTACCATTTTTGTATCATACAAATACAGCCATGTGCAATATCCAGGACTAATGAAAAATTTCTAAGCGAATACAAAACTTTTTGCATTAAGTTTATAGTAACCGGTAGTGTCAGAGTTCTTAAATTTTATTTCGGACAACCAGGTACAAACTAAGACATTATGTATGGCCGTGGTCTAGTGGTTAGCACTCTGGACTTTTTAACCCAGTGTTTCGAATTTGAATCGTGGTCAAGGCAGGTCATGCCCTTCCTAGAAAAGTTTTACAAAAATGATGATTTTCCACCACATGTGGAGGTCGTCGAAGTTGCTGGTTCCTTGTAGAACTGTAAGTTAAGTACTGCATGGTTAGAATACATTCTAGGAAACCTGGTTAAGTGAACCAGCCGCTGCATATAACTGAATATTTTTTTGTTGAAAATCCATGCACTGAAAAAAGATATTGTGCATTAAATAAATGGGGTCAATCAAACTGGAGATGTAACAATAAAACTTCAAAATTTATGTCCCTGTTTCATATCCTGTTGTAAAACTGAAAAAAACCACCTCTAAATGTGTAAATTTAAGGTGTATAAATTTAATGAAGGTGGTAATACTTTTAATGGTGCATAATTCAATGTTGGCTTAACTGTACTCTTCGCAATTTCTTACAATACTTGTGATCTTGGCCCAACTAGCTACTGGTTCAATTTAGTTATTACTACCATTTATATTCTAATAAATGCTCCTCTCTTAAATAACACCTAGCCCTTTCTAAGATGAAGGAAAAGTAATGGCTAACAATTAAGGTAATCTGTCATACTTCAAATTATTGCCATTGTATCTAAAGATAGTTGTGAGAGTTACTTGATAAATTGTCAAATGTATCACCCATGGGGGTGTATATTTTAGAATATTTGGTACCTGTTTTCTATGTCACAATACTCAAACACTGTTCTGGTGATATCCCTATTTATGCATCAATGAATTCAAATCATATACATATGTATCTGTTTTTTTAACCAAATCTATATTTAATTGAACTGATCCGAGTTACAATCAATTTCATTGAGTCATCATCATTTATAATAATTGTGGTTGAGTCCCCTTAGAAATTTTGTCGTTAATTGTCTGTAAAATAAAAATATATATATACCGGTGCATGTATGTAACAGGACCATATTTTAAAATTTATTTAACATGATACATTATAAATTTTGATGTTGCTGAAGCACCAATTGAGCTTCGTACAAACTTTTTTTGCATACTATATGAATTGTTCATGAAGTATGAATATCTATAGATGGCAAGGGTTGTTTAATTGGTTTAGACCTGCTTTCAGTAATTATCTTACATAATTACTCTGCAGGCAGTTAGATTTACCAGTTTACTTGGATACTGTACCAGGACTAATCTTGTTTTCTGTTAGTGAATTACCAAATCTTCTGCATGTTACTTAAGTATATCAGGCTGCAGCTGTAGTTCAGTGGATAAAGTGCGCTGGATTTGTAATACAGTGATCCTTGTCAATGTGTGAGTCCTGGATGCAGTAGGTCATTATACCCTTCCATGAAAATTTGACAAGAATGTTGATTTTCCTCCATATGTGGAGAAGTTACCAGCCCCTTTTGGGAGGGTAATACTGTAGTACATGGTTTGAATACAGTCCAGGAAAACCTGTAAGGTGAACTGATCACTGTACCGGGTATATGACTGAAATATTGTTGAAAGATGGCATTAAATACATTGTAACATATTACTCATCTTAGCAGATAGATGCCTTAATTGTCTTTACTGCATAACTAATGCTGAATCATGAGATACATTGTTGTTAAGTATTATTTATATCATACTAACCTGCTGGTTTATAATGAAATAATATCATGTATTTGGTTACTCTAATCTTCTTTACCAATGTTACATCATAGATACAGTTACTGTGTGATTTATACTGCCTAATTGAATGAGGAAGAATAATGTTAACTCTTTATTTGTATGACACAATCAAATTTCAGACCTTTTTTTTCACCTTTACTTTTGCTTCTCTTATGTCTATTTCCTTTATGGATACAATGATATTATTAAATACTTTTCAAATGAATCTTTCAGGTAGACTCTGGCCTACCTGTTTCATATATTTTTGTGGGTGGATGGGATATACTAGTGGTAATGCGCTTGACTACTAATCCGACGGTCATGGGTTTGAATCTAGGCTCCACCTTCTGATATTTTAAAGTCCTTATCCCTACTAACAAGCCAAGTACTGTGTTAAAAAATCCCTGAAAAAAGGTTGAGGTGTGTATCAGTGCTTTACACCGGGCATGATATAGAACCAGGAAACAATATTGGATATAAGAGTATAGGGATATTAATGCCTCGGTTCTCCTGTATCTTCTTTCCCCTCTTGGGAAATGACCATAGCTGTGGAATGGGCCATTAATTTAGCGTTATAGATAGAAATTGAGCAGTGAGTCATGACGAAAGGTCGAGGATTGTTCCATTCTTTAAAATAGGGATAAGTAATACAATGACCAAGTACATTACTAAACATGACTTTAGATTAAAATGTTGTAGGCCATTTTGTAAGTGGCCTATGTAGTCTGAAACGAGTGCATCACAATAGTAACATTATTAAATTGAATTGTGTGGGTTCGTATCCTTAATCTTGCCACTATTTTTTTCAAATCATGCATTGCTCGTGATTTCGGTGCCTTTATGTTAAAAAGGATATATATTTGCAATCAAAATCAATTCTGTTCTCAAAGTATGCAGACGATGTCATGTTATAACGAAGCAATTTATTAGGTTCTGACAGTGCATGGCTCCAGTACAGATGCTGCAAAACGAAGGAGTAATTGAACTGATTGAAATTACATGAAATAAAATTAAAATATATATACAAAATTCATTCCAAATATTGAAGTAAAAATTTGCAATAACAAAATGTCAAAAAGCCAATTAAAATGGAAAGGAGTAATTGAAATTATTTGAAATGAAATTAAATGAAATACATACAAAATTCATTCTAAATATTGCAGTTAAAATTTGCAAGTAACAAAATGCTAAAAAGCCAATTAAAAATGGAACGGAAAAAGCGTTCACATAGGGTCCGAACCGTAACATCACGACTAGCAGACTGCCTAGGTAAAACGGTGAGCGCCTTTACAGATCGAGCTACGCTTTTAATCTCAACTAAATCGGACAAATAACTGGTATTTATATATTACGGAAACCATCGAAACGTTCCGAAATGCCACGCACCCCACAAAATGGACTTAGCTGATCTTTGATCATTCATAGGTCGTTGTCGGACTATACAGCTAAACATAAACATTCATCTATTGTTTTGCATTCTAGTTACTGGTATGTCAGTTCATCTGTTGGTTTGTTAGAGGCTTGTCCAGTTAGGTCAGTTGGTACTGTTGACCAATTTTCTGATTGATGTAAATTCAAGGCTTATATATACATTATACAAACATAATTAAAATAGACGATTCTAATATTAGACCAAAATAATACATTTTAGTTCTGAGACAAAACTGAAATGTCTGTTTTTGGGAGACTTTTAGATTCTTGCGTGGATGGATAAATCTTTGCCTAGCACGTCTTAGTTTACTTAGTCACTGGGGGCCAACGACGTATCACGAGAGGCGGTTAACATACACATGTTTTCGATGCGAACCGCCTCTCGTGATACGTCGTTGGCCCCCAGTGTTAGTGACCATGTTGTAACGTTTACTGTGTCCATCGAGACTGAACATCTCAAACTTTTATCTATAAGGTTCTTAAATAGCACCAAGTGTTTCATATTATTAGATTCGTAATTTCATGTTTACACTGTTTAAACATTAGGGTGTGACTTTTCCTTTGTATAATGATCTTTGGTACTTTATCATGGCTGAAGTCATTATTTTACACTCTTGTATAGAAATATAGCCTGACACTTGACAGAGGCATCACATATTTGATAAGAATATTATGACATGTTAAACAATCCATTAGGTCTTAATTTTGGTGATAAAGTGTAGTGTTGGTTGGTTCCTTTATTGTAGAAAACTTTGCACACATTTCATTTAGGGACTCATAGTGTTTGTTTTTCACCTTTAGAGGAAAGTGGTCAAGGCCCTTAGAAATGGGAAAAACTGCACATTAAGGGGAACAATGACACGACAATGTATGTATATACCGGTACATATCCTCATAACATTTAATTATCATTAGGTTATAACCTTGAAAGAAAGAACTATCCTACACATTAACTTAAATCTTAAAATCCTGAAAGATTCTCTGTTAGTTATATGAAACTTTTCACATGTGATGGAAAATTAATGAGTATAAACTTTGACAGCTTTTTGAAAATCGGGCTTAAATAATGCTCATAATGTGGTGATTTACATAAAATATTAAAGTTTAACCACACTGCATACATGTATGCACCTCAAATTGCATTTATACATATTATAACCTGTCTGATAAGGTTGTAGTTTTTGCCTTAAGTCATTGGGATTAAATTATACCCTATAAAATAAGTAAATATTTATGAAGGTAAGATTCAACCTGTTTGTGATTTTCAGTGATGTTTTTATTGTGTGATATAAGTTTCAAGTGTAACAATATGTGCTAATTGTATATGATAACATTGTGTAATGTGTCCTTACATCTTATTTGATATGATTTAAGGTTTTGTCCACGCTATCAAATTATCTAAGCAAGGGAGTTAATTCAAGTTTTGAATGTTTGATTTTAGAATCATAGTTGTCTCCCATGTCATGTTATTTGTGTATTTTTGCTTGCAACCTATTGAATTATTTTACTTTGAAATTCAAACATTAAAACATAGTACTGCAGTGTTTGATACGAAAATATTATCAATTATAAGTATTATCAAAATTACTTTTTTAGTGTTTTAACACCCACGTATTGATAGATCGGGGGGCATATTGTTTTTGACTTGTCTGTCTGTTTGTTTGTACCAAACTTTAACCTTGCCTGTAAAATAAAAATGCTTCTCCTACAGTTATCAAACTTCAATGCTGGTTCCTCATGACAACCTCTACATGTAGGACCAGTGCCTTTTCAGGTCAGTAGGCCAAAGGTGAATGTCACGGGGGAGGGGCAGTGTCTAAAAATACACATATTGTTTTTCCATATCTTTTCTGTTGTATGCACATGTATTTGTCCTGGTTAGTTTCAAATTAGTGTCTGCACAGGACAAGCCACATTGCAGTCAGGCATGTTGTCTTTTTATAGTTGTAATCTGAGGATGCTTGAAGATTTTAGTATAAAAAGAGAACAATTTTCTGTTTTTGTTTTATTTCAGGTCAGATGTTGCTAAATTGGTTGAGTGGTTCTATAGATAAAGCCCATTATCTACGACTTGTAATGACCAAACATGATATTAATGTGATTGTGTGCCAAGTATGTACCTGCCTTATAGCGGCTGGTGTTATGAAACAACTTGAGGGGAAAGATCAAGAAAATGTCTTCAAGGTATGAACAGTTTTATGTTAACAGCTATGTGTAATTATACTCCTTTAAATGACTTGTTCATACTTGTACTGTATCTCAATAGAAAAAGATGGAGCCTATATTATTATTTCAAATGAGGATAATTCATTGTAAAAGTCTAGCAGCTTTCTTTACAGAAAGGGTAAGACACTGGGTGCTGGTAAAAGGGGAAAATTACTTGAAAGAGGCAAATTTGGAGAATATTCATGATGAAAATGGGGAAATAATTTTTTTTGGTAGAAATATAGCTTATTTTCTGAGGGGAACTTCATGATGCTGACTATCAGTGTCAATTTCTTAGTAGAGAAAACCCCCTAAAGTTACAAAAATGTCATGAACAATGGAATGATTTCTTGTATAATCAGATGAATTACTCATGGAAAATTATCAGTGTCACTTAACTTTAAACATGTCTGACATATACCTTTTAAGTTGCATTGTGTATTTTAAAAATGTGACATATGTAATATAATATCAACTAGTTTTCTTAATGCTATCTTGCCGAATTCTGAAATAGTTGTTGAGAATGAAAAAAGTCCTCTAAGACACAGTACTAGATATAAAATTGAATGATGTTCATGCTAATATCCCAACAATCAAATTTATTGTACATGTATGTCATGTATTCTGTCCTAATATCCATTAAAATACAATTGTACGGAATTCCTGTACATATATATTTTGAGTCATACTGTCAAATACTGTCAAAACATAAAACATTAATTTTTTTCCTTCTTATTGTAACATGATTTACAATCACTATCAAAGCGTTGTCAGTCAAATCAGAAATTATTTTCATGTATATATTTTATAACATAGTTGTTAAAGCATTATTTAATTTTTGTGACAACCGTGAAAGTGTGTAATGTCACTTTAACACTTTTCTAGATGATGTTTTACATGGTCTTATTGTGATGGAATGCTTAATATATACTGTTATGTAGAAGTCATAGATTTTTACTTGTGTGAGTTAAAAACTACTGACTTTTCAGTCTTGATGCCATTTGTTAATTTCATGAATTACTTCAGTCAGATGACATTCTGAGTTTTGTACTCAGAATATGCCATTTATATGTACAGTAACTCAGTTCAAGAGCTGTCTTTGATGTTCATGAACAGTTCGAGAACTCAAGAACATATAAATTCACAGGTGACATTGTAGATAGGTATCAAGAAGTTTCACAGATCATTAATTTTGTGAATGCAATTCAACTTGTAGTTAGAGGAAAATCGTTGTGTTGTTCCTTTCCATTAAGTGAACATTATGTAAGAAAAGGACATTGAACCAAATATGGGTGTCCTCAATGATATATTTAACAACTCACCAACTGTCTTTATTTTGATACTTTTAAGAATTAGCATAGTTATATTTTCCTGAAATTCTTCATGGTTGTGCCCCATCAACATTTATTTTGGAATAAATTCTTTAACATGAAATCATCCCTTGGCTCCCTTCTACTACCCTCACTGTCCCTACCCTCAGTTCCAATGCCCTTACAACCTAGCTCCACCCTCCAACCAATCCTGTCTCCCCCCTCCCCCCACAGTGGCACAGCTTCACCTTACTGCACATACTACTGTTCCACATCATTAACCAAATCAATAGCCTCACCCCTCAGTCTTAATCATAGATATAGTATATTTAAATATAGAACATAACAATATTCTTAGTTTGAATGTCTTCGATTTTGTTGTCTATGAGGCATTTTCAAATGGCATACTTTCTGTAAGGTTTAATTGATAACTCTAAACCCAGTACTGAGGAGAATAATTAAAAATACTATTATTTAGTTATTTTCATTTAAAATGCATGACTCGGTGATCGTGCTATAGATAACCTGTATAGTTAGTTTTATTGATTAATTCTTGAAAATTGCTTCCAGGAATATAACAGCTTGTGTTTACCAGTAGTGGTATAAATTCATTGAATTTATTTCTATGATTATCAAATAAACAACCAGAGGCATATGATATCAACCTGTTGTATACAAATATAAGTTGTAGTTTATACCTGAGTTCTTTTGTTGCAAATTATAAAATTCATGTAAAATTGCATGCACATGTTCTTTTGGATTTAAATTGTATACACATTATGATGATGTCATGTTTTCCATTTGGAATTCTGGTAGGTTTGTTTGGTTATATTATTGTATTTTTATGTCTGTTTTATTATTTTCTATTAGAAGTCAGTTGTCATTATAAATATACATATATTACATCATGTCAGTGGGGTTTGTTTAAAATTGTAAAATATCAAGTTCTGTGATCAAATGGAAGTGTTGTGCTGTTCCTTGGAAACATTTTTTGTTCTGACTATATAAAAAAATTTGCTTTTTATAAGTTTTATTTAGATGCTTTAAATCAGTATCATTCAGTGGCTTGAAATTAGTATTGTTCAGTTGTTTGAGATTCAAGTATTGTTCAGTTGTTTGAGATTCAAGTATTGTTCAGTTTGAGATTCAAGTATTGTTCAGTTGTTTGAGATTCAAGTATTGTTCAGTTGTTTGAGATTCAAGTATTGTTCAGTTGTTTGAGATTTAAGTATTGTTCAGTTGTTTAAGATTCAAGTATTGTTCAGTTGTTTGAGATTCAAGTATTGTTCAGTTGTTTGAGATTCAAGTATTGTTTAGTTGTTTGAGATTCAAGTATTGTTCAGTTTGAGATTCAAGTATTGTTCAGTTGCTTAAGATTCAAGTATTGTTCAGTTGTTTGAGATTCAAGTATTGTTTAGTTGTTTGAGATTCAAGTATTGTTCAGTTTGAGATTCAAGTATTGTTCAGTTGCTTAAGATTCAAGTATTGTTCAGTTGTTTGAGATTCAAGTATTGTTCAGTTGTTTGAGATTCAAGTATTGTTCAGTTGTTTGAGATTCAAGTATTGTTCAGTTTGAGATTCAAGTATTGTTCAGTTGCTTAAGATTCAAGTATTGTTCAGTTGTTTGAGATTCAAGTATTGTTCAGTTGTTTGAGATTCAAGTATTGTTCAGTTTGAGATTCAAGTATTGTTCAGTTGCTTAAGATTCAAGTATTGTTCAGTTGTTTGAGATTCAAGTATTGTTCAGTTGTTTGAGATTCAAGTATTGTTCAGTTGTTTGAGATTCAAGTATTGTTCAGTTTGAGATTCAAGTATTGTTCAGTTGCTTAAGATTCAAGTATTGTTCAGTTGTTTGAGATTCAAGTATTGTTCAGTTGTTTGAGATTCAAGTATTGTTCAGTTTGAGATTCAAGTATTGTTCAGTTGCTTAAGATTCAAGTATTGTTCAGTTGTTTGAGATTCAAGTATTGTTCAGTTGTTTGAGATTCAAGTATTGTTCAGTTGTTTGAGATTCAAGTATTGTTCAGTTGCTTAAGATTCAAGTATTGTTCAGTTGTTTGAGATTCAAGTATTGTTCAGTTGTTTGAGATTCAAGTATTGTTCAGTTGTTTGAGATTCAAGTATTGTTCAGTTTGAGATTCAAGTATTGTTCAGTTGCTTAAGATTCAAGTATTGTTCAGTTGTTTGAGATTCAAGTATTGTTCAGTTGTTTGAGATTCAAGTATTGTTCAGTTTGAGATTCAAGTATTGTTCAGTTGCTTAAGATTCAAGTATTGTTCAGTTGTTTGAGATTCAAGTATTGTTCAGTTGTTTGAGATTCAAGTATTGTTTAGTTGTTTGAGATTCAAGTATTGTTTAGTTGTTTGAGATTCAAGTATTGTTCATTTTGAGATTCAAGTATTGTTCAGTTGCTTAAGATTCAAGTATTGTTCAGTTTGAGATTCAAGTATTGTTCAGTTGCTTAAGATTCAAGTACTGTTCAGTTGTTTGAGATTCAAGTATTGTTCAGTTGCTTAAGATTCAAGTATTGTTCAGTTTGAGATTCAAGTATTGTTCAGTTGCTTAAGATTCAAGTATTGTTCAGTTGTTTGAGATTCAAGTATTGTTTAGTTGTTTGAGATTCAAGTATTGTTCAGTTTGAGATTCAAGTATTGTTCAGTTGCTTAAGATTCAAGTATTGTTCAGTTGTTTGAGATTCAAGTATTGTTCAGTTGTTTGAGATTCAAGTATTGTTCAGTTGTTTGAGATTCAAGTATTGTTCAGTTTGAGATTCAAGTATTGTTCAGTTGCTTAAGATTCAAGTATTGTTCAGTTGTTTGAGATTCAAGTATTGTTCAGTTGTTTGAGATTCAAGTATTGTTCAGTTTGAGATTCAAGTATTGTTCAGTTGCTTAAGATTCAAGTATTGTTCAGTTGTTTGAGATTCAAGTATTGTTCAGTTGTTTGAGATTCAAGTATTGTTCAGTTGTTTGAGATTCAAGTATTGTTCAGTTGCTTAAGATTCAAGTATTGTTCAGTTGTTTGAGATTCAAGTATTGTTCAGTTGTTTGAGATTCAAGTATTGTTCAGTTGTTTGAGATTCAAGTATTGTTCAGTTTGAGATTCAAGTATTGTTCAGTTGCTTAAGATTCAAGTATTGTTCAGTTGTTTGAGATTCAAGTATTGTTCAGTTGTTTGAGATTCAAGTATTGTTCAGTTTGAGATTCAAGTATTGTTCAGTTGCTTAAGATTCAAGTATTGTTCAGTTGTTTGAGATTCAAGTATTGTTCAGTTGTTTGAGATTCAAGTATTGTTTAGTTGTTTGAGATTCAAGTATTGTTTAGTTGTTTGAGATTCAAGTATTGTTCATTTTGAGATTCAAGTATTGTTCAGTTGCTTAAGATTCAAGTATTGTTCAGTTTGAGATTCAAGTATTGTTCAGTTGCTTAAGATTCAAGTACTGTTCAGTTGTTTGAGATTCAAGTATTGTTCAGTTGCTTAAGATTCAAGTACTGTTCAGTTGTGAAGAATGTGTTTTATTCTGATCCTAGGAATAAGCATTTTGTAGTCTCTTTTCAAATCTCTGTGTTTGTTAAAAATCTGGTATCTTTTTTTTGTTGTTGATGGCCAACATTCTCAGCTGTAAAAGGTACTATTACTTGTTTGTTAGTACTCAAGTATTAAGTTACTATTGTTTTCTTAAACCAAACAATTTATCTATGTAGGAATCAGTACTGGATTAATGCAATAGGTTTGATTTAAAATATTGTTTTTTTATGTATGCATGTGTTGTTACAACAATTAGGCTGCATCAGTGAGTGGGAAGAAAGCCAGAACTGGTCAGTGGTCAGTCAACATGGATCATGTCCAACAATAACTAATGACACATTATCAATTCACAATAGCATTTAAATTGACCTTTTGACATAAATGGACATTTTCTATCAATAATATAATTGTGGTGTAATTCTATGTTTCTACCTGTGGGGTGGATTAAATGATTTATTGAGAAGAATATTTTCTTATGTACAGTTATTCTTATTCTTATATTTTTCTGTAATTTTAATTGAATGTTTACATATATGTTTTAATGGCAGGTGCTTGCACCTCTTTTGTGAATTCCTGACCCCACAAGTTTACTCTTTGTCCTTATGTGTGAAGGTGTATTTCTTTTCTTCTTTTTATGGGGCTTATTTAAATAATGCCTATGTCGATCTCTGTATAGGGGTGGACCAGTGGTCTAGTGGTGACACACTGGCCTGCTGAACAAAAGGTCTGGAGTTTGAATCTTGGCTCCACCTTCAGATTTATTTCAGGAGCACTTTTTCAGTGTCAATCTCCATCCAAACTTCTGAGCCAAGTACAGTGTGTTTAGAAAATCACAGTATAAAACAGGTTAGGCATGGATTGGTCCTTTACAATGGGAATAACAAAGGACTGGGAAGAACTGTTTGAAATAAGAGCAGGAATATGAATGCCCAGTTTTCCTGTATCTCGTCTCCTCCATCTCCTCTGACCCTTACTGTCAAATGGGCAATTAAACAACAGATAAACATATCTCTATATCTACTGATCAATACATCTTTGTAAGCTCTCAATGATCACAGTTGAAGACAGAAGAAAAAAAGTTATTATCCTCAAATATGCTTGTTTACTGCAGTGAATCCATAAAGCTAGTTCTATGTATTCAAAGACATTAGGAACAGCCACATTCTGTCAAATCTGTGAACTTTAGACCACCCTTGGAAAGACATGATGTGGTCTTTATTCACATGGTAATATTTGTTCAGAGGTGGTCGTTAATTAACACAGGTTTGACTGTATTTATCTTCTCAATATGCTTGATTTTGTCTCTAATTTTTATTCTCCCAAGGTTGTTAACTATTTGTGGCTGTAAGCAATTCATGGATAGATATTTCATTATCAGCTTTCTTGTGTATCATGAGAATATAGCAAGTCTTTGAATATACTGCTAAATATGGATACAGGTGTATTGATTTAAGATACAGTTACATGTGTTTGTACATGAGTGTTGTTGATGATGGTGTTGATGATGTAATGTGGCATTGATTCTGTTGTCATGTAAAATGGTTAGTTCTGATATATTCATTGATGTGTTGTTATCACTGAATGGATTAATTAGTTTTGAATTCATGCATGTATCTTGTATTTACATGGTTGTTGAACTGTGAGTTAAATATTTTCGTATGATTTTGTGATTTATCTGGGACAATAATTATTGTGATTTTATCTGTGAATATTACAGGTAATTTATTTTATAATGGCTGTCATGCTGGTACCATGGTATTCTGAATAGCATTCACCAAGCTGTAGACTTAAAGAAATCTGTATTTTTTATTTCAATATTATTCAGGAAGCTTGTTGTCTGATGGTGATATGAGGTATAGTATTGGAAATAACATACTAATGATGTTACATGTCGATGTCTGGGTTGCTCTGTGGGTGTGGCTCTATTGGTGTGACCCTGAGGACTTGAGTATTGGTCACTAATTGTCACACTTTGAAAACAATTAGTTCCAAATCAGTAGTACTAATGGAGTATGTATATATGAAGATGTCAACAAATTATATACAGTCAAACCTGTGAAATAAGGCCACCCTTGGCGAAGATAATATGATGCCTTTATTGACAGGTGGCTTTTATCCGGAGGTCATTTTGTTCTTTGTTGTTGAAATAATCTGTGACCACTTTAGAACAGCCTTTATTCACAGGGTGACCTTTATTGGAGGTTGCTGCTAAAATGGTATTGACTGTATTTGTATTGTTTTATATTCACAGACTGATTGTATGTACTACTGGACTCATACACAACAAAATTCACCCAATGTTAGCCAAGATGTAAACAAGCTACAGCCTATGTGGCCCCCTACACAGGAACAAAGTGAAGATAACAAACCAGGATTGAAATATACAGAAGCAGGTAATATATGGCTGCACAGTCAACCCTATGAACAAAGGCCACCCTTGGTAAAAATAAAATACAGCCTTAATCAACAGGTGGCCTTTATATTCAGAGGTCATTTAGTTGTACATAATCAGTGAGTTTTTAAAAGGATGACCTTTTAACACAAGGTGGTCTTTATTCTGAGGTGGCTGCTGACACAGTTTTCACTGTATGTACATGATTCAGTGTCTATCCTAAATACGTCTAACTGGATCTGTAATTGATTTAATTACCATTGTCCTTAATATTGTCCTCACATTGACACCTCTTCATGATGCTCTTAGGTCATGTAAAATGGATTCACTTAAAGGTATATCAGGTACATTAAATAGCCTTGTATCATCACCATTATTATTATGACAGTTTAAAAGAGTATGTATATTATAAAACATGTATATATCTATCAGTGAGTAGACATTAAGAGTCCATCAACAGTTTATATTTGATTTCAATTGATCAATTGTAAACTATGGATTTTCAAAGGGTTTTCTGTGGACCCCTATCGCTGCATGCTAAATAAGATAATGTTATGCCCATAAAAAAAATATTGTTGCATAGAAGTTGAAATTACTTTGTATGGTAGCACACTTGTTTGTTTTCAGGGCTTTAAGTAGAAAACAAACTTAGTTCTTTGAATCATTCAAAGCATTGTTGATCTTGCTCAATTTACATTCATATGATCTAAAATTAATTTATCAATCATTAATTAATTAATCGGTAAGATAATTGTATCAAGTTCAACTCTTCTTTTGCTTGGATTACATGGGTAGTTATGTGTAGTATGGGAAGTCAATGTGTCAATATGACATGTTGTTTCTCCTTTCCTTTCTGTGACTAATAAATTGATGTGAAAGCTAAAATGATAGGAAATTACCCTTAATCACTGATGTGGCATTTAAGTCTCTGTTAGCTTCGTGTTACATAGTGTGTCTAGTTAATACAGTATAAATATATGTGTGTAATGTGTAATGTAATGTCAGTAAAATATGTCTTGGAGTAGTAACCAGCCTGCTTCCAGACCCCTACATTTGGAGATAGATTACCATGTTGGTGAGTGACCTTATTTGAGATGTTTAGAAAAGAGCCCAGGGCTCTACATTAAATGTTGTCCAATGTGTTTTAAATTTGGCAACCAAGTTTGAGGTCAGGACATGCTAAATCTACATCCTTGTTGTCCAAGTAGACAAGTGAAAATATTCCATGAGGCAGAGTTTTTTTTTAAATTTTGAACAAAAGTACATTATTTGTTTTACTATGGAACAGCACTTCATACTGTTTACCATTAATCTTAATCCAGAAACCTTTTGCTTAGTGTTTTATCAGTTTGTTATATAGTTTGGGCAAGTTCATTTTTGGAAGGGGCAAAATGATATTTTAACTTCTGTCTGAAAGGACATGTAGATTTTAAAGTTAATGTACAGTCCTGGAGCCTAAGATAAAATTACGTTGTGTTTATGCCTAAATTGGGGTAATATAAACAAAATATAGAACACATGTTAAATATTGAATAAAAAAGCATTAGTATTATCTTTGTTACATAATACCGCAAATGTGATTTTGTAAGGACGGAATAAAAATTGAAGTTACTTAATAATACAGATTTTTGAAAGTTAATTATATCAGGTAAAAATTATATGATGTTTTGGGATTAAAGTATTTGAAAGTGAAAATGTGTTCAAAATTTTAGGGGCCCCAAAGGTCTTTGGTCTGAGTGAGTAGTATTTGCTAGCCCTTCAACACTGTGAGTTTGAATCCTACCTGGGACCAGACATTTAGGAAGCTGTCCAGCTAGGTTACAGAACGTCGGTGTTTCTGCCCAGGGGTAAACCTTGGGGGGTCATCCTCAATTATCATCTTATATTAATATCTCATATGACATAATTATATAAAGTTTCCTAGAATGCAAAAGATATATGTACCATAAAATACTGTTTGTGAGGGAAGTCTTAACGACATGGTGATTAATCTCCCCTATTTGCCTAGTTACCCACCAATGTCTGTGTAAATGAATATATTAACCAAAAAAGTAAAAACAAATTGCGCATGACAGTAAAACTATCCTATTCTGCTTTAACTTTTGTAAACCATTCTGGATAAGACAAGTGCTTGAATTATTGATGGTATTTGCATTTTTATCATAAATTTAAATTATAGCGTGATAATGTGATTGATTTTGACACTTTTACTGATATGAATGGAATTTTTGAGTGGGGTTTAAATCTTATTTGTATGTATCAAGAGTAGTTAGTGTCAACAGTGCTCTAGAATAAATTGTAAATTTTGTATATTAAATGTATACAGGTACTCTCTAAATGACATTATTCATAAAGAAATAGGTCAATTAATTGGATTATAATTAGTTTGTGAAGGAATATTTATTTACCAAATGAATACTTATCGTCAGCCATGAGTGACAATGACTTAAGATTTTTTTTTGAAGTTAAACATTGCTTTAAAATGTAACCAACATTGTTTTCTTCCTTTTGATTGAAATCTAAGTATCAAATAATTTTTTTGTGTTGTTTAAATGTTTACTTACATAACTATATCCTTTATCGAAATAACATTCCAACATGTTAATAGGAATTAAAAATGACCGTGATTTTTTTGTGAAATAGATTTTTTTCTTCTAGCGTTACTTTTGATGCAAATAGTTTTGTTTGAAAACTGTTAAAAAGAATTCTTCTCAATGGAATTTATGACTGTGTGAATATGAGATTGTTAATATAGATTTACTTAAGTAAATTCTGAACTGGTCAGTCATTGAGTCGTGGGTTGACCTATAATTGGATTAGATTTCATGTTTCACTGAGTCTATGTTGACATCAGACTGATAATGACAATTTTTATAGCCTCGTGCAACTCTTGGCGGCCACAAGTCAAATATGTTTACGTTTAATTTACTGTGCTTGGCTGCTTAGTTTTTCTTATTTCGCGACATTTTTGTGGTGATGAATGACTGATTGGATATTATGACCGTGAATTATACTTTGTGATTTTGTGCGATAAAAAAGCCATACACTTAAAAATCATCAAACATAATTTTCTTTTTTTTAACAATGAAGTAATTTTTGCTGAATATGTAATGATTTTGGTGGCTTGTAATTATTTTGTTACGTGATATGTCTATATCAATATGAAGTGAAAAACATTTCCTTGTTAAAACCCTTTTGAATAACTTAAGAATGAGAAATTTGTGAATGAAAAGGCTGTTTTTCAATTTGAGGAATTAAATAATGATGCAAAAAATCGGTGTTTATTGAATATCATAGACAGAATATCATTTCTTTTATTGGAATTATATAATATGGTTAATTTCATAAAAGTGAATTTGGATTTAAAATCAAGTTTGGAATATAACATGTGCCTTGATAATTGAATTAAATAAGACTGTGATAGATGGAATCCCTTCATCACTTAGAGTATATGTATCAGAAAGCTATGTGCTTAGAGCGGCCCCAACCTTCCCCACCCCCTTCTACTGATTCAGGGGTCATCGTAAATGATGAAAGAGATGGTAGGTGTTTTATGGTACATATTTGTAATTTATTTGTAAATTTTTTTTTGTATTTTTTTGAGAAAATATTTTATCATAAAATTGTATGCATGTGTTGTCTATTTTTTTTATCAAATGTAGGAATTTAATTTTACTGTACAATTAGTTAATAGATACACATGTATGTATGTATGTATGTACTAATTGATATTTAATTGTACAATAAATCTAATTAGATATGGCATATATATATATACACAGATGGAAGGGCTGCTAGACGATTAATGTATGATTTATTTAAGTATTAAACACCAATTTTATTTACTTTTATTTTTTCATTCATATCTATATAATAGATGTTTATTACTTTAAGTTATCTTTTCTTGTGAATGTTACTGCATTGCTTTACTTACTTTTAATTATTAAAATAATGACTAGTAACAATTTCAGAGGGTCAGCTGATACTTTATATTCATTCATGTTATAACTATGTTCACTGTCAATTTTTATTCCATTTCCCTCTTATATGATAATGTAACCTTTTTATTGATTTGCTTCAAACTTACATATTATCTCCTTCTCAGAGATCAATCCCAATTCTTTATAGCTATATACATTATCCATATTATTCTCTCAGACACGACATTGTATCTTAATTTGATTTTAATAGTTATATAATAATATTCTCGATTTAAGATATATACTATAAGACAATGACTTCTCTTACATGATGACATAAATTTTTGTATAAGATCACAATCCTAATATCTTGAAATCAAGGATTTGAGTTTTAAGATCAAACTTAAGGTATCAATATGAGATCATTCTTAATGATAGACATTTATTCTTGTTTTGTTTTTATGAGGAACAAATGGAGGGCTCAGCGCAACACTGTCGTAACTTGTTCTTATTTCAATATGAGTTACGACACTGTTGCGTTGAACCCTCGAATTTTAATCTGTGTTGAAAGTGAGTTTTTTATCAAATGATATTAATGTGGTAAGTACCTCTCAGCATACAGGCCCCATTTGTATGTGTCAGCATTATAGCTGCAGACACGATTATTATCAATATTAGATGTGTGGTGGGGTATCTTAGATCAATACTAGGAATATATTAGTTGTTATAAATATGATGTGCCAACATTTTTACAGATTTTGAGACATGGATATCCTGTGAGTTTGTTATAATAACTGTAATCTTTAGATTTATGCTTTGTATAAATAACGTAAACATATATAAATAACACCTACTTATTATCATATCATTATTGCTGTGGTATCATACAGTGGTTCTATATAATCAAGGATGTACAAGAATTGTATAGTGCCATACTCAAGTTTGGTCTTTGTGGAATACAACATTCTTGCTTCTTTATGCAAGTTTTTATGTTCCTTTCTTTTATGTCAATTATAATACATCTATTAATTTGTATTTATTTTACTTGTCTGTCCAGGTGTAACATTGTTTGTCCAAAGTCTGTTTGTCTTTCCAAGTGTCTGTTTATCCAAGTGTCTGTCTGTTTTTCTTACCAAAAAAGTGTTTTGTCTGTTTGGCTGTCCATGTGTCTGTCTGTCCAAATGTCTGTTTGTTCGTCTGTCTGTCTGTCCGAGTGTCTGTCTGTCTGCTTGTCTGTCTTTCCAAGTGTTTGTTTATCCAAGTGTCTGTCTGTCTGTCTGTCCAAGTGTCTGTCTGTCTGTTTTTCCTGTCTGTCTGTCCAAGTATCTGTTTGTCTGTCCAAGTGTCTGTTTGTCTGTCTGTCAAAGTGTCTGTTTGTTTGTCTGTCCAAGTGTCTGTTTGTCTCCATGGCTTATCTATTGCCTAATTTCTGATCTGTTCACCTCTGTCTTTTCTCCATTCTTTTGTTCATCCAGCAGTATGTCTGCTCTCCAATCTGTTTGTTCATCATTCTGTCTGTCAGTCTGTCTTTTTACTATCTTTATTTGTCCATTCTTTTGTCTGTCGATCTATCTTTCTCGCAGTCCATGTGTGTTATTTCTACTATTCAGCTTGTCCTATGGTTTGTCTATTCAACTTAATCTATCTTAAGGTATTTATAGTAATAAAGTATGTTATATCTTTATTTATTTTAACATACTGAAGAAGTTATAAGCATGTTTTGTATTCCAGATGAAAAAAATAACTAACACTGATATTGTATATATTACAAGTATTGTCTTCTCTGAAGTCTGTTTCAGATATAAGATAAAAGTATTGCAAATATGTAAAAAAATGTAAAAAATGTTAAAATACCAAATGCTATCATGATTCCATCTGTTACATAATAGGGTTCACTGGTGTGGTATAACTGAATATTAGTTTTAGAAACTGTGTATTTAGTACCATAAGTAGCTGTAGGCATGTTTAGATGTCATTACTACATAAATTTACACATTTAGCGGTAATCAATATTGCTACTTTTTTGTTCACGTCTCCTATTATTACACTGGGGAACAAGTACTTCATAGTCTTACAGTGTAACAGAAAGTGTTCTCAAAGGTAGGAATAAAGTGACTACCTCTGTTAAATAGTTATTCATACTCCATAAACTATTCATGAAATATACAAGAAAAGTTCATGAAAAATCCATGTTTTCATGAATTACATTTAAAGAGGTTAATAGTAATGAAATTAATCATGTTTATATAGACAGGTAGTACAGATTGTCAGTTACTGAGTCAAGTACTGTGTAGCAAATCACAGGAAAATGAGTAAGGCATGTATCAGTGCTTTAATTACACTGGGCACAATAATCCTTCTCGAAATAAAAAGCGCTTTTTACCAAAATGCGCTTCAGGAGTGTTTTTTTCCTGCATTTTTTTAGTAAAAGCGCTTTTATTCTGCATCTTTTCTGTTGGAACTGCACTTAAGTGTTTTTTTCTTGCATCTTTAGTAAGGAAGTGTTTTTATTCAGCATTTTTTGTCTAAAAAATAATAATTAAGAACCAGGAAAAGCAATTCAAAATCTAAAAGAGTTGGAGTATGAATGCCTGGTTCTCCTATATTTTATCTCCCAGTCTCTCTGGGACGGCTCTGAAATGACCATAGCTGTCTATAATGGGACATTAAACAACAGATAAATAAATGATTTATGTCTTGATCTAAATGAATGGTCCTAAGCTGTTTACGATTTTAGTTGTTCGGAACTTCCTTATATTGAAGATTGCCTTATATTGGTGCTGAAACTTATCATCATTCACAGACTGCCAGACGTCTCAGTATATTCTCCTATATTTGTTGTTTTGAATGCATGAAATGAACTTACAACAGCATGATGATTACTAACGATTCATTGATATTTGTTTAAACTTTTAATCATAAATCTCACAGGATTAATTATAAGCTATGTGCTTATGGAGTTATGGTGACTAGCAGATAGGAAATAAGTTGCCTGATAAGATATAATACTGACAGTCCAGGTACTTTAGACTATTTCTATTTTCAAGATCTATACCCATCAATTTGTAACCACCAACATAATTTTGATATTCATATATTATTTTGACCTGCTTTTCCACCAAAGAATATATTTAGTATGGTATTTTTAGTTATATTTTGATAAGCGTTAGGCTTGTGGTTTAATTGATAAGTTAAAATCCCACAAAGTTTGATTAATTGAAAAAGTTTAAAATTCAGCACTTCTTTGAATGGAAGTTGATTCAATATTGGCTTGACTTCAAACCTATATGACAGTGACTAAATATTATTGGAATTTTTAAATAAACCTGAAAAAAGTAGGCTCAACATTCTTTGTGTCAATGTTTAAATGGGGAATTATGAGAGGTGAGGAAATTAATGCTACATTGTCCTAAAACCTTGTACAAAAATTGTGATATTTAATGTAAACAATTTGGTATTCAGTTGTGAAATAGCAAAATGATTATCTAAACTTTTGGCTAGTAATTACCCTATACCTTGACATGCTTTGAAAAAATAATTCATAATCAGTAAATGTGTTTGTCTGTTATTGGGAAAAATGCCTATTAGGTAAATATTTGAAGAATTAATTTAAAGAAATGAGAAAGATGGAAGCTGTTTTAAAGAAAAGGGAGTATAAAATTGTATAGCAATTAATTGAAAAAAAAATGGTAGTAATCTTTTTTGTATTCACAAATCCATCATAATGTTATCCTGAAGTAATGCTCACCAAACATTGAATCAATGTCCTATTGTATGGCTTCTTACCAGTTTCAGGATACTGTAAATGTTCTATCATATTTAATACTCTCATTTCAGTAGATTTTGGGACTACTTTGGTATGAATTGCGCAAGACTTGTTTTTAATGCTATTTATTTTGGCTACATGCACTTTTTGTTTATTCATTTATACATTCGTTCATTCATTTGTTCATTCATTCATTTGTTTGTTTTTTCGTTATTGATAAGTCGTTATTATATCGTTCAGCCTTATATATACCATATAAACTGCATTATGCTTGTTTTTATATCATACATAATTTTATACATTTTGTCTCACATGATTTTTAGTAGTATATTAGAAATAAAGTACATTGTGAGTGACACACTATAACTTTTTCTTGTTTTAATATAAGCTTTTTGTATTAAATATAATATCTGCTGAATGTGTGTTTTGCAAAATTTCTTCGAACTGATAATATTTGCCCTGTCATACCCATTAGAATGCATTAGCAAACCCAGCTGTGTTTGTTAAAATTATTAATCCATTGCATTTTGTGTTGCTCTAAGCTACTATGAAATATGTCAGATTTGATGTTGCGTAATCAATGAAAAT
This sequence comes from Lutraria lutraria, assembly GCA_964023205.1. Lineage (NCBI taxonomy): Eukaryota > Metazoa > Mollusca > Bivalvia > Venerida > Mactridae > Lutraria > Lutraria lutraria. Next base: position 14,682,876 of record OZ026834.1, on the reverse strand, counting down.
TATTTTCCCTTTTGTCACATGGCTTTGTGTTGTGTGGTTTGTGGGTCTTGGTGTTGGTTTTTTTTTTTTTTTTTTTTTTATCTAAGGTTATAAACACACATTGCATTTATCTTAATTAATCACTAGACTGACACCTTAAACTGGTGTTTAACAGACAAAGTTATTTTTCCCACTTTAAGTTTCATCAATTTAGGTATCTTAAGTATGCCCCCTTTCAAAGAAAAGGGGGTATATTGCTATGCCCATGTCTGTCGGTTGGTCGGTCCGTAACAAAACCTTCCTTGTCCAACCAATAACTAGAGAAAGATTTGGCCTAAGCTCTTCAGATTTTGGTTGGGAGGTTGGTCATCACATGTAGATGGCCCCTTCAGCTAAAAAACCTTGTCCAACCAATAAGTAGAGAATGTTATGGCCTAGAATCTTCAGATTTGGTAGGGAGGTTGGTCATCACATACATGTAGATGACCCCTATTGATTTTGAGGTCAGTATGTCAAAAGTCAAGGTGTTACTATCCAATTGGCTGTTGGGGGCATTCATGTTTCACAAACAAACAAAGTTTAAGCTTTCCTTTCTCCTCTTCAAAAACAGGTGATAGTGATCAATTACTTAATTATTACTGTCAGTCAATATTAATATACACTATCAAATGTTTATTATGGTTAGAAGCAAGAATTCCTAACTACAAATATTGCAGACAGTTTAATTATATAATTCTGACGTGCTTCAATAGATAATTGTTACACTGTGATGAACAATATGACCTGCCTTATATAAACTTATTAATGTTATTAATAATCTTGAAATAGCACAGTTAAATATTTTCTCCTATATCTGAACATAACATATTTATCATACTATGAAACTAGATGCCTAGTTATTGACATAATATTATTGTATATACGGTATACCTATAAAAACAATATAGATTCTCTGTGTTTATTCTACAATACATGAGAACTAAATCATTTCCATTAATTTCTACTGTCAATTAATTAAATCACAGGAGAATTAATGATAATAATTAAGAATAATAATTAATTGATTTTCCTCTAGAATCAATTTATGGCTCAATTATGGAATGGTTTGTTTATATTACTTTGCCATCATTGTTATAATGATGTAACTTGTACTATCTAACATAAAGAGTTACAGACTATGACATTTATGTGGGCTCTGCTTGTATTTCCCTGTATAGTGTCACATGTAAAGGTTTCTACAGATGTATTTTCTGGTATTTGTAATATGTACACATTTTGTTGAAATATTCATTTTAATGAGCACTGAAAACATGCATGTGTTAATTACCCTTTTGTGTTCATTTAGAGCTTTCTTTGATGAAATATTTATTCTTTCCTTTTTGAACCATTAATTTTATGTGATTCTGTTCATAATATGTTACGATGTATAAGCAATTTACCAGAGCCTGGTTTGTCTGCACCAGCCAGCTTTGGCATGTTATACTCTTCGAATGATTCACTTTAAATCTCCCTTATTTTGTTTTGATTTCTTCTCTCTTGCATGTTGTGAACAGACTTGATGAAACTTTATCATTCCATGCTATTAATGTATTATACATGTACATGTTATATATTCTATATTACAGATCATCAGGCTGCCATGGTAACTCTGAGACATGAATATAAAGAAGAGGTGGAAACTATACAGGTGACTGTTGCATTGTGGTCTTGCAATTTGTAAAATATGAAACATGTTGGTATATAGTCTTGCAATGTCTAAGTATGTACTAGTAGATGTATTACTGTCAAACCTGTGAACAAAGGCCACCCTTGGGAAAGACAGAATGTGGAAGCTTGATCATATTTCATTTTCAACAAAAATGGTGAGCCTTGTCAAGGTCAAGGTTATAGACTCAATGGCTCTCCAATATAAAATTATGATTATATTTAATTCACCTAACTTGCTATAAATCTTTAATTAACGTCATTATAATTTTGTTTTCATACTTCCAATCTTATGAATAATTGATGTTTATTTACAGCAAGAGCATAAAGGTGTTTTAGACAAGGCGAGACAAGAGTATGAAAACAGACTTCAACAAGCAATAGAGCGGATAGCTCTTCTACAGAAGGAGGTAGATAAGTACAAGTGTTTGGCGGGAATTGAGAAATTAACACAGAATGCTCTTTCAGGTAAGTACACTGTTGCATATGAACCAGATGCATTTTTCATCAAAAATTACTTCACGAGTTTTAACAGGCAATTTTGATTTGAATAAAGGAATGCATTTATTGATACTCTTATTTAAGTGGAAGCATCATTCAACATGATGTCATGTAATGTATTTTTGTGTGTTAGCCGTGTACAAAAAAGAATGAATTGGCTCTTCTGGTTATTGGTTTAGTGAAATCATACACTGATTGTCTTATTGTAACAAAATTGAAGTGGCGAGTATGATTTCCCCTATTTTCTCATCACAGTTCATATACTGATAGAGTAAAGCATGACTTCTGTTCAGATTTATTCAAATACTGATTGTTGTATCAATTTTTACACCTCTAATTGTATATGTATTGGTTTATAGTTGCAGACGCTGCTCAACAGGAGGCGGGATTACAGTCATCTGATATGAATGGATTCTCTACTCCTATGTCGGGCACACCTTCTGTCTCACAGTATCACACGCCTGCTGGAACTCCTGATGCCTTCAATGCCAATGATCCAAACAATATAGTGAAATCATCTAATGAACTTTATGCTGAAAGTAGTGTTCCTTCTGATGGTACCTCATGTTCTGGATCAGAGACAGCCAGTCTGGCTGGAAGCATAGGGGATGGCAGTATAGGGCCTAGTAATATACCAGCCCCACCCCCTCCACCAGGGATGCCACCTCCAGCCCCACCTCTACCTGGACATATGCAACAGAAGAAAGGTAGATTTTGTTTTAAACATAATTTATGCTATTCACCACTTATACCCCGCCAAGTTTGAGAGGGGGTATATTGGAGTCACTCTTGTCGGTCAGTCGTTGGTCGGTCTGTCAGCATACTATATCACAAGTTTGTGGCGCAAACTACTTCCACATTCCTTAAACAATTGCAATGAAACTTGAACTATGTCATCACCATGAAGTGTAGATGTGCAAGACGCATTTTCCATGCTCGTGCTCTACACATTCCAAAGTTATGGCCCTTGAACTTAGCCATATAGAGTACTATCACATTCTTAGTGGCAAAGCGTGGCTGGGGTATTTGTCACTTCTGTGACAAGGCTCTAGTTTGTGCTAATTTATATGGTGATTTTCTTACATGCTAGTTATGATAAAGTATTATGTGTAGTTACATCCCCAAAAAATTGACACTGCTAGTATAGGTTCCCCTTAGATTATAATGTGAATATCCACCCATCTTAATCAGACTTCATGATAAAGCAGTACTGCATGTCATAATTACCTGAAGTAAAAGTCTCTTCCTTATGATATTGTCACTTAATTGACTGATCATGAAGATTAATTGAAGAACTTTAAGCTTTTTACTGATAAACTGCAGGGTAATTGCATGATAAACATGGATGTTTGCTAATAACCTGAATTCTGTCTTATCTGTTTGTTAGTTACCCCTATGTTGTCATAAAATTTGTATCTGTTATTTTTTTTCAAAGTTTGTATGCAATATACTGGTAAGAACTTTATCTAGGTAAGATGCACATAGTTTAGACTCTCAGTGCTTATGTGCAAAAATGAACATAATTGAAATATTTCGTATTAAAAACATGATATTTTTTTTTACCTCTCATTGTAAATATGCTAAGCATTGTGTAAGTATATGCAATATAGGTTTATGGAATTTTTAACCAAGAACATGAACAGAATGGTACATGCACAAATTCCTGGTGTCAAGTTTTAGATGCAATCTTGCAGCAAAGTCATCCTTTGTTGGTAGTAAACATAGGTAGACAATGAAATAAATCTAAAAAAAAGAGTTAGATTTCGAAAATCCTAATTTTGCTCTAATACGTGTATTGCTGTATTTTATTTCAGCACTGAAACCTGTAATCAAACCATCATCACCAATGAAACCTTTATTCTGGAATAGAATTCAAGTCAGTGAGGTCAAAACTCGTAAAAATTCTGAGTAAGTCTTTGGGTCCATATATACTGAGGCTGTCTTATTGTCTTGTTGCAATTTTGAGGAAGTAAATGAAAGTTGATGAGAAAGTTTTATTTTAAAGTTCTGAGTAAGTAAAATAGTGTATATCTATGCATTAATATTTAGACTGGCTTAGGGGCCAAATTTATCAGTGTTTATATTGAGGAGGTCTCATTGTCTAGTTGCAGTTTTTAGGAAATATTGAAAGTTGATCAGAAAAATATTTCATGATTGTAATGAGGTTGTTTTGATACTGATAGGGGTAACGAAGTGATGTTTTACTTCCTTCTTAAACATTGTTTAGTTTTCGAAATAGTTTCATTATCTTAAACCGGACTCAGGTCAGTGTTTTACTTACACATTGCTAATACATGACTTGTATAAATTAATCTACGAAAGTGTGTCATTTGAATTTGTGTATTTCAGTCTAAAGTATCAAAAATGTAGCAAATATTAATATTGAAGTGTAATGAAATAATTGTGATAGTGCTTATAAAATATAGATAGTAATTGATATCATCATAGTTCACCCTTATCTTTAGATTTCCTCTACATATACATAACTACAGTCAAGCATGTGAAGAAAGGCTACCCTTGGGAAAAACAAAATGTAGCCGTTATTGACCAGTGGGCCTTCTTGCGAGATCAGTTTGCTCTAAATGGTCAATGACAAGAGTAGCCTTTATTCACAGGGTAGCTTTAATCGGAGATCATTTTGCTCTAAATGTTCAATGATGATTTTTAAAAAGAATGGCCTTTATACACAGGGTGGCCTTTATTTGGAGGTCATTTTTTTCTCTAAATGGTCAATGATGGTTCTAAAAAGAATGGTCTTTATTCACAGGGTGGTCACTAACACAGGTTTGACTGTAGTTGTTATACACTTATTTATGATATAGTAACAGGACTTAGATATTAATGTAACTGTGTATTCTACAGATATTATGATAAAAGATTACTCTGGGAAGATGTTGAAGAAGAGAAGATTGATGTAACAGAACTGGATCAACTTTTCTCTAAAAGAAATATTGAACCTTCTCGTAAATTCTTCAATAAACCAAAAAATAAAGCCAAAGAGGTTTGTGCAAATTCTCTCTCTTAACAAAATTAAAATACTTGTTTATAAATTTTACTCACTTAGTCTTGGTTGCTTTTTTTATAAATTTTAAGTTTTGTTGTGTATCTTATAAAGGGTATGTTGTACTAAACTTGTTTTATAAAGAATTCAAGTCATTAATGGCTGTTTGAAATTTAGAATCGCCTAAATTTTTCAATTGCGTTTCTGTTATTCCTATTGAATTGGCTGCAACCTGACTGTCGCCCCATTTCCTGAATAGTTGAGCAAGCTGTTACTAACCATTGTTCAGATACTGTTGACAAGGACCTGTCCTTGATCTTAGTGCCTTGAATTTAAAATCCTCCAAAGTTGAATGAGTACTAAACAATTTAATGTGATTTCTTACAATTTTTGCATATTTAAATTTATTGAATGATTCAAATTGTAACTGCAAAGCTTACTTTCTTTTAGTGCCCTCTACATTGCATTAGATTGAATTTCAAGTATAATGTTGTATTTCTTTCCCTTGACATTTCTCATTAAATTACACTATAAAGACACTCAACTTCATAATTGCATTTTACTTGTTAATGTTTATATGAATGTTTTTTTTTTCAAATTTAACTTTAGCATTTATAGGTTGGAACTGTGCTCTTAATTCCATTCCAATTTTAATGTATTTGGCTTGAAGTTAAACTTTTTATACACCCGTTTGAAAAATGGGTCGTATTATGGGAACACCCACAGTGGGTGGGCAGCATCCACGATGTCCAGTGATAACCAGCCCATAATTCAGCCCTGCCACTCTGAGTTATGCCCCTTGACACTTTGAAAAATGAATTGTGACAAGTGTATTTTGTGACCTGGCACTCTTGTTATCTTATACATGCAAGGTATAATCATCAAACCTAAGTCAGTGATGAACTTTGTATAAATGACTCTCATTGAACCCTTTAATTAATACAATCAACTGTAAGAATCCTCTGAATGAAGGTCAGCTGTACTTAAGAGCCTTGTTTTTTACTCCTTTTTCATGTTGGCTTTTTTCACCTATTTGAATGTAATACTTAAATATATTGGTATAGTTATAAATTATGACATAGACGCTTTTTTGAAAAGTTCAATTTTGCAGTAGAAGAGACATTGCCTTGTAAAGTACAGTATAAAAAAACGTGTTTCAGTCTCGGAGTCTGACTTGTACAAATATTTTGTTCTCATTAATATTTTATAAAAAGTAAAATTTCTACTATGTGACATATTTTCCCTCCTGCCACCTTCCCCTGAATCCCTATAAACGGGCTGAATTTATCATCATTATTGTTGACTGAGCATAGTTCATGCTGTTTACTGTCTTATTTTCAGGCTGCAAAGGTGATCACACCAAAGCGGTCTCAAGTGATTGGGATTTTGTTATCTAGTCTTCGTCTTGAAATGTCCGAGATTGAACATGGTAAGAGTTACAAACTTATACTGCAGGGATGAAAATATTCCTGATATAACCGGAATTCCTTCCAGATTTATCTGTCATAAAAGACCTATGATTTCTGAGCAAAATAAAAGTTATTTGATGAAATTATCAATAGAAATGGCAAAGTTATGGTCAATTTAATCTGCTCAGAAGGATTTTACTTAATACAAATTGATTTAAATATGAAAACAATGAGGTTTAAGGCCTCAGGGTTGGCAAAAATGGTCAGCCGCATATGATTTTCAGGATTTTCAGTTTGGCGTTATTGACACATTTTACTACCAAGTCTTAAACTTTATCATGTGGTTTTTACTATTCTTATTCAAAACATTCATTCTTTTAGTTGAATTTAAGAACAATAGAGGCAATCCCATCAAACTATCTTTGTCTGTTTTGTTTTAATAAATGTCTAGATAATGTGGTTGTAACAAAATATTTTCTTCTTAACCCCACCCATCCTTATTATAGTACTGATGTGGTTTATTAATAATTTGTCTGAGATGTTTATCCATGAGGAAACTTAGTATAGTCTGCTCAATCAGGAATTTACATCATCTTTGCCAATTCAACCTTTGAGGGCTTGTGTTCATATGCTGAACAGTATATTGTCTGCCGATCCCAATTCTTGAACAACTACTTTTAAGATATTGTACACTTATTGTTTAACATTACTTAATGATTCTAGTTTCAATTTAATTTATTTTTACTTTACATTTTCAGCAATACTTACATTTGACACTACACAGTTAGGTGAAGAGAAACTACGCCAAATTTATGAAAATGTAAGTTATAACTTAGCTCATGTTTCTTTTACAGGTTTAATGCTTTCTGTTTGAAATTGATAATTGTTTTATTTGTAAATAAAGGTTTTCCTATTGGTTATCTCTGTTATTTATTTGTGTATCAAAGACACTCAGTTATGATTAGAGAAACTGTACATATACATGTACCGGTATATAATTATATATTCATAAAGATGCATAATTATGTTCCCGTTAATTCCAGATTTCCATTTTTTCCAAGTCCCCAGTGTTCATTATCAGACTCATAGCACTGTAGTCTTCAGAATAGTTAATTTTCAAGAGCTTGGCCACCAAGGCCTCCTACCAGCTCAGGTGTTTCAGTTTTACAAATTTGCACCTAGATGTATCCTACTTTAGTCTGTTGAAAAAACAGCTTTGTTGACTTATGTAAAGCGAAGAGCTTGTTTTTACTCTTGTATGATATTCATTCACTTAATAAGGAAATTTTTTTTTTTTGTGGTTTGGGGACTGAAGAAGCTTCCTGCTGAAGGGAATACTAAGTTTGCAGATATAAACACTGCCCTGTTAATTTATACATCTTCCAAATATTACAGAGAGCCGATAACGAAGAAATGAAGAAAATCAAAGAACATATTAAAAAACACCCTGATGTTCCACTAGACAAACCAGATCAGTAAGTTAATGTGATTGTGTTCATTAATCATCTGAAGTGTTGAAAGACTTCTTAAAGGATTCCTCATGCATCTTGGAATTCAATTGTTTATCAAGGGGAATTACTCTATATAGTTAATTTTGTCTTCCATAAGTTTGGTATGAATTGACTCCCTTATTTATTAAGACAAGTTTGATCTACTTTTCAGGTATTAATGTTTATCCTTAATTTTTTTGGATAAAATATTGACCTTTTTAATGTAATATATACACATGAATGTGACATTTGAATGACATTTGAACTGTAATTGAGTACCTGTGTCAGTCAAGCCTTTTCTTGTTATTCCCCCTTCCATAGAAATGGGGATATATAAGAAGTTTGCACAAGACAGTTGGTCTGTCTCTCAGTATCCGTTACCAAACCTTATCTGGGCAATAGCTAGAGAACTATTTGGCCTAAGCTTTTCACATTTGGTTGCGAGGTTGGTTATCACATGTAGATGACCCCTATTGATTTTGATGTCAAAGGTCAAGGTCTTACTATCCAGTTAGCTTTTAGGGGCATGTGTTGTTGTTTTGAATGTATTTGGATGTGGGAGGATGTGCCCTTTTTATTGCTGTGCTAAATTTCAAATTTGATTGACAAATATGATTACATGTACCAATTTTAACCATGACATAAATGTGTTATTAATGTTAATAAGAGACCTAATTAAATTGAACACCCCCTCATTCATAAAACTCATTGAAAATTCAATAATTTATTCATTGTTAATGAATGAAAATGTCTGTCATCTTGTCTAGTAATGTAAGATATCATTGTGTGTAGAATTGGCTGATATGGCAATATTTGTTAATTGACAATCATTTTTAAAACATCGTATGATCCTACCTAAGAAGCTACATTAAAATTTGTCCTAATACACAAAAGTCACACCCATTCTTTTGAAAACCCAAATAGTCAAAGTAGAAAGCTAGAATAAATTCAGCCCTTTTTTATGGCAAATTTGGGGCCCATTTCCCAAGCTGAATAGTATGTATTTTTCCCCAGATTTGAAAAGAAATTCTCCAACCTTTTTACACTGTACTTGTTTACTAAGTAATTTTTCCTCAATTAGCCAATTTTTTATGCAAAATTACCCTCGAAAAAGGCCCGCCACCCTTTCCCAAATCCTTAAAAAAAGGGCTGAAATTTTTCTAAAGTCATTAATTATGACTACTGTATTTATCCTATTGTTACAGGTCATGATTTTGTTGTTTTTTTTCTTCAGATTTTTGTACGATCTCTCATTAATACCTGACTATGCAGAGAGAATTTTCTGTTTTATCTTCCGTGAAGCCTTTCAAGAAAGCATTTCTGTGATTGAAACCAAGATGACATATCTGAGGATGACTTGTCAGGTTAGTATGATTGAATGTTTGAATACTTTTATTTATAGATACAATCTGAATGCTATAATTTGTTTATAGATACAGTCTGATATGATAATGACTAGTCTGGGAGGAGCAGTGGTGTAGGGGTAGAGCTTCGGACTCCTAACCCGGAGGTTGAGGATGTGAGTCCCGTCAGTGGTGGAATTTGACCGGAACCTTCACACTCCCTTTCTTCAGTGTGAGTACTGGTCTGAGAACCCAGGAAGCAGTCATCTAGAGTAGTTAATATAAGTTACCAGAACTGGCTCTACAATTGATGTAAAATAAATAAGTTTAAACTTTAAACTAATGACTGGTCAGATAAATCCTAGTGCCTGTATTATTATATCTTGTTAAGTATAGTTAAACTTTAGTTAATCACTTTCAAAGTTCTGTTTAAAATGTTTTACATAATATCCTCAGAAATATATTTTCTCTGTTTTGATATGGTGGTAAACCAATCATATAGTTAAATATCTGGCACAGTATGCCTCCCATCTGCAGGTTGAAGACAAGTTTATTTTGCGACAGCTGGCTTTTCAGAGAATTCAATCATCTTGTGTGATAAATCTTTCAAAAGATGTGACCCAGGCCATTGGATAACTCAATTTTTATGCCCCGCCATTCAAAATGGTAGAAGGGGATAAAGTGTTACACAGTCTGTCCATTCAGATTTGGGTTTCCGAGCGATAACTGAAGAAATATTTTATGGATTGGTTTCATATTTTACAGAAAGGCGTATTATAATAAAATACAGTCCAAGTACAATTTCTGTTAAAATCCAAACATTTTCACAGGAGTTATGGCCCCTTTTGACTTAGCTGTCAGCTGGGGCATTGGTGTCCTCTGGACAAATTTCTAGTATAGTATTTGATACAGTTAAACATAATTGTTTGATAATTGTGTTATTATAATGGCTATCTCATATATTTTTAGATGTTAATATCCAGTAGACATGTAAAAAGAATACTTGGGCTGGTATTAGCTTTAGGAAATTACATGAATGGAGGTAAGTGGACATTTAGATTAACAGTTAAACCACACATAGTGGCCACTTCAATATTAAGATCACCTGATTGTTGTTGTGCAATTTCCAACCTAAATACAGTTGAATCTCGTTATCTCAAATTTCTAGGGACCGTGGAAATTAGTTTGAGATAACCGAAATTTGAGATAAACAAATACTGTATAATTATATATGATTTAAAGTATTTGTGTACACGCACGTACAGTAGCCTTTATTTATGATTACAATACATACATGTATGATTACATTTTGTTTGAATAAAATATGTGCATACGTAGAGAAGAAACCAAATAATTATGTATCTATTCATAATAATTAATATCAACAATTAATGTCCCAACATAAAATACTTATTTACGAAATTTGTTGTAAGAATTCGAAAAAAACGGAGCGTCTAGCTTTACATATTTTCGGATGTATATGCATTCCGTACATAATGTAAGACGAATCCGTTAGTTGCCGCAACGTCGATCACGCTTTCGGAATTAAAATTTTTTATCAAGCTAAGATCATTTTACTAAGATTGGAATCCGACACTGTCATAGGTGGCAAGTAATCGTACTCAATTATCAAGTTAAACCTACGAGTATCCTAGTATTCGGATACTCACAGCAGCCGAAAATATACGTGGTGCGTACTTGTTTACCTTACCTACCATAATTTTAGTTAAGTCAAATACCAGGTATGATTATCATGCTACACTACACGTGTGCTTTCTGTTTGTCACACGATTATAAATCTCCCGGAGCATTTAAATTGTTCAATTAACAAAATGTCATGATAGGTGTGAAAGCGTCCATTGTTCGCTGATCTGCTCCAACTTTGAGATAAACAACTCAAACTACATGCTAATTAGAGTCACGGGGACAAAAATTTAGTTTGACATAAACGAAATTTTGAGATAAGTGAATTGGAGGTAAGCGGATTAATTTCATATAGAGAAAGAGCAAAAAAATCGGGACCCAACAAAACAGTTTGACATAACCGAAATTTTGATATAAGCGAGTTTGACATAACGAGATTCAACTGTAGTCAAATTATACATTTTTGCATATTCGTATTGCACAATTATTTTTCTTTTAGAAAATCTTAATTTTTTAGAACCTATTTAGAAAATCTTCATTTTTTAGAATTTATGCATAAAGACTATTTTTTTCTGCTCCATAAGGTACATGTAACAATTGTGCTTCATATGAACTTAATGCTATCATTCTGAGATTGTGCTATGTTTGCTTAATTGCTTCATATGAACTTAATGCTATCATTCTGAGATTGTGCTATGTTTGCTAAATATTACTGTCTACTGTGTGTGACAAACTCCTGGAAGTACCTGTAAGTCCAGAAATCTTTTTTTCAGAAAATTAAATCTATGATGAAGTGTTTATTCAACATCCATTGAGATATCTTCTTCAAATGTGAAAAAATGTGTATTTTGTTTGTCAGGAAAGTTGAGGCTGAAAATAAACTGCTGCAGTGATTTAACTGTTTGTGTTTTTCTTGTCTAAATTTTGAAGATGTTGTATATAAATTATTGTCTATTACAGGCAGCAAAGCACGAGGCCAGGCTGATGGTTTTGGAATAGATATTCTGCCTAAACTTAAAGATGTCAAAAGTAAAGTAAGTCATGGTATAGTTTATCCTCCCACCCCAACTAAGTGTCATCTTTAATATATCTTCAATACTTGGTACATGGAATCCACATTTCTTACATCCAGACAGATTTCCACATCATTTCCACAACTCCCATATTTAATCAATGAGGAGATTTTGACTACTTCACCATTTTGCATAAATCAATGTTTGACCACTGTTGCTGTCTCTGTATGTAAGTACAAACAAATTGGGTTTGGGTGACTCTAGGGTTAGAGTTAGGACTCTTTGTTCAACCGGAGTCACTTAAAAAATGTCCATAAGTGGATTTATGTGGCTAAAATCGGGTTTATGTGGCTAAATTTTAACATGGGAAAGCCACTTAAGTATCCTATCGTTAGTACCAGCGTGCTTTTGTCCATCCCAGCATTGAATTGCTAACTGCGACTAAAACCACTTGCCTGAGATCCAAGGAGAGTATCTAGTGCCTGGGGCAAGCGCGTGTTTACTACTGGTAATTTGCGGAACCAATGTCAAAAATAAGAAGCTTAACTTGCACACAGTTAATGAATCTTGATTTTGATGCTAAATTATAATACAGTCTCCTATGTTTCATATAATTGTAAACATATTGAAAACTAACCTATTCTTTATTCTGTGATATAACATTACTTATTCTTACATACTTCATCAACTAATAGGGTTCTATTCCCGGTCGCGGCAGGTCATACCTTTCCATGAAAATTTGACAACAATGTCTATTTTCCTCCACATGTAAGATGTTGCCAGTTCTTTGTGGAAGGTTTAGTTAGTATTGGTTAGAATACCGTCCAGGAAAACAGTTGGCTGCCATATTGTTCTCTTGTTCTTCAGGCTAACCTCCAGTTTTTGGAGTATGAACATTTTAAACTCTTTTTACAGTACTTCACCACAATTGTTAGTATCATACACTACATTGTATGTCCAATGTATATATATAACTGAAAAATTGTTGAAATACAGTGTTAATTGAAAATAAATAAATCATCAACTGATAAAATTCGAGTACACAATGAATATTTCTTAAATTTTCCTCTATTTCAGGATAATGCTACTAGTTTATTACACTACACAGTGCAACAATATGTTAAAAAGTTTGAAAATCAGGATGCTGGAACTGATAAAGTAAAGTTTCCACTTCCTGATCCAAGCGATTTATCACAAGGCTGTCAAGTCTGCTTTGAAGAACTTGACAAAGAACTTCGTAGAATACAGAAAGATTTTGAAGGTATTGTGTTTGTTATACCCACTGTAATGGCTTTATATACTACTGAAATTTTAATAAGAATCGCTCAAGTTTTGAATAGTTGATTTATACAAATACAGTATAACCTCTGTATAGCAACACCCTTTGGGCGCTACAAATATTGAACTTTGTTTAGAGGTTTTGCTCTACAGTGGTTAATTTTACAGCAAATATCAGCTTAGGGAAAATTTGAAGGTGTTGCTATTGAGAGGTTGTTGCTCTAATGAGGGCTGCTCTGGAGAGGTACTGTATATGACATACAGAAATGCTTCAATGGACATCATTTGTTAGCTTGGCTGTTTTCAAAGAAAAGGTCCACTCAAGCTAATAGAATGTCTAGGGTTGTGGGAAAAATAAAAGGTCAGATAACCAGAAATTATTTTTTTGAAACACAGTGTCACAGATATGATTGTTTTATTTATATATTTTATTTATTACAGCTGCCGAACAGAGAGCAGCAAAAGTAATAAACTCAGCGAAAGAATTGGTTTATTTACAACCTTTCAAAGATATCATGACACAATTCTTCGAGAAAGGTAATAGCATGATAAACCTTATAGTTAAATGTTTTGTACCTTAATATATAGGAGGTGATCGATGGTCGAGAGGTAATGTGCTGGTCTACTAAACAAAAGGTTTTGGTTTTGAGTCTCGGCTCTGCCTTTCAGTAAGCCAGGGACTCTTTTTCAGTGTCCCAATACCAACTCCAAAGCCAAGTACAATGTTAAGAAAATCACAAGGATGGAGTGAGGTGTGGATTGGTGATTTTCACTTGGCATGTTAGAACTAGGAAAAACTATTTGAAAAGAGTATGGATATAAATGCTTGGTTCTTCAGTATCTTATCTTACCTCTCTCTGGTGCAGCTCTAAAATGACCATAGCTGTTGGATGGGTCGTTAAACAACAGATGAATGAATAAATGTTGATCTTTTTCAAGGTTATAAAACTGAATTCAAAATGCAGAATTCTCAGCATGTATTGTTTGGAATTAGAAAACTGCCAATCAGATTCCTTTGTTTCAAGTTTTTTTTTTTAAATAGTTAGGTTCTGAACAGTAAAATGTGTGAATAAAGACCACCCTTTGGAAAAATATATAATAGCCTTTATTGACAGGTGACCTGTATTCAGAGGTCATTTTGTTCTAAATTATTAGTGACTGTTTTAAAAGGATGGCCTTATTCACAGGATGGCCAATATTCGGAGCTGGCCGCTTATACAGGTTTTACTGTATTGTTGACTTGTTGTCATTAAATATTATGTTGTTGTTAATTTTATTGTTGTATGTGTATTCTTAGGTAAACAAGAGTTTATAGAACAAGCGGAAAATCTTGCTGATGGTAAAAGACTGTAAGTTGGATACATTTATTTTAGTTTTTGATGTAAAATGTAAAGGCTAGAATTTTAGTTATGTTTCTCATGTCTTATTTTGTATTTCTTTTTTGTAAGAATAAAATACACAGTGTATCTGATTCAAAACTAATTTTTTTCGTTGGTGACAATTAACATATTGAATTATATAATTATATACACGTATCTCAAAGAATTTTCTGCATTTTTTGAACATATCATTTGTATAAGATAAGCAAAGGTTAATGATTATTTTTTTTACATTTAAATTTTTTTTGTGCTGGAACACCCTTTTGAAGAAGTGAAGGTAAATTGCTTTGCACGTGTTATGGTCGATCGGTTGGTCAGTTAGTCTGTAACCCAACCTGTCTGTCCAATAACTAGAGAACGATTTGGCCTAAGGTCCTCATAATGGGATGGAAGGTTGGTCATCTCATGTAGATGACCCCTATTGATTTTGAGGTCAAAGATTAAGGTTACAGTAATTTTCAATACAAAAGCTTTGTCTGTCAGATTAGGTAACCAATAATAAAAAAGTCTGAATATTTTTGTCCCCACGGTCACAGTTACTCTTGGTGTAAAATCCTTGTCAGATTAATAACAGGAAATTACTATCCAGTTGACGTTTAGGTGGCATTCATGTTTGACAAAAACCTTGTTTATCTTAATTATGTATGTTTCATTAATAAGTATTGTTTTGTTTAAAATTTCAGGTTCCAAGAAACTGTGATATTCTTTTGTGTAAAACCTAAGTCGGGTGATAAGGAAGTGACTCCTGACTATTTTTTCTCATTATGGTGTTCATTCTGTCAGGATTTTAAGGATATTTGGAAACGTGAACAACAGAAAATAATTAAACAAAGGTGAGTGATATATAATGTACAATGCTTGACAATTTTTTTCAGGCTACTCGGTCAACTGGACCAACAGTTTAGAATTTTAACTGGTTCTACAGCAGTTTCAACTCATATTGAGTCAATTTTTACCAGTACTCATAATTACATCGGACAAGTAGATTGGTCGAGCTCTACATTTTCTACCCATAAGTGAAGGGAGATAGGGGCTGTATAAATGTGAATGTTGCTTTTAGTGCTTTATGTTTAGTAGATTATTCTGAAGGAGGTCACCATGGTCGAGTGTTTATGGTCTCTGATTTGCTATTACTAACCCCTCATGGTGGTGAGCTGTATCCCTACTGGGATAAAATTACACATGACAGGAAGCTATCAAGTTAGCTTAATGAAGGTCGGGTGGTTCTACCATGGCATTAGCAGGGCTTGAAAATTCCATCTAGATTTTTGTGAATGCTAGTCCGATGGGGCGAGTACAAAATCAGGCATTGTATAACAGGACTAGTACCACCTTGAAAAATTTTCAAGCCCTGATTAGACTGGGATATTTCCTCACAATTAAAACTGGAAAGTGGCCATGTGACTCTGGATGTTGGTGGAACATTAAACCTAAGTGAAAAGAGGATTTTGTAGGAATGTATCAGTTGTTTGAAGAGATATAACTCTTAACATAAGACCACTTGTTTTGAAAACTCTCCTTATTGGAAGCACCTTTGAATATTTAAATGGGCAAAAAATTGTACAGTACTTCAGATCCCAGCGGCAGCTGACACCGTATTTATTATATCTCCACTTACTTAAGTAGAATAACGTGTTTATTAGTAACTGTAATGTTGCTTTTATTACTGTAAAACTGATGCTTGTTAATTATTGAAATATGCGAAGTATGTAAATAAAAGGCGAGGAATACCATTAATTCACTCAGTTTGTACAAATTGTTCATAATTTCTGCTGTTGGGTAAATCTTGCTTTGTTACACTTGGAAATGATAATAAAATCTAAGATTTATGTATCGAAGTTAACAATTTGATGAATGTATTTTATCAGTTTATCTGGCGTAACACTTCAGAATCTGGAGACATTTACCTCTGTTTGAAGTATGGAAGTCATAAATATTTTCTCAAATATGTGTATAGTTCAGTTTTTGTCTAAAGATTATTTCAGTATCATTATTGATGAAATAAATCCACGATTTGGAGAGAAATTAGACAAATCTACAACACGTTAGTCTGTATATCATCATTATAAGTGTGTAATTCACTTAAATGAGGAAATACTATACCAATAAATTAATATTTATCTTCAGCCCATCAAAATTGCAACATTGAGTCAAGGGAGACAACTCTGCTTGTCTTTATGATCATTATTTGATGGGTATGACAAGAGTGACATTTTCCTGGATTCTATATTTCAAACTAGTTTTTATTCCAGTTGAATACATCTCAATTTTCCTGCTGCTTGAGTTGATATTAATAGTTTTATGCTCAGACTTATGTCTTGTTACTTGAAGCAATTAAAGAATTCTTTCCGTTTGAAATGGCATTCTTGCGTAAGCCTGATTTTGTTTTATTGTACATCTGATTAAACTATGTTGACTTTTTGTTCATTTATCATGTTAAATGCTACCAATGCTTAGATAAAACTGCTAGGTTTATCTACAACAAGAGACTACTTAATGAATAACTGCGCTTTATTTCTCTAAACATGCGTTCATTAAGGTTTGTTTATTACACGAAGCTGGCGAAATAATGCCGAAATAAAATTGAACTACCTGCAGAAAATATGGCTTACTTTATTTCTCCAAGTTTATAAATGTGAAATTTTTGACAAATTAATTATAAGATTGATATATACCAGACCTGTTCTCGGAAACAATTTGTTGTTTACATTGTATTTGAAGTGTGTTTAACATTGTATGAAGGTGTTCAATATTTTTATTTAGTCTATTACAATAAAATTGAATGCAAAAAATAACCATCATCTCCCTTTTTTTAATGACAAGCATATTTGATATATTTGGTAAGATTTTCAGTTTGATGCAATTTTTTTCTCTCGGGGGGAGGCGGGGAAGGGCTAAATGTCACACCGACAGTCCAACAGGCAGGTCATTTCAGCTTTAAGGAAGACCTGTGGGCAGAACCACTTATCTTCCATAAGCTGGTTGGACAGCTTCTTCTAATGTGAAATTGGGTCAGGTAGGGATTTGAAGTCACAACAGTTAGGAGCTAGTGATTTCTAGTCAGGCTCCTGTAATAGCAACATGGCCCCTGGTTTTATGAATTATATTTAATAATAATATAATTGGATTTATTTTGCTTGAAGTATTTAATACAGAAATTTGTTTAAACCATTTTTATCACCTTGAAAAGTTTTATTTTGACAGAAATATGCATGTGCCTTCTATAAAATGGGGTGTACATATTGTATACCTAAGGTACTATGTAGTATGCTGTTAGGGTCCTGAACTTGTTCAATTTTGTTAAATTATAAAAGTCTGCAGATATTATGCTATCACATACTAATTTTGCAACCTCAGATTTATGAGAATGTTTCATATTCCTATGAAATATTTTAAAATTTGTTCTAGACAACATACAAATGTCATTCAACATAATATATATATAATATATACTGATATATTAAAGTTCTACATTCTGCCAAGATATATATTTCTGTTTGTTTGATCCGGTGATCAGTCAATCGGTGATTGCCATTGAGACAGTTTTTATGTTTTTGCCGTCTTCCTTTCGAAAAGAAAATGTACCGAGTCTTCCTCTTCCATAGCTGTTGTCTGTCTGACAAATACGTGTTTTATACTATAGAGAATCAATGTTTGTTAAACCTCACAGAACACGGCCATTAATCATACAGTTAACATTTTGATAATGGAAGGAAAAGTGCTGATATCTTTGACTCCAGTGAAGAGATTGCGTGTAACTTATATTACTTAACATTCTTAATTATAGACATGATCATCGTCACTTACCTTATGCATTTATCTTTAGTGGTTGTTTTTTCGTTAAGCCTCAAAATCTATTGCTTATTATAATAGAAGTGATTTATAGGTACACATTTCTCATCTCCTGACAAGTGCTTCTTGATTGTACCTTTGATTAAAGCCCAATTGTCATGTTGGGAACTCAAGTGTGGTCTTCGTTCTTGTGTGTAATAATTTGAAATATTGACTATTGATCAAAATGGCACATTTATTGAAGTTATTATGTATATTTTGCTATTTAGTAAACTTTAAATTTGATCTTCATGTCGGGCTTGATAATCTATTTCAGTGAAATTTGATTATGATTATTGTACAAGAGTTAAAGCCCTTTGAAAAGACTAAAAATAGCAAAGGTTCCTCTTTTTTTCTTGTCTGCAGACTTGAAGCCAATTAAAAAATATTTTTTTTTTGGTTGTTGTGTATTTGTGGGTACCATCATTAACAGTCTTGGGTTCTACTTTTGTTAATGAGCTTAGGATGGAATTTAGACACAATATTTCAGATATGTACTAAACTGTCTATGATAGTGTTATTTCTAAGTAGTGTTAATGTTATTATCTACTGGTATATGCTGTATATATCTTATATTGTAGTGTATGTAACACATTAATCTAATTAAATCAGCAGTAGGAGGTCACAAAATGGCCATTCTCTCTTCGAACATTCTGTGTAATAGCTCAGGATAAGATGGATATTTGATTAGATTTCAGCATTGTCACATGGTTACCTATTGACAGCCATCCAAATGGTGTGATCGTTGTCGACAGGACGGCTCTCACTTCTCAATATAATTATAAACTTAACCTCCGACTGTCTAATATACCTTGTCTATTTGTAATAGTTTCTCGATGTTAGTTTAGTCTATGAAAAAACCTTGCCTGTCAAAATCAATGTTATTTGTTGTCAAGTGGAAATCATTCTCAATGCTGATTAAAAGCATCTCTTGATAGATTAAGATAAGCATTTCTGATATTTTAGGATTTAATTTTTACATTTTTCACACTTAATGTAAGCTATTTTCAGACCTACAACACATTTTTACTCTCGTAAAGAAAGTGAGAATATGTTTGGCAGAATTTTTATTACGATTAAATTATCTTATTTTAAAGCGAATCTCCATTAGTATCGCGCCTGCTTAGGGTTATCACATTATTATTGGATTTACATTAATCTGAATCTTTTGATATAATAGCTACGCTTTTGTTTCGAAAATAGTTGTTAGAATTTTTTTATTTTAATAATATTGTACTTAATACATGCTCAACATATGTTCATATCTTTGATCCATTTTTTGCTGTTTGAGAATACAAAAGCTTTGTGTTCAAATTTCGGCTGTGATTTTGAGTGTGCTTCAGATTTTAGAAAGGGGTCCAGTCATTTTCCTTCCCTTAAAGGACTACACACTTTAATTTTACAGCATGGTCTAGTACCAACACCACTTACATGTATTGACTATTGTTGTTGTAACATATTGTTGATGCAGTTATGGGATTTGGTTTATTTTTCCTGTATCAAATATATTGGGCAATTATGTATAGTTGAAACATTGATCATACTTAAACACTTATTCCTCACTTAGATTTCAAGTCAGTTGTCAAGCCTGCCCCCAGGGGTCATTATGCATGTATTAAACCAAGCTTCTTGGGTTGTATTGTAATGTTCAAAATATCTAAATTAATTTACAATGAATTCTAAAACATTACCAATTACCTAATTATTTCAAAGTTTTGAAGATATCATTTGGCTTTCTATAATAAAAGGTTCTCTCAATTAATAATGGAAGGTATTTTCTTCAGACAAAATAATGACAAAGCAATGACTTGATTGCCAATTTATTGTGATAAGACATGCTCCCGTTGTCAGGGTATGCATTTTATATTTATGGCAATATCTTAATTCTTAGCAAATATCTTAATGCTAATTGATTTTCCATCTCATTTCTGTCCAAATATTTGTGATATCTGGCATGCTTTAATGTTACTACTTGCTCGAGGTGTTATTTCAAGTACTTGTTACAATACCGTATGATACAAACTCTTAATGATGATATTACTAGAGACAAGAAACGAACCACAAAGGTTAGACATAAATGGCTCCAGTCATTCGCGTTTTATGCGTTTAACGTCAGTTTGTGTAATAAATGATACAGGTATTATTGGCTTCAAGATTAATCAGTTTGTCTCACCTCTGATGAGAGGATGCCTCTTCCAAAATTTATTTTTTCTCAAGAGTTTTAAGTATTTATTACAACTGAGGATGATATATTGTCTATGGTACAGGAAAGTCATTGTCTTAGGTAAGTTGAGGTAGATTCTCTTATGTTAATTGTACAGAAATGTTTTATTCAACAAACTCAAGAGGCATCCTTAGGTACTGTTTTGTTGTATTAATAAGTATTTTAGAGAGATTTTTTTTAATTACATACAGAATGGAGGCAACTCTAGTTCCAACTGTTTATCTGTTGTTTTACGGCCAATTCAACAGCTATGGTCTTTTCGGGGCCACCCCAGAAAGAGGGGGGGGGGGGGGGGGGGGTAAACTAACTGAGGAGAACCGAGAATATATTGAATATCTTTCTGGTTCTTTATTGTGCCTTGACAAAGCAACATTACAATTGCCTCAACCATTTTCCTGTAGTTGGGACCGGCCGGAGCACTGAAATTTAACATCCCTGAGATAGAACCCATCCAGGTTCATATCCCGGTTACAACTGGTCATACCCTTCTATGAAATTTGACCAACCTCCATATGTGGAGAAGTTGCCAGTTCCTTAGTTCCTAGTGGAAGGTTAAGTAAGTTCATTCTGGTTAGAATAGAGTCCAGGAAAACTGGCTAGGTGAACCTGCCCGGGATATAACTGAAATAGTGTTGAAAAATAGTATCAATCCTACTGGATGAAACACCTAGGTAGAACCAGCAGCCTTACGTAAGCTAACTTGGTTTGCTGAGCTTCCTCATCTTGCTTGGGATTTGAACTCTCATTGGTGAGGGGATATACATATAACCGCTCGACCACGGAGGCGGCCACTGTAAGAATGCATACTTAGAGATATTTCAAATATTTGCAATTAAATTCTGTTGTTTTTGTTTAAGAGTTTCTTGACATTAATTGTTTTGAATACTTGATCATTTTCCCAGTCTTCATGATTATTAATCATGGTTGTAATATTTAAAATTTTCATTTAGTTACTTTATTGTAAATCTGAGTCCTCCAGCAAATGCCTTAAAATCTTCTATCATCTAATTAGCTCACCAGACTGACTGTTTACTTTGATTACAGACAAATTAGATGCTCGGTTTCTAACCAATTAAGCCTGACGTAATTGTATTTCATTATGATCTATGAGTTTTTTTTTGTTCTTGCTGTGCTTGTTATTAATAACGTCAATCGGTCTATTCGTATGAAGTTTTACGTCTACAAAAGTCTATACGGAGACTCCTGTTATTAATGGATAAGTTATAAAACATGCGTATCAAACATTTATTTGTCATTAAATATTATCCTGTCATATTTTCAACATTTCTTATAATATTTGGAGTATTGATACAAAAATAGGAAAATGCTGGTATGTACAGTGAAACCTGTTAACAAGGGCCACCCTTGGGAAAGGCAGAATGTGGCCTTTTTTTCACAGGTGACCTTCATTATGAGGTCATTTTGTTTTAAATGATCATTGGCAGTTTTTTAAAAAAATGGCCTTTATGCCCAGGATAGCTTTTTTTAAGAGGTGGCGGCTTACACAAGTTTGACTTAAAATTTATACTATGTCTTATTCTGATACATTGTTTTACAAAAAAGAATTCAAACTGTTCACTTTCCTGATTAGAGTGAAAATTGGAAAATAATATCTTAAGTATTTTCACTACATAGTTATTTCACATTAATCAACCAATAGAATTTATTATACCCCCTCAAAGGAAGATTTAGAGGGGGTATATTAGATTCACTCTGTCGGTCGTCGGTCATTTTGGTTTGTCAGTCTGTCCGTCGGCATACATTATTGCGCACGTTTGTGAGTGAACTACTTGCAATGAAACTTGAAATATGTTATCAGCTTGAAGTGTAGATGTGCAAGACAATTTTTATGTCAAGCTATTCACACATTCCAGAGTTATGTTCCCTTGAACTTAGCCATATAGTGTACAATGGCATTCTTAGCATTAAAGGGGCAGCGGAGGTATTAATCATCTCTGTGACAAAGCTCTAGTTTTCACTATTTGTGTTTGAATAAGTATTTGAATTATCTATTCTATAATGATATGGTATAATAGAAAATAAGCACAGCTTTCATGTTAAGGCTTGCAACTGTGTCTGTTTGAAGTGAACAATTATGACACCCAGTTTGGTGTCTAGTAGTCACTAGCCCCTCAGCACCGTGTGAGTTTGAATCCCTCTTGGGATAAATTTACAAGCAAGGAAGTTGCCCTGATCCAGCTTGCATAAGGCCAGCGGTTCTACCCAGGGTACCCTTTATCAGAAAATCTGCAGTTGTCAGATGACACTGACTGTAGGTGAAGTTTGTTAAACCCCTAGAAAAATGAGGTCCAAGTCATCACAGTAACTCTATGCATGTCCATAAGCACAAAGTAAGTTAATTAGGATATTAAGTTAAGTTTTTTGCGGACTATTAAACTGAAGACTTTGTTTTTATGCTTTAAATTAACCAATAGCAAGCCTGTATACTGTGAGTCAAGACTCTAAATCCATTTGTATATATTCTTCTGAAGTATTTTTATGTTGTAAGTATAAATTGCTTTCTGTTTACTCTGAAGGTTTGTTTACATGAACTCTGATTAATTTTTCACACATTTCAATTTGGTTGTATCTGTACTTATCTGTCTTCCTGAAGAAGGTTGATAAAATTAAACAAGGTTTTATCCAAGTCTATCTTGCTCTCTGAAAGTCAATGTGAGTTAAATTGATCATTCTTTAATAATGCAGGCTTTATTGCTAATTTTACAGCTGATATTTGATCATATTCCCAAATGAAAAAAGAATATTGTTTCCCAAATCACTAATGAAAATTGCCAATTGAAAACAAAGAAGCATCATTTCTATGAAAACAAAGATCTTGCATAATGCAGTATAGACTTGTAATATGATTAAGTGTTTCCATAATAGACAATGATTGTTTGTGTTCATTTAAACATTTTAAAGTTGTAGTCATTCATTGTTTCTCAATTTTCAGCAAAACGCCGCTTAAAGTTTAAATTCCAAAGGGTATGTATGGGTCAATGTTGAGTATGGGCCATTCAATACTGACACAAACTAAGTACTCAGATTATAGTTAATTTTATGAGACTTAAGTAATATCAACGTTGTTCTGACAACCTAGCTAGATTTTCGCTGAAAAAAAGAAGTTGCCTCTTTGAAAAGAATATCTTTCTTGAGAACAAGGCATTTTCTTCCGCTGGTGTGAAATATAATTGTTTTGAAGCATTTCAAGTTTACAAAAAAGAGTTAACAGCATTTATTTCCCTGAAGTAATAATTGAAACCTAAATATGTTGTCCTCTTTCATGGAAAATTGGGTCAAAATCTCTTGTTGATAAATAGAAGGCTTGTTTTTTTTTAATGAAGTGCAATTATATTAACTGTAATGGAAATCGACTTGAGACGTGTTTTTCTCTCTTTTATTTTGTAGAGGTGGAAACTAATTTATATCCATAAATTATATAGGATTGTTGTTGAATATGAATGATTGTAGTCACACTGTCTGCAGATTGGAGTACAGTTCATCTTTGGGATACTATGCACTAAAGGATGAATTTGTCAGAAAAATAAATTAGTCTGGGGTTGATCAGTTCATATTAACTATCTGCTTCCCTATAAATCTTGGTATTAAATCTGTACATGTTTTTCATGACCGCCTTGTAGCATTTATTTACAATGTAAATATTGTTTGTGTTTGATTGGGGGTAATTGAAATGGTATGAATTAAGTCTGATGCTGTATTAGTTCAGTTTGATGATCATGTTTACGTTAAGTACATTGTACAGTTTGTTTTTCATTGATGTGATAATTCGTAACCTAACTTAGAATGAATGCACTTGAATGTCATAGAGTTGAAATGTATCATATTTTATTATTTAATAAACAAATGATGGAAATTTTGATTAATCATATCTCTTATTAAGAACTATAAATGTCGGCTGTAGGTAAAATCTGTTTTTCCTGAGAAATTTCAGTGGCGTAAGCTGAAGAGTCAGCCCCACTTTTGTGGAAAATCTGGCTTCTTGGATTATTCAGATTACCCTTGTTAGAGGATGTCCGTTAAGTACTATTAAACTATCCCCCCCACCCGATGCGAAATTTGCATCGTTCCTCAGTGAATATCATTTCTATTTAGATTAAAGAAAAAAAGGCATTATCAATGCAATACAAATTACATAACTTAATGCCAGGGCAGCCAAAATTAATGTTCTTATCTTATTTCAGAAATTACTTTTTGAAGAACACCCACCCATCATGTTCAGTACTGTTGTAGTCTTTCAGTATAGAAAATTGACAAAAATCCATAGAATTCTATATTTCTAATCTTGTAGTCGAAGTTAGATTAAATTTTTTCGATGACCACAAGTTTTGGGGTGACAGCATCCTCCGCTGTAGCATTTGATTATCAATTAAAATTTTCCACACCCTGGATCTCGGCGATGAATAATTCTGTTCTAGTTTGATAAAATCTTCCTATACTTCCTGGAATGTATTTTTTTCTAATCAGGTTTAATGAACTATTTCAAGTTCATCTTTATTCTGTCTGTTAATACCCCCACCCATTCTCTGCTATTATCCTCTGGTTGCCGGTTCAATTATGAATTGACCTTAATTTAGCATGCAATTTTGATTTAGAAATATATTCGTCCCAGCTGCCTTACCAAAAAATAGATGATCACAGACATTAAGGTGTAATCTTAACTAAATATATATTTAGCAAACTAATAAATTCTGGCTTTCATTATCATTTGATACTCAGTTTGATAAGACAGAGCCGCCAGTAATGTGCAGGGGAAAAATGCGAAGAGGAAAAAATCCACCCTCGACGTATGGAATTTTTACGCTCCATTTGGGGCTGCAAGGGTACTTAGTTGTTTTTTCTCCTGTATATCTTTATTATCATGCCATCACTGTAAGATGATTTGATACGGGAATGCTGAATAAAAAAAAAACGTGGAAATTAAAGCATTTTTTTTTTCATTAGATATACTGCTTGTTATATGAGCTATCACTTTAAGATTTGAATCTGATATACTCGCTATGGCTGTTTAAGAAGCATTATCATGTAGCTATAAAATTGTAACAAAACATTTAACTTATCATCTGAGCTGCGGTTCTGTAGCTAATGTTTTGTAAACCATTTGATTCACCAAGAGTTAACTCCCCTGTTTCCTACTGTGGATTGTGTTAATAAAACTGTCAAATTGAACACAGCAATCACTTAAGTGTTCACCTTATACTTATCAGCCATGTTTTATCAATATGGATAATTTGCAATGACTGATGAAAGTCAATGAAATGATTAGAAACCTGCCAACCTGTTTCTTCTCTTCCTCGATCATGATGAAATTTCTTTTTTGGAAACTTTTCCGCATTCTTTTACAATGTTTACCAATGATGGATGTTACTTGATGAAATCTTCTAAAAGTCCATTACTCATCTGCCGTGATAGCACCGTGATAGTGCTTAATGCTACATTTATTTTTTAAAATTTATGCACACTTTGTCTTGTCTCGGTCAACATTGCTGCACAGATAATGAGAGATTTGTGGGTAAATGAAATATTTGAAAAATCTTATATTTTCCAAGTTATGTGAAACACTGAGACTATTTAATGTATTATTTATGACCTGTGGTAAATACTAGACCAGCAAGTCAAACCACCCAACAAGAGTTACATACCCTGAATTCCATGCAATTTCAAATGACTTGGATAATTATTGAGTACATTGTTACTTTCTTTAGTGGTTGATTCTTGCATCTGCTTGTTGGGTTAATACTGGTATTGTAGAAAGAACATTGAATTTTCTGCAGGTAGATGATTGGATCCACTACCTCATGTTTGAGTCCTTCTAAGAATCTATCAGGTGGCTTCTCTGGTCTAGATGGTAATGTCTCTGACTCAGCAACCCTGAATATGTTTATTTTTCTGTACATTGTGTGTTCTTATTGGCTGTTTATTAGGTCAGTTTCACTCGATGGAGATGCATCAATATGACATAACATTACGTTCTATCACCCTATGTGGGATGTGATATTTATTTTATTATACCGAACAAAACAATAATTAAGTAAGACACTAAATTCAACAAACATGTCAACAAATATAACGAAAACTGTAATAGAAATTGAAACGAAGCTTCTTTCTGACACCATAGTTACTTTTTCTGTCAAAATGTCTAGTGCAAAACCGGATGTCAAACTACAATTATATTCTACTAAGTGCCTAAAGTTTCTAGACAAGGATAGTATTTGATATGACAAAGATTGAATAAAACCCGACACCTGGTAATATCGCTTGAGCGCGTGACGGCAGTTTCGTTATGGCAAGCGGGCCGAAATGTAATGTCAGAGGGTAACATTACGGATTGTCACCCTCTGACGTCACACAAGACTATAGAGTAAATAAGTCACGTGAGGTATAATAATACAAAATATTGGTAATTAACTATCTGATAGAGAAGATCTTCAGAGAGGCACCACACCCACTTTTACTTGCTCACTTGCATTGTGCAGCCTTTGACGGGATCTGCTGTATACTACTAATTAATGGATTTGTTATGTTTAGTGTAAGTAAGCCATATAATAAACTCTGTTATACTTGTAGCTATGTTTCTGTGTGTTGGGTATGAATGATAATGTATTGTTTATGTTTTTCAGGATCAAAGATAATGAGTTGAAAGTGAAACAGATGCAGCAAAGAATGGCAAAGAAACCAATAAGAACTCGAACAAGAAAGGCTGGCGGCTTGGTAAGTTTTCTGATGTTATTAATACAATCATTATGTATGCTTTTTGTTAAGAACTTGCTTATTATTGTTAATGCGAGTTCTGTGTACATTTACCATTTGGTAACTCCTTTGTTTCAACTATTTCATGTCCTTAAGTATCATACAATTAATTCAGGGTTTTCCTGTAATCTTCAAATCTAATTGATGAAACATGCTTACCAAAGACAGAACATTGTATTGTATTTAATAAAGAAGAATAGACTTAAGTGGTGTGTGACCCAATTTAAAGCTCCTTGTCTTAATTTTAAGTTTTCTTTAATGTCGATATAATTATGCTCAGAAGCAACCCTTTTACTTTATTAGTTACTTTAGACTCTTCCACAAACTATTGTGATATTAGCAGTTTATTCTGTTATGAATTGCATTGTTTTTGTGTGTTTTACAGAAGGATCGGTTGACAAAGCAAGGACTATTGGAATCATGACGAAGAATTAACAAATTCTGTGACCTATATAAAACTATGTAGTGATACCTAGTAGACTGGACTTCCTGTGCAAATTTCTGACTAAGATTTGGTTGGAATTTGAGAACAAGTCTAGTTGTGATAGCTATTGCTAATGGTGCCAGACTGAATTTAGTGCTAGTCTGAGGATTCGTATGAATAGTTGAAAGCTGATGTTGATATGTTTCAACTTTGTGGAGTTATGTTTGTCCAAGAAGTGAATGGAGGTGACTATTTGTGGATTATTATGTGCAGATAGTTCTGGAGTCTAGATTGAAGAGGACTTCAACTTCTTCTGGATGCTATCTTCCATATAAGTTAAAGACTTTGGAAAAAGTTTGAGTTTTCCTGAATAGTTTACTCTGATGATGTTGATGTTAATTATAATGAAATTAATTTTTCTAATTATAAGATAAATTCAGTGCCAATCTATGTTGATATTAGCTCTTGTCTATGCTTTTCATAGGTAACATTGTTGTCAACGTTCTCTTTCATTATTTCACGTAGTTTCATGAATTTAGGTGCAATTTTGCTAATTGTTTCGTTTGCATCAAGTTGTTCAAATCAAAATATGAAGCTGGTCAGTTTATGCCACTTGTGAGTCATATGCTGACAATGATAACTTTGTAGTTCTATTCTATCATGATATTATTCTACTGATGTTCATTAAGAATTTTATACTTATACAAGTACATTGCAACCTCTTTAAAGCAACACCCTTTGGGAGTAGCAAAATCATGTTGTTGTTGAGAGTTTGTTGCTCTAGAGAGGTTTAATTAATAGTTAAATCATGCATTGAGAAAAAGTCATGCTGTTGTTCAAGGGAGGTTTTTGCTCAAGAGATCGAGGGCTGCTCTGGAGAGGTTGTACTGTATAGAACTGATTTTAAAGGATACCTATCTCTCTTGATTAAACAATTTTCAGTAATGACTTTATATTAAGACTGCCTTTAAGGCTAGAAGAATTGTAGCAGTTTGAATTCAGAGATGGTGTTCATCATCAATATGAAAGACAGAACAAGTACGGTATCCAGTCTTGAATTAAGGTGGTCGTTATAATGAGATCAGGTTTTGATTTTATGTGCAGGCCTCTGAGTATATATAATGTTATATTGAATTGCATTTTGAGTTTACCAATGACTGCTGTGGCCACTGTAAAGGGTCTGGACTCATTTCACATCTGTATGAGGTCAAGGGTCTAGCCGCTGTATGATGAAGAGGGTTAAATACTAGCAAAGTTTGTATTGGTTTACACTGATATTGTATTCAAACTGGTAGATTAATCAATATAGTATTACATAAAACATTGCTGTTAACTGATTGAATCAAGTGAGTTAATTTACTCCTTACATGACTGAACTTGCGGACATCTGACATTGTAATTTTCGCTTGGAAGAGGAATTTCAGTTTTCCGACTTGGACCTTAGTACTTTCTTATGTCTGCCCATGAATTTAGATAGCTTTGAAGTTTTAAGAATATTTGTTGGTTGCCAAAATATTTTTACTTACACAATATGTTGGATTTTTTATAACCTTTCTGTTTTTTTCTTTGATAATGTAGAATTATTTCTAAACCTTCTATTGTTATTCATATTACAGTCTGATACATTTTTTTTGGAATTCATCACATTCCTGGTTGCCATGGTGATTTCAATAATCCCTAACCTTTTTGAACTCTGTTTATCCAACTGTGATACATGAATTAGCCTCATCTGATAAGAATGATTTTTTTAACACTTTTGTGCTCTTCTTTTTTGTATGCAAAAACATTTTCCTTTTGTCATGTGCTCTGAATAAAATCATTCCATTTTGTTTTATGATAGCAATTTTGTTATGTGACAAATTTCAATGAATCTGGTTTGACCGTAATTTTTCTCAACTTTTTTTTTCGACTTGCATATTTTTGGAGATTTTTTTTTTCTTGTTTTCAATTTATTTGTATTTAAAAATAATGCAATTTCTTTATTCTTTGATGCTGAGTTTATTATTTTCTGTCTAAGAAGAAAATTTCAAGACAATAATTTATTTAATTTTCTATGTCCAACTATGGATTTATCTATCTTTTAGGTTGTGTGATAGCTAAATATGACCATTTTTTATCATTTTAAAAATATATTTCTGTAGTTACAATATTACTTTAAGAAGTTGTTTGTTACTTGTAGAACACGAAGGAACCGGTTTGTTCTGGTCCATTACATAGGAGTACTATTTTGATATACTGATAGCATACATAGCTGAAATGCTGATAATTTAAGCTGAAAATGGGAGAAGAATTTGGACCACTTTCTTGTTTTATTATTAGATAATTAGCTTTCAAGCAAGATTTTTCACTCTATGGGTCAAGTTTTCCTGTCTTCAAAAATTCAAAGGTCCATTAAAACAGAAAATCTTACTTGTATTAGGTAATAGTTTAAGTAGTTTATCATAAAGGTAGTTAATTCTAACATTAATGGTTTTCAATTGTTTCAGTTTGACTTTTATTTTCTTTAGTTAATTACTATGTTATCTAGTTGGATTCACATAATTGGTTTGTTACCCAAAATACATGAACCCCCTATTCATGTCATATCGTACTGTAATTCAATTAATTGTGTGAGTTATTTCTTAATTACCTTCTTCTTTGATTACAGTCTCTTTTCAAATTTTTTTGTCCAATGTTGGTCTTTGCTGAAGTTAACATTCCAGAGAAATGAGTAATTTTTTATGAATTTAAATTTACCATGTAATGAAAATTAAATGATGAAGCATGACATGAGGTCCTGATTTTTTTTATTAAAACTTTTCCAACATTTACGATATTTATAGCATTCTGGATATATTTTGAGTCAATTATGAACAATAATTATGTTTTTCGAGTGATATCAATTAATTAGAGCTGTCCATATAGATTATTTTATATATTTGTAATCTGTATAAAAATTGGCTTCATTTTTTTTCAAGGTCAATGTTTTAAGTATACAATCTACAAGGTAATAGCCTTACTTGTGGTTCATTAACTATAAGGTTATAATGATTTTCTAGTTATAAAAACACTTACTTACACTCTTGTAGCTTAATACAAGAGATTTCTTAATTAACTTGGTGTTTGCATATAATTCAGTCCATCACAAAAACAGTTTGTGGTAATTGTTTGTGGTAATAAACACTACTGAGGAATTTTTTTTTATTTTATTTTTTTATATAGAACCCCAAAATACATGTCAAAATACTATCTTTATTGAGCAAAAAATGTTCAACCCAAGAGGCCAAAAAAGTTGGGCAGTGCCATTTTGGGTTAAAGTGCTTTTTGAAGAATTTTGTTACAAACAAAATAAGAGCATATCTCTGCTTGTATTTGAAATTCTTGACGAAGAATACTCTATAGTGTTATGGTTTCATTTTAATCAGGTTAGATTTTTAAAACATTTCAATTCAATGCAACTGGTATGTGTACATGATTGTTATCTAATTTCTGTATTAAACATGAACTAGATCTTCCCCCAGACATCAATATGCTCTGACCCATCAGCCTATTACTGCTCCAATCATTCTGTTCTGGCCATGTTTGCCCTAATTATTTGTTTCTGGTGGAGAAATACTTTGATCTAGATTTTTTCAGAGAAAAACCTTGCACTCTATTACATGATTTCATTAACGCTGAGCGTATCTTCTAATTTCCTTTCAGTGTTGACTTTTTCTAACTTTTTACTGCTGTTTGCCGAAAGATCAAAATATTATTGTAACATTCATGGCTTGTAAGGATGTGGTCTACTTATATTCATTTATGCGTACAAATGTATCATTGGTCAAGTTTTTGCTCTCTTTAATGTACTTTATTGTGAAATTGGTCTGCCAGAGGTTTGCTATATTACTGTTTACATTCCTATAACCTTGTGATATTTCAAATCAAAGATGAGTTTTCTGGGATATGCTGGAATTTTTTTTTCATGAGTCTTGACTGTACTGGTTTCCATTGTTTCCACTTGACCAAGGTTAAGATTTCTGTTTTAACGAAATTTTCAGCTTAATTAACCCATGCAATTCATCATGTTTGTTTCAACTTTATCATGTACAGTCAAACTTATGCTAGTGGTCACCTCCAAGTAAAGGCCACCCTGTGAATAAAGGCCGTTATTTTTTTTCAAAAATGCCATTAATCATTAAGAATGAAATGACCTCCAAATAAAGGTCGCCTGACAATAAAGGCCACATTTTGTCTTTCCAAAGGGTGACCTTAGTTCACAGGCTTGACTGTATCTTATTTGAAAACAAATCAACTTACTTTGAATGTCAAAATGTCCATAATTACAAGGTGAGAACAATCGTTCCGAAATTTGTTTTTGTAACATTGTCATGTTAGGCTTTCAAATTTACTTATGCAAGATGGATTATGGATGCCATGTTTTGTGGCAAATTGAGTATACATTGTTTTCAATACCATATTGACTTGTTATGAATTAAAGCCTTATTTTTTCTATGTTTTTGCATTGTATGCCATTGAAAAGAAATTATTACTGGCTTTATCAGTATATGTACATAAAGGGCAATTCTAAGGTTGTTTTGAATTTTTTTTTTTAAGATTTGTTAATTTGGAGTAATTTTTACTTACATTTCTGTACAGTATACTTTTATAAGATCTGATAGTTATTATATTAATTTTACATAAATTATTATACAACACTGTTATATTAATGGTTGTGAATTTTACAGTCTCTTATTTCCAATGAAAGCATTTGATATCTAACCCCTCCTTTCCTTATGGACATTCCAGTTATGTTATTACCAACCCACTAATTTGTTAAACAATAAGAAAATGTTCTACATGATCGCAACAACTCAATACTTTAAGGCTCCTGTTTTACAAACAAAATGGATTAGAAACTCAATTATGGACTAGTGGTGATAAAAATTTAACGTAGAGAAATTGTGTCTATTACCAGAAATGTTACCATTTGTTTCCTTATAGACTTAGAACATTAATAAAAAAAAAAGAAAAGTGTATTGTACGATTTAAACAGTTGAGTTTGAGTAAAAACTTCAGTTATTTTGTAATGGGAGAGCCTGTTTTTCCAGTCATAAATCAAAGTTTTTAGCTTTAATCATTATTTATCCATCAGTGTACTACCATACAGTATGGTTCATATCATAACATTGAATGTTTGGATTAAATGAACTGTTTTATTTTTTGTTGTTAATACTAGATTTACTGATAAGCCATGATTCACACATCATTGTTAAGCTCTGTTTTGATTGGTCAATATGTACTGTTTACATCTACTAGAATCTCTGCAATTTTCCAGACTTCAAAGTTTTATAAAACTTCTTTTTTTCGTTAAGAATCTTTTTTGATCATCATGTTTGTTAGTTTTTGTAACACAATATCCCGGAAATACTATGTTTATTTTCAGGAAGTAGTTAAGTTTAAATTTAGCATAATTCAGTTTGAGAAAACTTTTCTAGTTGAAGTTAGAATCTCTTTGTATAAGTATCTGTCTCAGATTATTTATTTTTAAGTCTGTATTGTGTATAATCAGGCCAGACACATTTGTTTACTTTCATTAGATTAGAAACAAGATAAATGTCTTGTATAACAATTGTTGTTGTACAATCAGCTTGATCAATTCTCTTTAAATACTTGTAGCTGGTAGTTTGATTCTTTTGTATTAGGAGGAGGCAAAAAAGGTACTTGATACGGGGCTCGAACTTTTTACCACCTGCTGGCAAGTTAGATTCTCCACCATCTGAGCTAATCAGGCTGGATAATATCACAGAGCCGGTACTATATACAATACTGCTACATTTATATGCAGAAATACATACAGATATTTTAGTAAGAATAGTAATCCTTATTGCTGCATTAAAAAACAACAAAGAATGTTGATGTATTTACATGTAGCCTCATAATCAAAGATTGAAATCAAATTGTAGTATCAATGTTTTGCTTCCCCCCAAAAAAATCCAACTTTACCTAAGAAAAAAGAATGCTTTTAAATGAAATAAGAAATGCAGGGAATGTCACATTCAATATGTAAATAAGATTTTGTTCTGCTAGAGGTAGAATGCTCACATTGTCATCAAGCGTTCTTGTGATAAACGTTACAGTGCTGGAACCAGTATTGCAGAGCTTGCCAATAAGGATAGATCCAAGCCAGTTGTACACCTAGGTAGTCTGAAGCCCTTAACTAAGGTTGCTGACTTCAAATTACTGGAACCTCTCACTTATAGAGGGTCATCATGGTTTGAGTTCAGCTACTGATCATGTCTCTTTATGTGAGAAAGTAGGCTGTTTCTTACGGAGGATGGGAGTCTAGTACTGGTTCTTCCCAGGAACGATGGTTTGGTGAACTGTCTGCCACATATGACTCTGACTGTTGTAAACTCAAATAAACAAACCAACTTAACTTCTAAAATTTCATTGTGATATCCCTTAAATTGATCCTGGATACTAAGTCTGTAACCTGGGTAGCCATCATACTGAGCATTTATCAAATCATCTGTTGTCTACAGATATTCACTACATGCCCATTACCACAGTAGAGGGAAAACAATTATACATAATTTAACATAGTGGTTTTATACATTAGAGTAATTAATGTTGTAAGCCATACATTGTTGTTAAGTGACTGTATGTTGTACTAAGCAATATTGATGTTGTTTTCAAGTTGTACTCTTATGTATAAAATGATGACTTGTGTATTTATTTATTTATATCTGATGTGAATAAATAATGTTTGCATCTACTGTCAAACCTGTGTGGTAATGGTCACCTTCAAATAAAGACCCCCCCCATGAATTAAGGCCAGTCTTTCAAAACCATTCATTGATTATTTAGAACAAAATGACTTCCAAGTAAAGGCAACTTGTCAATATAGGCCATATTTCGTCTCCCTGTATGACTATATACTCTAAATACATGAAGTGGCTTTTTTAAAAACATGTTTCAGCAGACTTCATCTCATTAGAGCAAAGTAATGGTGAACTGTTAATCATTCAAACTCAACCAAACCTGTAACAACAGAGCAAAAATGAACATTGATGCTCTGTAGACTTCTATTCAGTTGGCTTTCAATCTAATTTTCCAAATATTGTGCTCTGCAGTGGCTATTACTCACACAATTATCTGTATTTATTTGGTGGCTTTTGACTTCAATTTGTAAGCCTATGTAGTCCCAATCTTTCGGCTCCGAATGCAAGTTTGTTATGTGTAGTTAATTTAGTTACCCTTGACTTTTACATGTATTTACATGTACTTTACTTTGCCATGAATTTATTTATTTTCAAGACTATCTTGATCTAATAACCTTATCATTATGTTTTTGTTTTTCATTTTGCCTTTATAAGGCATTGTTAGTTGTAGTTGTTATTTAGGATTATTTAGTTCCAATGTTTTCACTCTTTATGTGACTAATTTAATACCAGGTACATTATATGTTTTATTGACATGTTTAATTTGTCTTTAAGACTAACAGTGAATATTAAACCACAGTGTAGTTACAGTTTCATGCAATGTCATTGTTTTATTTTTCATTTGAGCCAATAGTGACAGTATTCGCTGGTGTTGACTCCATATTTGATGCCAAAATATTTCATCAATGACTGTGTTTAACCGTTCCTTTATATTGATAATCATCCTTATAATTAAAATCATATTGTTATGACCAGAAAGTAATGTTTTTGTCATGTTCTAGAACTTACTTTACTGGATGTATAATGAGCTTTGACCATTCCTTTGTTGAACAAATGTTCTTGAATCTTCTTTTGCTCCAATTTTCAGATGATATTTTTATTTAAGATTGGAGTAAATTATACATTATATAGATTATGGCTGATAATCTGATCAAAGATTTTATTTATTTCTAAAGCCATTTTGTTTCATTGTGTTAAATGTATGTCTACATTTTTGCCTTTTTAAGTACGAGAATAAACTAGAGATATTCCAACATGGCTTACTGTTTTGTTTCTTTATTCTGAGTATAAAAAACAATTTCTAGGGTTGATGACTAGAAATGTTGTCAACATTCACACAGTGTTTGAAATTCTGTACTCAATAAGCTCATAGCATTTCTATTATTACAAAACAGGAAAGGGCAAGAAGCACAAAATATCTCCAACTACATAGCAATAAGGCCCACAGGAAGCACAAAACACCATAAAATGTACATAGCAACAGGGCCTACAAGAAGCACAAAATATCACAAACTACATAGCAACAAGGCCTACAAGAAGAACATAACATCACAAATTACATAGCAACAAGGCCTACAAGAAGCACATAACATGACAAACTGTACAAAGCAACAAGGCCTAGAAGAAGCACAAAACATCTCAAATTACATAGCAACAAGACCTACAAGAAGCACAAAATATCACAAACTACATAGCAACAAGGCCTACAAGAAGAACATAACATCACAAACTGCACATAGCAACAAGACCTACAAGAAGAACATAACATCACAAATTACATAGCAACAAGGCCTAGGAGAAGCACAAAACATCTCAAATTACATAGCAACAAGACCTACAAGAAGCACAAAATATCACAAACTACATAGCAACAAGGCCTACAAGAAGAACATAACATCACAAATTACATAGCAACAAGGCCTACAAGAAGCATAATATAACAAACTGTACATAGCAACAAGGCATAGAAGAAGGACAAAGCACTATAAACTGTACATAGCAATAAGGCCTACATGAAGTACAAAATATCACAAACTGTACATAGCCACTAGACCTACAAGAAGCACATAGGATCACAAACTGTACATAGCAATAAGGCCTAGAAGAAGATCACAAACTGTCATAGCAACAAGGCATAGTAGAAGCACTATAAACTGTACATAGCAACTAGACCTACATGAAGTACAAAATATCACAAAATGTACATAGCAACTAGACCTACATGAAGCACAAAATATCACAAACTGTACATAGCAACAAGACCTACAAGAAGCACAAAATATCACAAACTGTACATAGCAACAAGGCCTAGAAGAAGCACAAAACACCACAAACTGCACATAGCAGCATGACCTACAAGAAGCATAAATCATCACAAAATGCACATAGCAACAAGGCCTACAATTAGCACACAATTCAAATGGGTTAAAGCGATGTAAACAAAAAGAATTTAGAATGTCATAATAAAATTTATTTTCCGAATTGTTTACCACATGAACAATTGAGTAGCGTTGTTTTTTAGATGATTGTGGTCTAGTGGTAACGCGCTGGACTACTGAACGAAAGGTCGAGGGTTGGAATCTTGGCTCCGTCTTTACACCTGAGCACGATTAAGAACCAGGGATATGAGTAGGAATACAAATGTCAGTTTCTCTTGTATTCTCTCCCATATCTATCTCGCTCTCTGGGGCGTCCCTGAAATGACCATAGTTGATGAATGGGTCACTAAAACATTACTTGTGAAATGAGTGATTAATTGACATCCATACATCACAACCCAAAGATACGTCCCTCTAACTATATACTAAAGTCTACTTGTTGTTATTTGTACCTCTGTGAGCTGTTCCAGTGTTTCTGTTGCAGGAAAGAAGATAAATGAATAAGTACAAGATTGGATCAACGATCGATTCTTTAACATGCTAATGATAGTAAAAAAACTGTGTAGTTTCGATAGAGCAATCACTGGCGAACAAGTTTCTAATTATGATAACTAACAAGCATATAGTGTATCCGTTGGAAACGTGTTCTTGTAATAATTTACATTATTTACGCTTGTTTACAAATCGCCCGCTAAACGCCAGAATCCATTAATTATGAACTGTTCTGAGATAACCAGGAATATATACTGTGATATGTGTCAAACGCGGATGATGTTCCAATTGGTTGCATGTAGCGTCGACTTGGATGACGTGTCTTGCAATACATGATTGAACTATCAAGTTCTCAGAATTCTAACTTCAATACATATTGCAAAATAACTACGTGTTAATTAACGATCTAAAATCGCTTGGGTGTGCCAGCCAAACGCGTTCGTTTTGGGTGTTTACTTTTAACAAATCGATGACTGATAAATGATTAATTAGTTTGAAATTGATTTCCCTAAACATATATCAATTCTCACCTAGCCCTGGATGATTATGTTTCAAAAACGGTGCGTTTGGGGAGAACCTTTCTATATGTTTTGACGTATTGGCCAGTCACTGAGGCGTCAGGAGAAGTTTTTATCAGACGGCGCGTCTCCCTTGTTAACTGTGAAATTTATTACCTGTACGAACAATTCAACTATCCTCTTAAACAATGTACCCGGATTTTTTTTGGGAAAAATCTTTGATCATATCAGAATCAGGCATATCGAATTTTACGTGTTCGTTTGGTGCGATTGTAAGACGCAATCTGATAAGTAATTAACGATGTGTCCAGAACCTCGCGAGTCTGGAAACGGTTAATGATGATCGTGAACAAACAACACTTGGCTTCGATAAGTCATCAAATCTGCGTGTGTAATAATGAAAATACTGAATAGCGTAATTAGTTTTTATGTTGGTATGAATTACTTCCCAACAGAAGTATTAAAAATAAGCAGACGACTTGTTTGATGAACGCGAAACGCCTCGAACGGATCCGATAAATAAACATGCAATAAGTGTGCTATCATAGAGAGGTATAATGATCGAAGCGTAGGAAGTTAGCTTGTATAAATTGGCACGGACTTTTCACCTGCTAGCCACAACAAATTCGTTAGCGAGACGCTACGTGTTTTCACTTCTCGTCTGCTGGACAAATTGGCGCCAAAGCGCGCGTGAGTAGACATTCTCATATGCGAGAAAACTACCTGTGAAGATGTCTCGATTAAGATCAACAATCATATCTCAGACTAAGTTCGTCAAGTACAAATAAATCTGGGCTTTCCAACAAACAATAATTTTCACACTTTTGCCAAAATTATTAACGCTCACATTTCAAGAGTAGTCACAGAGTCTTGGAATCTAGAGAATTTTAATATTTATTGTCCTCGCGGAGCGTAAGACAGAACGTCTCGCCAAACGTCTGTTCAGCAATACAAATAACTTATTTTTGGGGCCCAAAACGTTATTATGAATATGAATTAACGAATTCTTACATATCTGTTAAGTATTATTGGCAAGAATTCATTACTGAGTGGTACAAAGTGAATGTCGCTAATTATCGTTAGCCAATTCGTGCCAGTAGTCTGCGGCAACAAAAACTGACCGAATTTTACGCATTTTCATTATAGAATCAAATTTATTCCAAATTATTCATGATCAATACTTTCCTTTTTTATTTGAATACATGTATATACAATTTTAGAGAGCTTATACATGTCCAGTTATGACTGTTTCGAAAGGCCTCTGGTTTGGCCATTCAAAATAAATAGGAAACCTACACGTATGAAACAACAAAATATGGAAAGAAACATACACAACGTATGTTTTCATCCAAGTTTTGTCCTTATAATTGATATGAGTGTGTTTAATAGCATATTTAAGTGAATCAACATTTTCCTACTTAAAGCTCGTTGGGCGCCAATAAAACAATTCAGTTATTATCATCATGTCAGAAATTCGATTGATATAAAACTCATGAGAACGGACACAACTAATGTCTATAATCCAGCGTCGTTTTCATGCGTGACTTACAACATACAGAAAACATAAAGAAACGAGCTGAACCGCACCAAAATAATATCCGTCATAACTTTGACCAGTATTACATGCATGCCTTAGGATAGGCGTAAATAGTCTGGTTCCCGGACGTGCTCTACAATTACGTCAGGCAAAGCCCAGTAATGGTAAAGCACAGGCAACGGAATAATCTTATTTTAACTGATCATAGTGCAAGGGGAAGGAACTCCAGACTAAGGCGTAAACAGATGAGCGGGACTGTACCGCAATGTGTAATTCCATGGTATGAATTGGGGATCATTTCATAGGCACGTCTTAGCAAAAATAGCAGTTTTAAAACTTAAAGTACTCGTATATTATGTGGAACGAATCAAGCACAAGTGCCTAAATTTAAAAAATGAATATTAGAACTGCCTGTAGATTTTAATAAGCAACTATAAATAGAAATGAAAGGGAGTTAACTTTGAAATTAAAAATCAACAAAGTCAATTTGTTCAGGCATAGTTTTCCCCTTTTCCAAGGTAAAATAAATAATCTTTTGTGAAATCGAGCGTGGCATGTTCGAATCTAACAAACACTGCTTGAATCATTAAACACCGGAATAAAATGTAAGGAAACACTTTATTCCGATAACTTGGAACAATAATGTTTAAATTACAGAGCCAGTTTTTGTTAAAACTTTTGAGAAAATACTATAGGTTTTGACAACAATTAGATTTCACACTTTTTAAAATGAAGCACACTGTTAGATATAGCTTTTTATACTTTAACAATATTGCATACAGTATACATTTCAGAAAATAACATTTAACAAATGACAATAGATCCGTCAAAAAACAAACGCTGCTTATTTGCAAACAAGTGATGCATGCATGCTCTAACATAGACGTTATTTGAGATGTCATGAACAGAACTACTTTTGCATGCCCTATTTTACATGTTCACCAACACTGAGCGAAACGATACGATGTTCTTATGTTAGGTGAAAGCGGTATGTCGAGACTGTATTACAATGAATTCATATCATACCCCATTTATACTATAAATGTACCCGTATTTGCAACTTATAAGATACCAATGACCGTTTATCATGTAACCACGTACATTTGTATTTGGAAAATTTACTTGGAAATGGTCACACCTTTATACGTAAGTAAGCAAAAACAGTTGACCTACAAGTCGAGAAAAAATGCTAGGGATACATTTCTGAGCCACAAACACCTTAGAGCAATACGTCAAGGCTATATTACAATAGCTCCATGCCATGCGATTTTTTTCAATGCAACATATCTAAATACGTAAGGAAGCAGCATTGGCTGACCTACATATCGCAGAGAAATTGGGATATGTTTCTGAGCCAGGAGTATTTTGTGGTTCCATTATTATTGTACCGATGAATATTTTTGATATCTTTAATTGTTGGGTTGTTCCAATGCACGTGGTTTAATTATGTAAAAATTAGCTTCGCATAGTGGAAGTAATCAACATTCACTACGAACTTTCATTCATAAGGAAACGTAAATACTGTAAACGTTTGAATGCTATCAGTTTTGTCTGCTCTGGATCAGCATACTGTCGGTTTGTGTCTAATTAGCTAAAAAATAGTTCCATTTCATTATTTTTGCATTAGATTAATTACATCGAATACGTATCACGTTGCTTAGACTATGTTCAATTAAATGCATATGTTTTACAATGATGCAATTAATTCCTCTACTATATCAACATTCCATAACCTCATTACCGGCATCTCTTTCATGACTGTTACCCAAATACTCAAAATAAGATCCTCTGTAAAGTCTGCTTTTATACGAAAGCCTTAATAAGCTATGGTCTATCCCTGCCAACTTGGCAAGTCAATACGATTTCCAGCAAACACTAGAGCAAGTGTTTCTAGTTAACTAATGAAATTGAAGAAATATCAATTATTCCAACGATACATATATTTCCATTTTATCACCATTTGTGCCAGTCTCTTTCAGATTTTTATTGTAGATTCATCATTGATTTACTGTTGGCTGTCATTCTAAGAACTTCATTTTATCTTTTCTAACACATTGGCATTAAGGAATTACTCAAGACGTTTCGTTCAGACCAAGCGTTAATGTTTAAACATGGTGTGCTAGCAACAAGGAGCAAACCCCAATGTCTACATTGCAGACATTTAGAGGTTAAAACCTAGCTATAAATGTCTTTGTATACAATTGTATGATACAGTGCCGACTGTTTTACTACAAAGATCTTCATCTTCGAAGATACCCGCCAGCAATTTATACTGATACTTAGAATAATTGTTTTATTCTCTTTCTGTCGTTATTTACGCAGGATGCCGACAGATGAATGTACCGGGAACATAAACACATAGACAGACTTTTAATAAATGTACGCCTACCCTTTAAAATTGTTGACTTACTAGTAAATAGAGTCTCTCTGAACATTAACTCCTCTGTATGGGATCGTGTAATCTTATTTGTGCCCAAAACACATAGTATTTGATCATTTGGAAACGTAATTGGCACACTGCATAGTAAACTTATCCAGAACCACAAATGTAAATATCGGCTATATCTGGTTTGACATCCAGAAGTTGGAATTGGTTCTCGTGTATTTGTTTCATCTTCGTAAGTCTGTTGACATTCTCTCCATTCGGCTTTAAAAATCAAATTTCCACCACCCCTGTTTTATCCAAACTTTTATACCAATGCCTTTTCTATATATTGGCGCGTTTAATCCCCCCCCCCCCCTTTATCCTTATTTTCATGCATCTGTATTGGGCGGCTATTCTTTTGAGGAGAATAAGGCTCCATTTCCTCACTTATTCATTTCATGCAAACCGTACCCCAGTTATACTATAAATGTACCCGTATTTGCAACTGCACCTAACGAAAACGTATAAGATACAAATGACCGTTTATCATGTAACCGAGTACATTTACATTTGGAAAATCTGCTTCGAAAACAGGTTTGATTCCGTAGTCGAAGCGGCGCGAAAGTAATGCAAATAAAAAGCTGGATTGTTAAAGTTTGGCACGATGCGATAAATAATTGAAATTATTTTATACCACAATATCACGTGGGCAATTAAGAAATTCCGGATTTATTGCTCTATAAACATTGTTTTAATTACAAAACATCCATGTTGCTTAACTAGAGCAATTTGATAGTTTATAATTGCCTTTAATATCATAAAATGGTCATAAAATGTACCATGGAACAATGATATATTGTGAACGGGTACATGTGTCAATAATTAGGGTAAAGCATTTAAGAAATGTAAAACATGTTCAATGAATGGCGCCTCTGATGAACGTTAGAGTAGGATTTTCACAGGCTTAAACAAAGCATGAGAAAGATTTTTTATTAAGAAGCATGAAATTGGTGCTCATTCTCACTCAAAAAAGGCAAGAAGATTATACACCAAACTAGAATTCTTTTCATTGAGCATACATTTACTGGAGGACTTATTTCTACTTTCATAAACTTCCAGATGCATTCAATACTGTGGCTATCACTGGAAGGAAACAAACTATAAAATACTTGTAGCTGAATTGCATACGGACAATGCTTTATGGCTCATCATTATCGCCATTGTAAACAATACAATAAAAACTTCGTACAATTAACAAACGAAATATGAAATGTTTTAAGATGTCATATTCAACTCATTATAGAATGGTTAAAAGCAAACTACATGTACATTGTATATTACATGTACCCTGATAACATGGTTTTAATCGGTCTTTTACGACGAAGCTTCTTTTGTTGCATGCATGTTCCCTGTGTGAGCTTTGCCTCGATCAAAAGGGGACGTCTGTTTCTAGTTTACTTTGAAACGTCGCTATATAGTCAAGGATCATAATATCATGCAGTTTTGTTACCGAACGTGTTATATGCGGTCATATTGATGTCACCACAACACAAATACAAAATGTATATTAAATTGTTTTTATTGAACTGCTATGAGGAACAGGCCAAGCTTAGGAAAGAACAACACATTGTAAACGGCTTTTTGAGAACTACATGTATTGGTTTGAAACCATTATAGATCTATAAAGGTTTCAATGCAATGGTGATAAGTTATCTGAATGTTAAATGTGTGGAAAATGAATCTGGAGACTGTTATCAGGCCATACGTTTACCACTTCCTTTCTAAAAGAGGGTTGATTCAGACTTAGTATTTCTTTTTCCAAGCCTTCTTATATTTTTCATAATTTGTAATATTGTAAGTTTTGCATGCTTTACATTAAAACAAGAACTCGTTATCGTCACCTATGAAGAACAGATCATAAGAAACGTGATGCACATCAATATGATTGTAGTGAATAAGTGCCATTCAATGTTTCAGTGGAAATCAGCCGCTACCATGTCCAGTGGTTAGTGTGTTGGATTTGTAACCAGGAGATCTGGGTTCGATTCACAGTTGCGGCAGGTCATATCCTTCCATGAAAATTTGACGACAAAATCGACTTTCTTCCACATGTGGAGGAGTTGTCGTCCTTAAGTGGAAGGTAAAGTTAGTACTGGTTAGAATAGAATTTTTACTTTTTGGAACAAATTAATGGGCAAACAATATATACCTTCCTCTATGACTTTAGAGGCTGATTTTAAATTATTCGTAAATACAAAAAGGACAGACACAATCAAGCGGTATTTAAGTCATTGCGTTTTATTTAATATGTCATGTTTTTTCACTCAAGCCTTCTTGAATTCTCATTTACAGTATCGCCACCTCGTTTGTCCTAATCACATGCTATAGTTACTACACGTATTATCTATTTAAAAAATCGACACTGAATTCCTATGCAAATATACATTTCCAATAACACGAATATCGCTTTCTAAAAAATACAGAAAATAAAAAAAAACATACAATAAAAAATAAAGAATAACAGTTACGAAAACATACGGTGACACAGAGGTGACATGTGT
This sequence comes from Lutraria lutraria, assembly GCA_964023205.1. Lineage (NCBI taxonomy): Eukaryota > Metazoa > Mollusca > Bivalvia > Venerida > Mactridae > Lutraria > Lutraria lutraria. Next base: position 14,638,354 of record OZ026834.1, on the reverse strand, counting down.
GCGATTTTTTAAAGTCGTGGCCACGAATTACTAACTCGTGGATACGACTTAAAAATCGCGCACATGTCACCTCTGTGCCACCGTGGAAATATGACCATAATATTAAACAGAAAGAAGTAGAAGGTTTAGGATTTCTACTAGAATTAAATTCATCATCTGTATTCACGAATGGATCAATGTTGTAGTCCACGCATTAGACGAAATATGAGAGGGATCTAATGCACAGGATAATAACTTATAAGTCGGACCCAAAACAATTGGGTCAAGTTTTATAAAAAAAAACACTTATTCATGGCTTTACTATGTGACGGAGCCTAAATGACGGCCTATTTTGTAAGGTACGGATGTATTACTTTTACGCTGAACTAAAATTGAAATATTGTTATCTCAGTAATTGATAATTTTTATCGACACGGTCTGCCCCTGAGGCGCGTTTCAAGTGGTCTTATGTACAAATTAACATGGATTTACAAAGTCTGAACTCACGTACCATTGTCTATGTGTATATCTTGAGAAATGGGATTCACTTTAGCCAACTGTCTCTGCTCTGAAGTTGCCTGATTGTCCAGGGACCCATAAATATCGATTTAATTGACCCTCAGTTAACATAAGTGAAATTAGTCTTGTCCCGTTCAAGAGGTCGTTGTTTACATTTTGTAGAGCTAATGTTTATTTTGTTTGTTAAGATTATATCGGTTAACTCTTCGTATAGCATTAGTGTCTAGTAAGCTTGACTGACAGGTAGAGTTGTGTGACAACCGTAGTCGCTACATGGTTAGTTTTGACATGCGAAACAAATAAACGAGTTAATTCATCAGTACAGATATATCACATTGTAAAGGATACGGCTATACATTACGGAGTCCGTTTGTAATAATAATCTTGGTCCGGCATCTTATGTTTTAAACCAAACTGCGGGGGGTGTTTACGTTTTTTTTCAGTGCAAATAACATTGGTAAAAATGTGCATAATCATTTAAGAATATTTCCGTCCGGACGTCTCTAACGTTATCAAAATATAAACAGCAAAAAGGATTTTTGACATGCGAACAAATTGACTTGATCCTTATCAGAGTGACGGCTTATTTTATGTATTAGATGAAATAGTGATTGTGAACAATATTATATGAATTTGTTTTAACCGTATAGTATGTATAGGACAACTCCGAACACCTTTTCACACAGAACGTTAATAATTAGGTCGAGATTTTTCCACTGTTTTTTTTTACGAATGAGCAATGTCACGCTAGTAGATTTCATCAGTGTTAGCAGCGCTCAATTGACCCAACCATTATTGTATTTGGTATTTCAACAGTGTTAGCGGCGCTCAATTGACCCAACCGTTATTGTATTTGATATTTTAATAGTGTTAGCGGCGCTCAATTGACCCAACCATTATTGTATTTGGTATTTCAACAGTGTTAGCGGCGCTCAATTGACCCAACCATTATTGTATTTGGTATTTCAACAGTGTAAGCGGCGCTCAGTCGATCCAACCATTATTGTATTTGGTATTTCAGCAGTGTGAGCGGCTCTCAATCGACCCAACCATTATGGTATTTGGTATTTCAACAGTGTTAGCGGCACTCAATCGACCCAACCATTATTGTATTTGGTATTTCAACAGTGTTAGCGGCGTTCAATTAACCCAACCGTTATTGTATTTGGTATTTCAACAGTGTTAGCGGCGCTCAATTGACCCAACCATTATTGTATTTGGTATTTCAACAGTGTTAGCGGCGCTCAATTAACCCAACCATTATTGTATTTGGTATTTCAACAGTGTTAGCGGCGCTCAATTGACCCAACCATTATTGTATTTGGTATTTCAACAGTGTAAGCGGCGCTCAATTGCTCAATTGACCCAACCATTATTGTATTTGGTATTTCAACAGTGTTAGCGGGGCTAAATTGACCCAACCGTTATTGTATTTGATATTTCAGCAGTGTAAGCGGCGCTCATCTGATCCAACCATTATTGTATTTGGTATTTCAACAGTGTTAGCGGCGCTCAATTGACCCAACCATTATTGTATTTGGTATTTCAACAGTGTAAGCGGCGCTCAATTGCTCAATTGACCCAACCATTATTGTATTTGGTATTTCAACAGTGTTAGCGGGGCTCAATTGACCCAACCGTTATTGTATTTGATATTTCAGCAGTGTAAGCGGCGCTCATCTGATCCAACCATTATTGTATTTGGTATTTCAACAGTGTTAGCGGCGCACAATTGACCCAACCATTATTGTATTTGGTATTTCAACAGTGTAAGCGGCGCTCAATTGACCCAACCATTATTGTTTTTGGTATTTCAACAGTGTTAGCGGCGCTCAATTGCTCGATTGACCCAACCATTGTTGTATTTGGTATTTCAACAGTGTTAGCGGCGCTCAATTGACCCAAGCGTTATTGTTTTTGGTATTTCAACAGTGTAAGCGGCGCTCAATTGCTCGATTGACCCAACCATTGTTGTATTTGGTATTTCAACAGTGTTAGCGGCGCTCAATTGACCCAACCGTTCTTGTATTTGATATTTCAACAGTGTTAGCGGCGCTCAATTGACCCAACCATTATTGTATTTGGTATTTCAACAGTGTTAGCGGCGCTCAATTGACCCAACCATTATTGTATTTGATAGTTCAGCAGTGTAAGCGGCGCTCATCTGATCCAACCATTATTGTATTTGGTATTTCAAAAGTGTAAGCGGCGCTCAATTGACCCAACCATTATTGTATTTGGTATTTCAACAGTGTTAGCGGCGCTCAATTAACCCAACCATTATTGTATTTGGTATTTCAACAGTGTTAGCGGCGCTCAATTGACCCAACCAGTATTGTATTTGGTATTTCAACAGTGTAAGCGGCGCCCAATTGCTCAATTGACCCAACCATTATTGTATTTGGTATTTCAACAGTGTTAGCGGGGCTCAATTGACCCAACCATTATTGTTTTTGGTATTTCAACAGTGTTAGCGGCGCTCAATTAACCCAACCATTATTGTATTTGGTATTTCAACAGTGTAAGTGACACTCATTTGGCTCAACCATTAGTGTAATTGGTATTTGTTAGCGGCGCCCATTTGACCAAACCATGTTTGTATTTGATATTTCAACGGTGTAAGTGGCGCTCAATTGACCCAACCATTATTGTATTTGGTATTTCAACAGTGTTAGCGGCGCTCAATTGACCCAACCATTATTGTTTTTGATATTTCAACAGTGTAAGCGGCGCTCAATTGACCCAACCATTATTGTTTTTGGTATTTCAACAGTGTAAGTGGCGCTCAATTGACCCAACCATTATTGTTTTTGGTATTTCAACAGTGTAAGCGGCGCTCAATTGACCCAACCATTATTGTATTTGGTATTTCAACTGTGTTAGCGGGGCTCAATTGACCCAACCATTATTGTATTTGGTATTTCAACATTGTAAGTGACACTCATTTGGCTCAACCATTATTGTAATTGGTATTTGTTAGCGTCGCTCATTTGACTAAACCATGTTTCCTTTGATATTTCAACAGGGTAAGTGGCGCTCAACTGACCCAACCATTATTGTATTTGGTATTTCAACGGTGTAAGCGGCGCTCATTCGGCCCAATCAGATTACCCAGCAGACCAGTCGAAAAGAACCCGTCTCTTCACATTGTGTGTTAAACAGTCAATTTACCAATCGCACAGATATACAAGCAAACAGAACAGAGCAATAAGTACACTAAGAATTTGTCAACATCATACTTGCACTATACGCACTGACTGGAATCAAAACAGTGATTAGTGCCTTTCCTTTTTATCAACATCCCGATTGTAATCTTATATTGACTATAATATTAGTTTGAGAGAGCGTGGCTGCCACTGTAATCCCATTTTATGGTTTATAGCTTTGTTTTCTTCGTCTATTATTTCCTCTGCTAATACCCCGCTGTCGGAATGCAATTGTATTTCGGTGAAATATTTGTTCAGATAGAGAAATATCGAGATTTAGAATTATAATTCCAACGTGTTACCACATCAATCTATTTTCAATTATTTTATGTAGTTAAGTGTTTATTTCTTTGTTTAACAGTGTGAGAATGCTGTGCGCTTTCATTTATGTAAATACATTTGTATTTTCGTTGAAAACAAATTGTGCATTTGTTTTGGAGCGAGCTACAGATGTTTCACCGAAAGCACGTGCGAATTATAAACGTTTCTTGTTATCGTAAGACGGTTGAGGACGGGCATAACAGCAGTAGGGTACTGTGTGTGCGGTCTTTGGCAAGCATTATTCGAGTATACATGTATTTCTACGAATGTAATCAATGACCGTGCTATAGGCTTGTCTTCCAGGAAGAGATTTGTGGGTCCAATAGCAGGAAGCGCGCTGAAATGATTCTATGTAATTAAATATATTTTATTGCGAAATGCATAAAGTTCGAATGGATTTCATAAATGTTCTAATTATCCAAATATCATCACAATTGCCAGCAGGCTAACATACTTCCTTCTCGATGAATCAAAGCTATGCCAATCCATAATTTATGAATGTTCCATTTTTCAAAGAAATTTATAAGACACTTTTATTGTCAGTATTTTGACATAAGAATAAAAAATTTTATGTAATGATAACAGAAATCCCATTCAAATTTTAGGTCAATTCCATTTCTTTGATTTTTTTATTTACGAAAAATATAAATATATATATTATGTAGGTAACAAAATAATATGGTGTGAATCCGTATTGGATAGCACGAAGCCTTCACAAACGTAATTTTTACTATAAGTGCTTTGATTATGACTAAATAATTAGCGAGTCAACAGCTGACACACTCCTCTGCATCGCCCTGCACCTAGGTATGAATCGCCACAACCGTGCAGTCCCCGGGGAGCCATATCAGCCACTTTAACCAAGAATGCCAATCAAAGTAGACCACAGACTGTGGCAGTCACATTGGCGGACAACATACCAATAAAATCAAGTACACCGACCGCTTTATAACAAGTATTTTAAACAATATGTAGACATCTTAAATAAATACTAGCTCATTAATTGATAAAAATGCGCCCCCAGTTTAAGTATACACAATTGGTATGAAGAAGAAAAAAGAGAAAATGTTTTCATTGAATATAGTACGGCAACCTGTTGTGAACGTAGCCTGGCGGTGGGCTTGCTGAAAAGCTGGCATAAAGCCAATATCAAGCAGTCCTCTCACACTCAAGGCGCCAGTCAGACTCACCGCTCACTATATGATACGTTTCTTTCGCTGTCTGTCTCACAAATACCTTCCTTTCAGTGTGAAAGCAAACGTCGAATTTTCTGTTATGAACATCATTTATACAGAGAGTATCACTAAATAACTTCGATTGGTAAAAATCACCATTTTATCGGATATTTTTTCCACACTTCGATAACAATCTTGCGTTATTGATTTGTTGCATTTTTATTTTATTTTGATGTATATTTAATATACGTTTATTTAATACAATTCAAAGTTGTGTGAATCAATTATACATTGGAGATTTATATACCGAAAAAAAGCCACACAGAACAGGTGTCAAATCGAAATTAGAACATGGATACCTGACTTCATATGGTAAGTAAAAATCATTGATTAAAATGGCCTGTAATATTTACGACATATTACAACTGGCTTAGAAAATCGGTTAACTTTTGTATTGGATCGATTTTGTTTAACAAAGTAAATAAACTTATATCAAGATTTATACGTGCAATTATAGTCAGCACGTGGGGCAGTTCTGTAATTTACGTCGACCACTTCATAAAAAAGAGAAAACATTTATTCAATGAAAGAAAGAAAATGTTCAAGTTTAGTTTATTTACGAGTCGTTGTTTATATTCAATATACTCTCAACGTGATGTATTTTGTAAAGATTTTTTTTTAGTTGTATGGTATTTATTTAGTATTTGTACAATAAGTTGTACATTTTGAGCTTTAATTTATTGAATCAACTATCTTACTGTTAGATTTGCATCATTACATTATATCGATGCTCGCGATGTCTAAGTACTCAATAAATTTATTCAAATTGAAAAAAAAACATTCGAGGAAACCTTAGTCGAGATATTGATGTAGATAGTTTGCATTCCAGTAAATTTTAACAGCGACAGTTAATCTAACGTTGGAATTAATAGCTTATAGGTTAATAAATCTCAATACTGTCTGTATTATTTTGGCTGCTGGATTCTACCTGTTGACACTAGTTTGGCCACGAAATCCAATAAATGCAGAGATTTTATGTAAGTGCTTTCATAACAAAATGGAGCAGACGAATTATTCACTGTCATTTTTATGAAAATATTTACAAACGAGAATAAGACGTTGTCTATTCTATAAACGTTTAACGAGGGATTTTAATAGTCTTAAAACAGTCTAGCACATAGCTGAGAAGGATTTTTCTAAACTCCCAAATTAAAGATAAAAATATCATCTTAAGCGTGAAAACGGAAATTGTGTCCGTAGACGACAGCCAAGTTTTTTTCAAAGTTTGCATCGACTGTCGGCATATCTACGTTTTGCATTTATTTTTGTCAAAACACTTCTGTTATGTCAAATATTTAAATACAAAATGAATAAATGTTGAAAAAACATTAAGGAACAATTACAAGTTACTTTGTAAACGCAGACAGAGAAAAAAAACAGCGTCGCCATTCCGGTCGTCTTGAAAAAAAAATGTCGAAGGAGTTTTAACAAAACAAGCATGAGAAATAACGGGAAAAGCGTAAACTTACTTTGCTTATTTTTTTGTTTCATTACAAAAAAAACAACATTCCGTAACTATCCAGCTTAGTAGTTAATAACAAAGATTTCAAGAAATTAATCTTTTACATTCTCGGTCAATTAAATTACATTCGTATTGTGATAATGTATTCTAAAATAGACGAGTTTTCGTGAGTTTGATATCAAAATTGGGGAGTATATTGAGATTCCTGGAGCCTTTTTTTCGGTAAAAATGTTGACAATATGCATGAAAAAAGCAAAGGTACAACTGAATGAAGTATCAAAGTATCAAACCGCAACACTGAGCCTAGGATATAAAACGTTACCTCCATTAGATCTCAATTACGATGCGTTACTCTACAATAAAAGCCTTCATAGTTTTTTTTTCGGAAATTGTATATAAAATAACCTATAACAATGTGTTTAACAATCTATGTAAATATGAGCTGCCGTGATAATTATAATGATGCTTGTATTGAATTAACAAAGTGTGAATTATTAGACATTATCTGATTAGATTACGGTGCTTATCGCTTTTGTAGTCTACGTTACCTTTCATCTAAATTCTGTGAAAATATGCAAGAAGGCGAAAGTAGGATTATAAATGAGATATATGAGAGTAGTGTTCTATTAGACCTTACTACAAAAGATATGAATGGATTTACAGGATTTAATTTTGAACATAATTCACGCCCATGCTGTCTTCAAAGGTGCATCACTCTTTAAAAGTATCAACCATAAAAAGCCAGGTTCCGTGGATTAGGTTCTTTTTCTTAAGAGAAAGAAAACGATGATTTTAATGGAGTTAAATATCGGTGTATTAATGTATTATCAACTCGAAATAGTAAGCAAGTAGATACACCGAAGTTTAATTATGTTTATCAGTAACGTAAATGATTAGAAACAAGTTGGTTTTAAAATAAGTTTACTTTAAAACGATTTTTAAAACTTTTTATGATAATTTCTATTTATGGTTATGTGATACTCAGACATGTTTAGGAATAAGTTCATTTTCATAACTTTTAATTTGTATGTGAATTAAAATCTCATTAATGAAAAAACATGTTCGCGAAAGCATCCTGCCTAATGTAAAAGCATAATACACGTACACATTGATATTTTACTAATAATCACATTTATGAGCTATTTCCTTCAAAGTAAAGCAAAAAATGCATTGTGATGTGCCGTCGACAGACCTTTGAATGGGTAGACATTTATGTATAATGGAAAACAAAAACTGACATTTTGAAATCATGATACGGGTTATATAAAGCAAGGTCGCACGCTCGGAGCGTGAGGGAGCAAGTGTAATTGACAGGCGACTGTGACATTGAGTTAATAGATAGTTACGGCGGCGCATGTGGTCGAATTGCGATAAAATGTTCAGTTTCTTCGCAACCATTTATTGGTCGAGAATGTAAGGAGATCGTGCGTTTCTTCAACTTTTAACAGATAACTTAGATCGCATAATTAAAGAATGGAAATTCTGACATATTCTATTGATAATATACAATGAGATCATTAACTATATCGTTAAAGTGTCTAACAGTTTTACTCGTTAATTATTCAGAATATTTCCTCTTTCAGTTTTGATGGCATGAACTACTCTTCATAATGCGGATACAACCATCTTGGTCACTTTGCCTGGCGATAGGGCTGTTTGCTTTGAACATACAATTGCCGACATTCGCCGCGACAGATGCTAAACGGAGACAACGTCGTATGTTTAAATTGTTAACATCTAATAAGCATAAACATGGAACTAATGAGACTTCAACTAATAAGATCAGTGCTGGTGACCCCGGAACAGAAATAGAACCTATACTTCCTAATACCAAAGATGTGTTACAAAGGAACAGTACAATTAATCTTATTAGTGAGTCGAACAGCGAGCCGCCTCTGATAAGCGGAGGGAAGTCGAAGCTGACATTGAAAATATTTGGACAGTTTAAAAACACTTGGTGTAAAACAGAACCGTTCATGCAATTAATAAAAGAACCGGGTTGTATTAGTAGAAAAGTGTTAAATCGATTCTGTTACGGCCAGTGTAATTCTTTTTATATCCCAAGAACTCTGCGAAAGAGGACTAAGAAAAAGTATTTCAAATCGTGTGGATTTTGTCAACCAAAACGCACCAACACAATTACTGTTACATTAAAATGTCCAGGACGAAAGAAAGGATTTAAACAGAAGAAAGTAAAACAGATAAAACAGTGTCGGTGCATGGAACGGTGATTGGCGTATCTTGTGTTTTAATGGATTCGTTAACACGTCGATGTAGCGTGAAAGGGCAGTTGAGTATCAAACGTGTGGCACGGGCGTATTGTATGCCGTGTTATTGTGGAAGCACCAATCGCTGACACCACTATGGATGTCAAGTATGACGTATGGCTGTGACGTGTTAGTAACAAACATGACGAAATGGACCCATTGTGCAATATAACTTCTTAACATGAAGCCAGTTTTAACTTATGTGATAAACGGAACTCTCGTACAAACGAGGGACTATCATAACGGGTAGCAATGCATTTATCTCTTTGTTTTGGAGTATTTTAGGTTTTATTTCTTTTTCATGATTCTAAATATTTGCATTTATAGTGGGTATGTATAAAGGCATGTCGTATTTTGAATGTACTTAGTCGATTTGATTAATCGTTGGCATGTTGAGTGGTGATAATCTAAATACGTGCGCGACATAAAAAAATGGCAAAAAATCGGCGCTTGTAATGAGTAATTGGGCAGAACCAGTAACCGCGGATAAACCATGTATTTCTTCACTGCTGGAAGCTTGAGATAAATAGCTTGGTAGTGCTGTAACTAACTGTAGATGGAGACTGTTGGCTTACTATAATACTGATAATGAATAAAAAGATAGACATTCAGTATGGGTGTTTTGTCGGCTTGAGTGTGTATTTTCTCGGGGATTTGAGTGTTAAAACAAGTGGCAAATATCTACCTTCTGTCGGTAATAGGCATCTATCAAACTGAAGATAAATTATACGGAATACAGAATAGAGAAACATTTAGATCAAGTTTTATGTCGGCTAGAACGCGGCTCGTGTGGGGAATAAAGCGGCCATAATTGCAAGTAGTTGCACTTACGCGAAGAAAAGTTTTTTTGAAACGCTGATTTGTAGCGGAAATGAGGATGTTTACTCGTAGTAAATAGATGCGCCTTGGTGTAAACAATTAATGTATCATTGTTTTCCACGTGCTGATCAGTCTTACTGACGAAATACGTAGGGCTTTTGAGATATTTATGATAGAACATTGACTTTTATCGTTGTATTGTGATGGTAAAATACTCCTGGTATAAAACTATTTAGGGCCTTTTCAAGAATATCATAATGGTTGTTAATAATCGATTCCATGAGTAATTATACACATCTCAATATAGTTCATATATATACATGTATGTCGTAAAATGGGGCACGGCGCGGATCCCGTTTTCGACGGTCGCGATTACTAGTTACAATGTCGTTTGCAGAACTATTGACATGCATTTTAATAATTCAGTCTCACAAAATATCTGTGAAATCTTAACAAGTACATTTAAGTCTTGTAAAAAGTATCACTGTTGAAATTTCTACCGAGCTATTTACATTACTAAATGGTAAATCGGTCATTTTATTTTTAAACATTTGACTAATATTATTACATATTATAACCTATATTGCAGACCATCATTAACAATGTCGTTTCGTGGTCTTACTCGGGATAAAGTTTGATATTAGTTACAATTATTTGTTAATGCGTTATTCATGATCAAAACTACTTGTCTTCAGCACCTGACTGTTGCTGTACAGAGGCGGTCTTTGTACAGGATACTGTACCATATATCCTCTGTTTGCCAAACGGACTGATTTATGGATGTTTTAATGTGAAATTAAATACAATGTCATTAATTCGATATGCTTTATATGTTATAACCAAATTATTGGTTCACAACTCAAATGGTAACAAACGCGTGCTTATTGTTTTATGTATGTCTGTGGATTTGGATTTACATGTTGAACGTCTGTGATATATTTGGTATGTCTTCTCGTGGAACTGTAATTATTTATTTTGATTAATATTGTAATAAAAGTTTAAACCGTTTAGTATGAGAGTATTTTGTGTTTTGTTCCAGTGTTATATGCCGTTTTTACATGATATTTCAGCTTTGTTCCGCGGCAGGCACGATTCTAATTAGTACCAACTTATCCTTCCACATGAAGTCGGTAATTTCTCTACATATGGAGGCAGTTTTTCCAGAACTGTATTCTAATAAGTACTAACTTACCCTTCTGTAAGAATCCGGCAACTCTTCCATATATGTAGGCAATTCCACATTTTTGTCAAATTTTCATTAAAGGGCCGGAATTCGAATCCAGATATCCGGGTAACAAGTCACGCAAACTAACCACTGCACCACGGTCGCACCTCAGTATTTTGTGTTTAAGAACGAGCCTAGAGTGGTATTTCACTCTAAGCATCTTTCAGACGGGTACTTCCAATTAAGCCTAACAGTCAGACGGTTTTGTTGGATACAGAACACGAAGATCTTGTAATGGACACTTGTACGTTGTCTATCTATGTAAAATGGCGACTAGCAATCAAATACTAGTAGATTATACCAAATCGTACATGCAAATGCACAAACAAAGAAGTTAACAGTCAAATCAACATCTTAGTGAAATATAACGCAATGCTACGACATCAATGGAAATTAACAATGTCCCTATCTAAATACAAAATATGACATTGGCACGACTGAATTTACGGGTAGTAGGGTATGCATAATTGTATGAACTTAAATAAAACACTCGGCCCATAGCTTGAAGCAGATGTTAGTATCACTCTATCATCATATGATTATTCGAATATGATTGATAAAATGTGATATATCTTTTCTGAAATATGTTCTTCTTCAATATCAGTATTTTACTAAGTATTTTTAGAAGGGAGTGTAGTCAGCCCAGGCACCATCTAATGGTCGAGACGAAATGGTGTATGTGTACAAATCAATGGTACTATCTAATAAATACATCCATATCTATTTGAAGCTAATTACAAAACTTCAATGATGAAATGATTAAGCGCGGCTCCAAAGTTCATATCTGTGTTGTCGGCGAGGCGATCAACCGTTTCGTCTGCTCATAGCTTATCAAGAAGTTTACCTAAGGGCTTTATTTTTTCTCTTTTTATAACATCTTACATAGCATCAGTTTCACTCAGCTTGTTATCAAAGTGTGTTTTCGCTGATTCTTCCTACTTCAGAAATCAAGCATTTTCAATTTCAAAGTGATTATTTCCGTACGTGAATGAAAAAATCAAATACACCAGACGTTGTTAACGCGTAGATCGCGACAGATTTAGAGTAACTAGTTTGAGTGTCGGCCATTTTCATCTTTACTGCGAAATCGCTAATAGCCATATTTGAGTTCTATTGCATTATCGTATAACTAAGTAACGCGGGTTATGCTGTGAATGATCGTTGATTAACTGATATACTATTATTTCATACGCGTTATTGATAATCCTTTCTGGATTGGAAATATATCACCTATAAATATGTAATCTCTCGCCATGGCGCCGAGACGCACTGCTCTCGATCCTCCAAACGCTTGATATTTGTGACGCCGTTCTTCAGTTAGGAGACAAAATTGTACTTGTTCAGGTACTTTAGAAAAGGATTCTACGCTTCGATTACGGGAAATAGGCCAGAAGAAATCTATAAGATCAATTCATGTCTGATGTTCCTCTTCGACTTTATCAGTATTTAGTTAAAATATTCAGTTTATAAATAAATTATTTTTAGCTCAATATTGAGCAAATTCCCGACGATTTTATTGCTTTTCTGATTTTTATAAATCATTTTGAGATTAAGAAATGTTTAGTCTTGATAAGATTATGATATAGTTAATCTTGAAGACGAAACAAGAGTGTCTGAAAAAGATCAATTGCTTATGGGTGGTAATAATAGCTTCAGTTTAGAGTAAACATACAGCAAAACAAAATATTAATGTTGGTCATGATAACCATTTTTAAGTACTATTATTTAGTACTGTGAAGAGAAACGCTCGTGCCTAACCAAACAACTTGGGACTACCTTTTTATTCACACCAGTTGAGCAGATTTCTAGTTGTGATAATGATATTACAGTCAATAGTTCAGATACAAGAAATTGCATGACGTCACTATTTGTTACATTATGTACGGCGGCATTCGAATACCGGAACTTGGAAATTCCGAACAGTTATGCCTTTGTCGTGCGCATCACCAGACTAAGGTATAACATCGCCTTTAACTTCATATTTCTACTTCAATGGCAATGATGTTCAAACATGACTGAATGTCTCCGTTAAGAAATTATCAAGCAACATAAACACAGACAACAAGGCTTGTGTACAGTTGTACTTATTACATATATTAGTTTATCGTACATGTATTTATATCTCGTTTAGGTGCATGACAATGTATAAACATTCATAATAATGATTGCACGATCGAAACACGTGCGCACATTGTTGCTCATAAACCCGTCTTACAGCAAGCGTTTAGCTATTATATTATACCATATTTGTATAGCCCTTTTTTCATGTAATTACACGTTCAAAAGTGTTGTACAATCACGATTAAAACAAGGTTAAACAATATGTAATGAATACAAACATGTTAGTCAAATGATATGGGTAAAATATATACAACTATGGACACATTTATAAGATAACAAATCCACCATTAATGTATGCAAACAAGTAAGGTACACAATAATTCTAAAATGTTTCAAGTCCGGTTGGCTTCGCAAGCTGTTTGGCCAGTCCACACGCGCATTACTCCACCAGCCGGTGTTCACTGTTCACTACGCAACCTATTGAATAAATTGAAATAAAAATTCTCAAAAATGTCAGTTGGGTTAACATTTAAGACGCGAGTAAAGTAACGTCACGTCTATATTTTGACGCACACAAGGCGTGAAATAAACGTGAGCCTACATAGGAAACATCGCAGTGAAAATGCTTTGTGTTTTGTACAACACTTTTATTACTCAATTTCACTTAATTTGATTCAAGTAGGAAACAAGGCAAAAAACATAGATACCCACATCAAATGGCATTATAACATCCATGGTAACCGATTGGCATCTTCTGGTCACCACGCCTTTACAACGGTTACTTACCTCGTCGCACCGACAAACCGTGGTGTGCCGGTAAGTGGGAATATACCCAGTAATTGGAGTTAATCAATTTACCTTGATATAAATTCAAAACTGGCAGGATATATATTATAGTCAGACAGATGTTCACAGACAATATAATAACGTTAAATTAACCAGTAATACGTTTCTATTACGCATACATTATTTCACTAACAAAGTGAGATTGCGTAAAATTAACTTATTTGGAGGAAGTTCCGGGCACTTTCGCAACTTGTTTCTCCCTCAATTCGATATGTGGTCGATGTCCCTGCCTCCTTTCAATATCTGGTCGATATTTCTCCCTCTATCAATATTTGATCAATAAAAAAGCTAAATAATGTGGACAAGTTGTGTGTTATAAGCATTTTATGTCAATCATTTACTAGTACATGTATGTTGCATCACAAATTATTTTTCTCAGACCGAGATAAGCAGACGAAGAACTCGTATTTTACATTAATGCACGTACATATATGTAAAGATCAACGTATATTCATTCATTTTCATTCGATGCTAGCATTTTAATTTCCCATTAATATAACAACATGCGCACTGCCGACAAGATCGACAATATCGTAACCTCGTTACGGAAAAGGGCCACTTAGTACTTATTCCACAATGACATTACAAACTTAGATTTGCCGTCACATAAAAAATATGAATGTTATCTTAATGTGTTGTTGTTGTTGTGCAAGTAATAAGCACAAATACTATTGAGTGGAGGGGCGTGGTTTGGTCAAGTTTTGATTTATCTCACTTGGTAGAGTAGTCAACCGTCAGTACAGAGAGGAATTTGGTTCAAATGTGCTGTTATATTTTCGGCGACAAAATCCACTGGTGGGTCATTCACCTCTAAAAGTTATCTGTTGATTGTTGAAGACCAAGTTCGCGCTTAGTGGTAATCTAAGGACATTGATCTGGTCAACATTATATCAGACACAATGTAACGGCTGAAAATGGTGTAAAACTAACACAAGCCAAGTTATAAGCATATAAATAACATGCTGCCAAACCTGTTAACAAAGGCCACCCTTGTGAAGGACTTAAAATGATCTTTATTGACAGGTGGTCTTTATTCCGAGGTCATTTTGTTCCAAAGAATGAATGACTGTTTTTAATGACAAGCATTCACAGGGTGGCCTTTATTTGGAGGTGACCGCTAACACAGGTTTGATTGCACGTAATAACAAATCATGTCAGAAATTGATTTATTAGAAATCGATTGGCAAACACGTTCTTCCCATGCAGCTTCAATAATTATAAATTAACGTCGACAATTAGTTTTGTTGCTAACGAATTCACAGGAGCATTATTATGAGATATTGTGAACACTTGGTTAACGCCCCACTTACGAAGTTCGAACCAATGTCCTGCGGATACATGGCGTCTGGCGTCCTATTTCGTAACAAACGTCTCCACGAACATAGGTTTTGTGCACTGTCCTGGCATACAGTAGTGTGTAAAATAAAAATAAATCATTAGATGTGGTAGAGAGACTATAGGATCAAAAGCTGATTTCTTCAAACGTGGTCAAGTTAGTACAACTGATAGTAAAATAATTATTTTCGGTCAGTGAAATAGATCATAGAAAGACGTAATCGTTTCTATACATGTGGTCAAGCTAGTACAACTTTTATATCATGATCAAAGTATGTCTTAAATTCTATACACAATTAACTACAATGATTGCGCAGCATTCCAAGACATCAGGATCAGATGAACCGAGTCAACATTTGATAAAATACAAGATACACAGCGATGCTCAACTATGGGGTATCGACTCAGTGACGTCAAATTAACCATACACACTAAATGGGATGGATAGACTTAATAGAGTCTTAGTTAATCCTGATTACTCACACGAGCATGTAAATAGATTAATTAATTACATGTTATCTTAGAATTATAAAACGTTATCACTGGAGTCAGGAGCCTATATATTTAATCATTTAAGTCCGATGAGCTTTTAAGGAGAGTGACTAGGCAAATACGTTTCAGAGGTAGCAAGAATCTTAATTAACCTATATACTAGTAAAGCATCATCGTTTTTCTATGACGACGGAAGGCTTTTTGAGTTGCTCTGTCTAATTGTTGATGATCTGATCAGTTCTAACTGCGCATCCCTTGCTGACAATGATTAAGTTTCGGTAAAGCGATATATCGTTATATCGCGATTTCTTTTACCATAATTATGTGGTACGGTCATCGTATCTTATGGTATCGTTTCGATCATTATCGATATTTATCTATACGTTTTAAAGCATGTTTTAAAATTGTATTTCGACAAATTAGAGATAACAGAAAATCACCATTACCTAATGAAGAAAAGCTGTAGCATTTAAGAGACAATTCAGAGCAGAAATACTAACAGAAGTGAGTGTAATATTGAACTTCTCTTTGCAGTAAAACAATTTGGAAAAATTAAAAACGTTTGTAAGTAGTCAATAAAGGATATTGAATCACTGAATCGCGGTACTTAAAGGTCTATAATTTAACACATATCGATATGTGTATTTTATCTTAAGAACATAAATGATTCACAGTTTTTATAATAGCAAGATATGATATTTGTTTCAAATCACTGCAATAGACTTTTTACAGTGGTTTTATTTAAGTATATGATAATAATTTAAGTTCTAAATCTATAAATTGGTAAAACTTGATATGACCAGTCAGCAAGTCACAATACATTAAACTTGTACTAGCACACTGTATTAAATATCAAATTCCCTAGAACAAAATCTTTGTGATAAATTCGAACATAATGGGTACGCGCGAGAGAGAGAGAGAGGGAGGGAGGGAGAGAGAGAGAGAAGGGGAGGGAGGGAGGGAGGGAGAGGGGGGGGGGGGGGAGGGGGAGAGAGAGGGGGGGGGAGAGAGAAAGAGAAAGACCTGCATGCACCAGCATGGAATATTTACCCTTGATTTGATAATTCTAAGATTATCTTATATAAACAACCATGTTTGAAGATGCTTAACAACTTACAATAAACGACAGAAATTTTTCATACACAACAGTCAGTATTTCATAGATTCAGGGACACTACGATTCAGAAAAAATCTTCAAAAAAAAACAATGCTGACATCCGAAACATCCTGTATCTAATAAGTAAACTACATAATCATATTAAATTAAAACTAGTAATACCGACCGAGAAAATAATGATTTTTCTAGATGGAATACAACCTCAGTTTCTATAAATATAAACATGATTAGAAGGACCGTTGTTCATTGACTCACATCTTGTAAGTACATAGAAATGAATATATCTTGTTAACCTCGTTTGTTATAGAAAAATATCTTAATTTAAGACTAGAATTATCAATTATAAAGCTATAACCCCAGCATAAGGTGCGTGGTATCGCCATTTAATTTATATTCTTGGATATTTCAGTCAGTGCCGGGATTTCTCAGGCTTGTTTCGTAAATCTTGTTTCAAGTGATTTGAACCCATTTCGTGTCTTTTTAAGCTTCCAAATAGATCATCCATGGACTTATTTACAAATCTATGAGCTCGTAAATCTTTGAAAGTATATAAATAGATTTCGACAAAGTTTGTTAATTTTATTGCCAACATTGGTTTCCGCCTCATGTCGCGGACGTATGATAAACATTAGTTTTGATGAATGTGTAAATAATAGAAATGTTAAAAATACTAAAAGTAATAAAATGAACGTGTTATAGACCCTCGCTTCAGTATAACGTCTTTGATTTTACAAGTAATTTGATTAAAGTTTATCAACCATAATGCATACTAATACAATTCTATAATTCGTAAATCTATTTTTGTATACTCACATCTAATGTCATAATTACCCATTGTTTAATAATGTTATAGTAGTTTTGTGGCATCTAACTACGGCTCGTCTATAAGCTTACTAAGCAATTAACGTTTAAAGGGAGAGAAGTCAAATTGGATTCAATAATAGGTTGTTAGAGTTATTTCCCTTCCTTTATATATTATGCGCTGAAAAAAGCAACCGTCTTACTCTTAGCACATGAAATCAGTAAAAAATAAAGGCATTTTGTATTAATTTACATAGTGTGATTGTAAATCATTTCATTGCTTGGAACATGAAAATCGGGTTTTAGTCTTAAGTCCAAGTGTTGTCATCAAGAGTATGGTCATTTGTCACAGACACAAGGCACGTTAAAAGTTTCGAAATATATTTTAGTGTGATTATTAATATTAAATGAGAATTATTCGATCACATTATGTCCAAGATATCAATTCTGTACCGTTACGACAGTAGATGCGCATCACATTGTGCTACAATCAAATAAAACTATTTTATTTTAACGCGCATTATGTCGCACGAAGTCATCGTTTTAGTATAGCATGATAACTTGTTGTTTTCGGGTAATTCTCTAAGTATAGCATGATAACTTGTTGTTTTCGGGTAATTCTCTAAGTATAGAATGATTACTTGTTGTTTTCGGGTAATTCTCTAAGTATAGAATGATTACTTGTTGTTTTCGGGTAATTCTTTTAGTATAGAATGATTACTTGTTGTTTTCGGGTAATTCTTTTAGTATAGAATGATTACTTGTTGTTTTCGGGTAATTCTTTTAGTATAGAATGATTACTTGTTGTTTTCGGGTAATTCTCTAAGTATAGAATGATTACTTGTTGTTTTCGGGTAATTCTTTTAGTATAGAATGATTACTTGTTGTTTTCGGGTAATTCTTTTAGTATAGCATGATAACTTGTTGTTTTCGGGTAATTCTCTAAGTATAGAATGATTACTTGTTGTTTTCGGGTAATTCTTTTAGTATAGAATGATTACTTGTTGTTTTCGGGTAATTCTTTTAGTATAGCATGATAACTTTTGTTTTCGGGTAATTCTTTTAATATAGAATGATTACTTGTTGTTTTCGGGTAATTCTTTTAGTATAGAATGATTACTTGTTGTTTTCGGGTAATTCTTTTAGTATAGAATGATTACTTGTTGTTTTCGGGTAATTCTCTAAGTATAGAATGATTACTTGTTGTTTTCGGGTAATTCTTTTAGTATAGAATGATTACCTGTTGTTTTCGGGTAATTCTTTTAGTATAGCATGATAACTTTTGTTTTCGGGTAATTCTTTTAGTATAGAATGATTACTTGTTGTTTTCGAGTAATTCTCTAAGTATAGAATGATTACTTGTTGTTTTCGGGTAATTCTCTAAGTATAGAATGATTACTTGTTGTTTTCGGGTAATTCTCTAAGTATAGAATGATTACTTGTTGTTTTCGGGTAATTCTTTTAGTATAGAAGGATTACTTGTTGTTTTCGGGTAATTCTTTTAGTATAGAATGATTACTTGTTGTTTTCGAGTAATTCTCTAAGTATAGAATGATTACTTGTTGTTTTCGGGTAATTCTTTTAGTATAGAATGATTACTTGTTGTTTTCGGGTAATTCTTTTAGTATAGAATGATTACTTGTTGTTTTCGAGTAATTCTCTAAGTATAGAATGATAACTTGTTGTTTTCGGGTAATTCTTTTAGTATAGAATGATTACTTGTTGTTTTCGAGTAATTCTCTAAGTATAGAATGATAACTTGTTGTTTTCGGGTAATTCTTTTAGTATAGAATGATTACTTGTTGTTTTCGGGTAATTCTCTAAGTATAGAATGATAACTTGTTGTTTTCGGGTAATTCTTTTAGTATAGAATGATTACTTGTTGTTTTCGAGTAATTCTCTAAGTATAGCATGATAACTTGCTGTTTTCGGGTAATTCTTTTAGTATAGAATGATTACTTGTTGTTTTCGAGTAATTCTCTAAGTATAGAATGATTACTTGTTGTTTTCGGGTAATTCTTTTAGTATAGAATGATTACTTGTTGTTTTCGGGTAATTCTTTTAGTATAGAATGATTACTTGTTGTTTTCGAGTAATTCTCTAAGTATAGAATGATAACTTGTTGTTTTCGGGTAATTCTTTTAGTATAGAATGATTACTTGTTGTTTTCGAGTAATTCTCTAAGTATAGCATGATAACTTGCTGTTTTCGGGTAATTCTTTTAGTATAGAATGATTACTTTTTGTTTTCGAGTAATTCTCTAAGTAAAGAATGATTACTTGTTGTTTTCGGGTAATTCTTTTAGTATAGAATGATTACTTGTTGTTTTCGAGTAACTCTCTAAGTAAAGAATGATTACTTGTTGTTTTCGGGTAATTCTTTTAGTATAGAATGATTACTTGTTGTTTTCGAGTAATTCTCTAAGTATAGAATGATTACTTGTTGTTTTCGGGTAATTCTTTTAGTATAGAATGATTACTTGTTGTTTTCGGGTAATTCTTTTAGTATAGAATGAATACTTGTTGTTTTCGAGTAATTCTCTAAGTATAGCATGATAACTTGCTGTTTTCGGGTAATTCTTTTAGTATAGAATGATTACTTTTTGTTTTCGAGTAATTCTCTAAGTAAAGAATGATTACTTGTTGTTTTCGGGTAATTCTTTTAGTATAGAATGATTACTTGTTGTTTTCGAGTAATTCTCTAAGTATAGAATGATAACTTGTTGTTTTCGGGTAATTCTTTTAGTATAGAATGATAACTTGTTGTTTTCGGGTAATTCTTTTAGTATAGAATGATTACTTGTTGTTTTCGGGTAATTCTTTTAGTATAGAATGAATACTTGTTGTTTTCGAGTAATTCTCTAAGTATAGCATGATAACTTGCTGTTTTCGGGTAATTCTTTTAGTATAGAATGATTACTTGTTGTTTTCGAGTAATTCTCTAAGTAAAGAATGATTACTTGTTGTTTTCGGGTAATTCTTTTAGTATAGAATGATTACTTGTTGTTTTCGAGTAATTCTCTAAGTATAGAATGATAACTTGTTGTTTTCGGGTAATTCTTTTAGTATAGAATGATTACTTGTTGTTTTCGAGTAATTCTCTAAGTATAGAATGATTACTTGTTGTTTTCGGGTAATTCTCTAAGTATAGAATGATTACTTGTTGTTTTCGGGTAATTCTTTTAGTATAGAATGATAACTTGTTGATGGTGGTCATTGTTTTGAGTTTTTCATTTCCAAATACATTCAACAGACTTTATGACTTGAAGTAAACTACTTTTGCTGAATGATTTGATTTGATTTTATATAATGCGTTCGAACATCAACCCTGATGTGCTTAATACGCTGCATATCCCGGTACCTTTGTTAGATACATGTAATAAATTTTAAGACTGATATGTCGATATATTGGGTGTGAATATTATATTTCCTTACATACTTAAGTCTACGTATAGTATTTATATTGTTTATATATTGTCTTAACAATTATCCACCCTTCTGTTTCACTCAACATACGGTCAAGTAGTTTTCTGTAAAGATTAGTGTCCATAACACATCATTGACCACACTAGAAGTAGCCCTCATTACCCGTCGTGATCTAACGTCTCATTTAATCTCAGAGTCTTGTCATGTTTGAAATAGTTTGAATAGGATTATTTTGTATTTTAATATATAATTCGGACCAAAGGAGTTAAAATGCGGTAATAAAATGAACTGTTTAATATTAGCAGTGTGAAACTTAACACCAAGCCACTGACTGTAATAGTAAGGGATTGCTGATCGCTGATCGCAATTTTGCCAACGTCATGCCAGTAATAACTTAATGCCAATGTTGGGGTTTAGGAATTAAAAATGCTATTATGAAATTAGTCTTACATTAATGCGTGCGTTAATATGAATACCTTGGAGTCTAATGTTGATCTTTTAGCTCAATGTATACATTTTCACCATGAAGTCATCAGTTTTTATTGAAAACCATTCATTAATATGATATAATTAAATGAACAATAGCTTATCGCGACAATAATACGCGCTGATTGACTATGTGTCTAGATTCATTGCGGTTAGAGTTTTGTCATTCCAAAGAAACATTAACTAGCATTACTAGATACGAGGTTATGTACGTAACTATAGTCAGTGAACAAGTTTATACAAAGGTCTTTGAAATACGGCCGTGTAGAAATTCAGATTTTTTTTAAATTTCACGAATGTTGTGGAAATAACAATACGATTACTTGAATTCATAGCGTGATACAATCACACTAAACATCCATCTATTTGAATTCTCTTCATCGTTTATTCACAATAATGTAAAACTACACCAAGTACCGAAAAACCCCGGGTCCCAAAAAGCCCCTATTTTAAAATTAACTCAAATGTCAAATTGGATAATAATTATGAAGCATTTTACGATAATGATGTTTCTGAATGATTATCATTGGCTTTGAATAGTAATAGCTATTTCATATAAAATTCGAGACCTAACGCATGTAATAAGTATTGTTGTATCGTAATTATGTTAACATAATTGAATCACAATCAATTAAATATGATTTTATTAAAGATCATATGTCGTAATTATGATCAAGTCTGATTTCCATTTCATTTAATGGGAGAACAAACTTGTATGCGAAAAAGGGGTCGGCGCGTACATTTTTCCGAAAATTGTCCCACAATCTTGACCTAAATCATTTCACTTATTGTCAGAACAGAATGAGGACATGGTATGTTGTTCAATGAATGTTGTTACAGATTATACAAAACATAACACAACTTTCACTCCATTGATCTGTGGTATAGCAGTAACGCACTCGACTACTAAACGAAAAGTCATGGGTTCGATTCTCGACTCCGCCTTTCGAATTTCTCAGGGATGCTTTTTTCAGTGCCCCAATCATGCAAACTAGAAAAAGGCGAGGAGTGTGTCGGTGCTTTACACCGAGCACAAAAGAGTAGGGATCCTCTCCGCTCTATCTGGGGCGGCTCTGAAATGAACAAAGCTATCGAATGGGCGTAAAACGACAGAGGATTAAATACACCGCCGAATCATAACTTTACACTGTAATAGTGTGACTCGGTTCAACTTTCTGAGTTGGCTAATATTTTATTATATAGACCAATAAAACACGGAAGTATTTTATGAGGGACTCATAAACAACCATGTATGTACATTGAATTAAAATTTGACATTTACATGGAAAAACATTTATAAAAAATATCCATTACGTCGCTAATTAATCTCCCAAACACGCTATAAACTGTCCGTTCGTTTGAAGTACCGACTGTACGGCGCGGACATCTTTTAACAACGTGGTGATATTACTGCATCATAATTCAAACTCCTCGGCTATATATCAAATCATCTGTTCATGATAAATTGAAGTAAAACGTAAAAATTGACGTTAGTTACGGCCGGGCAAAACTATGATAAATTTGCGGAAGTACGAGCACTATATGCATTGTCTGAAGTCAGTAAACCCTTGGTGAAACTAGAATAATAAACTAACATATTCATGATGACTTAGATAAAGATTTCAAGTTTAAACAAAGTCAGGGCGCATTTATCTACAACCAACCGGTTGTAGCCTCGAACTGACTTACAACTATCTGGGTTCGTTGACTTTTAAAACAATAAATGACAAGTAAAAGTCCCCAAGAGGATCCGTGAATCACACGACCTGATAACAATTAATAAATGGGACAATTAAGTCATTTCTACAAGACAAAGATTGTATTTTTGCCTGTCATTGTCTGCAATGCGTTAGTTCCTATACCGACCTTTTCAAGAGCGACAACTTGGAACATTTCATGTACTAAGAAAATGAACAAAACCACCTTCCTGGATACAGTAGAACCAAACAGAACGAATTATTATTTATTTATTCGGATTTAACGCCATTTTCAACATTATTTCAGACATGTCGTAGCAGGCAGTTATCCTAACCAGCATTCCTGGACCTCATTTAAGCCTTAACCAGTACTAACCACATTATACCCACATGCTACTGCCAAGCTACCCCACATAATTCAGAGGTGGGAGACAATTTAACATAGGATGTAGAACAGAACGTTTATTGAATAGATTTTTAACTCACGTATATAGTATTGTAGAACACGGCTATACTGTACTTGGACACAGTAAAGAGTTGTTTATAATCAAGTGAATCATTTTCCCAGCCAAAACACCTTCTATTGTCTTAATGGATGTATTGAAATATGAGTATAGTGAAGTAATTATTCGGTCCCCATGCACCAAAGAAATCAGATGAAACAGCAATAAAAGCGATGCTGGAAAAGGTAGTGGTAGGCCTATTGATTTTATATTATTTTCTATTTCATTTAACTAGTAGGTTGTCTGGTTAATAATCATAAGTGTGATATAAATTATCAGAACAGAACAGAACATACATAGATTAAAGAGTTCAAGTACAATATTTATCTACTATACTGGCCCCTTTTGGTCCCATTACATGAATTTCTTTTGCTGTTCACCAAAGGTTCTGCGGGGTCGTTCCTGAAGTACTCACAGACGCTTGTTTAGAAAAAAATACCCCACCCACCACGTTCGCTCTTTTGACTACCATACGTACATGTATGTACGTATGGTAGTCAAAAGAGCGAACGTGGTGGGTGGGGTATTTTTTTCTAAACAAGCGTCTGTGGAAGTACTAATTACTGTTATAAAAACATAGACTGGAGTTCAAAGAAGCACTTATACATTTACATTGAAATACACCGTAAAACCGTTATAAATATAATTAGGACCTCTGATGTGACCAAACGAAAACGATTTTCATGTCAATTTTTTCCTTTCAAACTGAAATACAGATAAAGTATGTTTGCCTTTTTCAGAGGATTTTACGATGTTCTTCAAACGATATTTCAGTTATACACGGCGGCAGATTCACCTAACCAGTTTTCTGGACTCTACTCTAACCAGTACTTGCTTACTCTTCCATTAGGAGCTGGCAACCTCTCCTCCGTAAATGAAAAAAAAAGATTTTTTATTTCAATGAATGGGATAATCTTCCACAACCGTGATTGGAACCCGGATCGCCTGTTAACAAGTCCGGTTCACCAACCCCTGGATCATGGCCTCTGTTACTAGAAACCGGCCTGATACGTGTTCGCTTAAATGAAGTGGTCGTAATTATTGTGTTTAATTGAAAATGATACGACGGTAGTACGAAGTATGATTTGTGGTTGATGACCAATGATTTTCATACAATAAATAGTTATGTGTAAGAATTCGATATACATTTTTTGTATTGTGTTGATTTCATACCCAAACAAGCCGTAAATAATAAACAATCAGGTAACAGGTTTAAAACAATGAATAATGACATGATTACACGTTTATATTTCATTCCAGCAATACGTCATACATGGACATATTAATGAATGTATTATAATGATTTAATAATGATTCATGTTTTAATTATAATTTATAATTATCATACATCATACAAGTCTATTCGATCAAAGAAGTCGCGGTCCAGGATATGCGCTGCCTAAATAAATAATCCCTATTTCAATTCTTGTACAGTTCAGCAGAATTCAAACTATATAATTTTGTTTCTTACGAAAGTATCAAATATCTATTTAGTTGTTTCGAAAGTCAAATCTTCTAACATGACGAGTGATTGTTTTTGTTTTTAAATCGATTGATATGGTACGATTTATTCATCTTTTGATTAGTCAGTCAAAGTTAATATTCTACTTTAACTATTTTTGATTGGTTTACGAAATTTCACAGGATTGGTTCTTAATTACCTACGAATTGAATCCAAAAAACGCTAAGTAAACGTATACTTGTCGCAAATGACACACTTCAACTTAAAACTACGTTCACCTTCTGCGTTAGTTCAAACTTCATGGATGTGAATTTATTTTTTTACATTCTGGCTCCCACGATATGTAACATGAACCATTGTTTTACACAAGACATTACGTAGTACATGCAACATGATAAGCTTATGGTTTTATTCATGTATTGTGGTTTATATATCATTAATGTCCATGTTTTGATTATAACAACAGTCGTGGTACAGTGATGAAAAAATGATTGGTCATAGTTAATTGTGTTCCGAATTACTAATAAATAAAACAATAAAACATTGTAGTGGTTACTTTTAATGTTGGGGTAAGTTGGGTTTAATTACATCTCGAACAAATTATTACAAATGTGTAATAAATCCGCAATTTCACGAAGTATACGTATATTAAAGTTTTACAAGCGCATGTTTTATGTTCGTCAAAGGTAATAATTTAACTCTTCAAAATATGATTTATCCTATAGTATCAACATAAATATTAGAACATTATTGCTTAATTAGCATTTTCGTTGGTAAAACCGACCATTAAAAAATATGGTGTTATGACGCAATTTCTCACATAATGCGTAAATACTTTATGTTTCTGGTTACACAGTCTATCTTATTTCCTCACAACCAGATACTTTTTATTTGGCCCGGAGAATTGCACACTGGTTTCTCATGTTTTAATCTTGAGTTCAAGGGCTAAAATCCCCTAACTACTACCATATTAATAAAGAGCGTGTACATGTAACTAGAACATGCTTAACGCCTAATATAGTGGGCCCTCGTTACAAGGTATCACAAGACGAGATTACTTGTGAGCATTTAGAATTGTTTGACTTTGCAGTGTTTATTCCGTTTCCTCTCCGCATTCAGCCAAAAGCCGCATGTGGTATTTTTTGTGATACGTTTTTTTAATAAAACATCGACGCTTTTTCATGCAAAAATAATTTACTATAAAACTGCACCTAAAAGCACACAATGCACAAAGTTTTTAAAACCTTTGTAGAGTGTTTGTTAAGGGAGAACATCACTTGAGTTATAAGAAGAAGTACATTCAGCGCTTTGATTTCAAAGGAGCTCTATTATTCCAGACAAAACGGGTAAATAATAAATTTCCCCAAATGGTGGCAAAACATCCGGGAACTTATGGAATGGTTATTTTATGTCTTGGTGCTCCACAACACGCTGAAATGTGGCTAATTAATCTTTAGTGTAAACAGGACATTAACATTAGTGTTAGAAAATGTATCACATCCAACTGGCGTTATCTCTTGTCAGGTTATTTTGTTTGTCACCATTTTATCTAGAGCCATCGTCGAGCGTCAAGCAAAGAGGACAAGATTCCAGCGTGCGCATTTTGTTGTCCAGACATTTGAAAGAACAAAAACAGACTGTGAGAGTGATTACTCACCTTAATAGTACATTGCCATGGTGTATTGTTATTAATGATCTGGACCAACACACCATATTCCGTGAGAAGGTCAACAGATGATCTCTGTCATATCATAATAAACTTAAATATTACGACCACCTTAGACATCAAAGAAAAATAGTTTTGAAATGTATATGTTTTCAGTCCCACAAATTTTAAATATAGAGGAACGGGTTGTGGAGGTGTATCGGTGAAGCCCATCTATAGATTCGGGATAGACTATGGATAATTTTAAACGACGAGTCGAGGTTATAATGTTGGTCGCAACTCAGCGATACAGGAATTATTTTGAATTTATTGAGTTCGTTTACTTGTTTCACGCCCCTTTTTAACAGAGTCTGGTGAGGCGGACAGTTAACCTAACCATCGTTCCTGGGAAGAACCAGTACTAGACTCCCATCCTCCGTAAGCAATTGTCTGCTTTCTCACATAAAGAGACATGGTAAGTAGCTGGGCTCGAACCAACGTCCCTCTATCAGTGAGAGATTACAGTGATATGAAGTCAGGTACCTAAATCACTCAACCACGGAAGCGGGTCGGAATTGATTGAGACGCCCGTTCAATGAAACAAACATTTAGATGTCAAATGCGCTCAGTAATCTGCGAGTACACATACTGGCAACCTCTTGTTGAGTCATTCTTTACCTTTAAGTTAGTAATTCAACAAAAATACTAAATGTTGATGTATAATCAACCGCACATATAGTTATTCATTCACATGTAATCAAAAGTTACATGTGAACTTGTGCGAACCTATGATGACTGATAAATAAATTTGACCGAGATTTACATCACACCACAAGGTGTACGTGTTAAAAAATAACCTTAGACCATAAGCTTAAACATTACAAGTACATTGCCCATTCCTGTAACTCAATTATTGTTTCTGATACAAAATGACCGACCTACCGCATATGATCAACATCTACCAACGAGTGATTTCTTTCGCTTGGTCACACAAGATGTATATTGCCTCGACCGATTTTTTTTTGGAGTATATTTTCCTCGAAAATTGAATGATAACATTGGCTGTTTATCTAAACTTGAATTGCGGTTACCCAAACTTGCAACCTATTTTCAATGTGTATCATTCTCATAACCTTGGATTTACGTAAATCCTCCAAACCAAAATAGAAACTTCATATTGCACGTATTAGTTTCATGCAAACCTTCTTCCCGATCCTCACCTTTGTCTGATATGTGTCGCTTCCAAACATGTACAGCTCAGTCCTATTGTTTGTGATGTCGAAGGTTCCAGACCTGGACTTTCTGATTCTCTTAACATGCTTCTTGGCGTAACGTCACGTGTGTTAAAACTAAAAAGTATATACATGGACATGTATGTTAATAATACTAGTGACACGGACCTTACTGTTTAACGTGTCAATTCAAAATAATTTAAAGGTTGACTCGATTATCAGATGAATATATTTGCCACGAAATCAAATAAAGAAAACTATAAAATTCTTTATCCATTTTGCAGACTTCTTATTCTACATCGATGCTCTTACCGTGTCCTCCCCCCCCCCCCCCAACTAATACATACACTGTTATTGTAACCCGTAGGTCTTGGTTTGTACCCCGTTCTCGGCAGGTCTACCCTTCTATTTTAAACGTTTTCAACATTTGAGAAGAAACTGTCGGCTTCTTGCCTAAGGGTAAGTAAGTATTGGTTCGTATTAAGATTAGTTAAGTGAACCGGCCACCAAATACAGCTGGTATGATGTTGAAAATAGCGTTAAACTATGGTGGCTGATTTATGCCATGTCGTATTTTCGCTTTTTCGCCACAACAAAGCAATAATGCGAAAAAGCGAAAATACGACAAAGTTGACTTGTCGTATCTTTGCATTGTTGCATTTTCGCATTGTCGTGGCGAAAAAGCGAACATACGACAGATGAAGGGCAACAATACGACACCACAAAATGTGTCGTGTTTTCGCCTTACATCTGTCGTATCTTTGCTTTTTCGTGGCGAAAATGTAACAATGCAAAACACGACAGTCAAGATACGAAGTCAACTTTGTCGTATTTTCGCTTTGTTGTGGCGAAAAGCGAAAATACGACATGGCATAAATCAGCCACCATATTAAACCCACGTAAACAATCAAACAATCTTCTAACATAAATGTATACAGAAACCATTTAATTCACACGATTAGATGGACCAATGATTCAAATCAAACACAGTAAAATCAAAACTTGATTTATTCATTAGATTGATAATTGGGGCCGTTATTTATTAAATACATTTTGTGTGTTGACTAATAATTAAACATTGGTTGACATTATGTGTGTCATCGGTGGCATGTATGTACTTAGCAATAATTGGCTCTTGGCACTGAAAGGTACAACCTTCTGACTTGTACAAACAAGATCATGCTGGACTGGGGGAAAGTTGAATGTCCGATCGGTTAGATATGTTCCACGATGTATGTCGACCTCTTGCTGGAGACATATCATAATCTAACTAAAAATTTGATCATTTAATTGTCTAAAGTCATGAATGAATATGTAACATTATCGTATTATGTCTAGATTGAGGTAAATTATTATGTAGATTAAAACAGGATCGCTATATTGTAATATAGTGTCACTGATTAAAGTTAGGATACTGAACCAAGACGATGTAAATGTTCAAATTGTATACTAATAAGATCAGTACATGTAAATAAACAGTAGAACCTTCCTTATTCAAATGTGTTCGGACTGTCAAAAACTTTTCAGATTAGAGAAATTTCCGGTTTAGAAAGGTTCAGAATAACCAAGTGTTTTTATTAAAATACATATAAATAAAAAATCGGGGCCGGAGCTAACGTGTTCAGTTTAGAAATGTTGACGTGTAGATTGTTTATCATAACAATTAACAGTCTCGTGCTCGATCTGTAGGCCTGTCTGGGCGGACTCTGCAAACCTACGTTTCGAACTGCGACCTCGGACAATCAATCCCCGGTGATACGAGATGATCTGAAATTATGTATTTTAATATTGATCAACTCTATCTTGAGAAAGGAACTACAAATGTACATTTATATCTCGGAGACTGTTCTTGTGTTTAATAACCTCTATATCATCATTCCTAACTGAATTATCTAAAATCTATTAATGGTACGAGACCTATGATTCGAGTCACTGTTGCTACCAAGGACTATCGAACTGTTATAACATTTTTTGCTAATTTGTTATTACAAGATGACAAAGCATTTGTAAGAGAACTACTTCTAGCAACACATAAAGATGAAGCGATAACATTTTATTTTTAAACTACATACTGATGAATACAAAGTCCATACAAAATGATATTATGGCTCATTAGTTATATAAATTAGCGGGAAATAAATGAATGGGGTAAGACCCAAGTTCCAATAAAGCTTCGTTTGTTCGACGTGCGTTACGTTGCAAAATGGTGCATTTTTGTTACACGTTTTGCAAGTCATCGCAAATTCTTCCTCTGAATAATTGTTTTTTTTTCTCCTACAAAATCAAAACTTATATCATGCTAAGTGATCCTATTCATCAAAATGATTCAAGTCGATCGAAACGATTTGAACAGAATATAACACTTTTAGTGTTTTTTTGTCTTTCTCAATTAAATTGGTCATATCCATCAAATAATAATTTCTAAAGTTACTTTATATATAACACTATATGATGAGTCATCGCCGTTTTCGTTCGCTTCGTAATAGTCACTTGAACGCATCATTTGAATTTGATTATTTCGACACTTTGACAAAGTGAGATTGTTTAAAAATACTGTCAGATAATCAATAATATATGGAAAACTAATGTAACAAAGATATAACACTTTATATATAAGCAATAAAAACAGGACCGCAATCATTTACAATCTCCAGAACAAATTTGACAAAAGTGTTATGACGAATCAAGAAAGCGAAATGCCTCTTGAATAACGCCTGTCAAATCTTCAAATAAAGTTGTAAACACTACAATAAAGAGGATTAATTTAAGAAGTTTAGTTGTCGGTAAACTTTACTTTTAAATTATTCAGCCACATGGAGCTAAATCCATATAATCTCATTAATATCAAATGACGAAGCGAATTGAATTGTGCCCTGTTTGGAATCTCTTGTCCCCGTGTGACACAGAGCTAAGCTACAGCCAAGAAAAGTCTATAAATTAGAAGCCTCAATAAAAACTTCAGGCCTACCTCGCGAGATTACTTTTGTCTGTACCGTCTAGAAACTCAATTCAATGTTTAGTTGGTGAAATGTGTCTCATTAAATTTTGAACGAAAATAGATTTACCACACGCACACAGGCCTAGTGTGTGACGTCCGTAATCTTTAATAGTAAAATACGTTACACATGTAACATTATAAAAGGAAGATTTGTTGCATTGTAGATGAAATTAAAACTTCAAGGTGGTAATTGTTAAACACAGGAGTCACAGCCAATATTTGGAGTTGCCTTGAAGCATTAACAATATATTTTGTTGTAAGCCTGTTACTGTTCGGAGTAATTAATCCTTTTGTAACATAAGAAACATGTGTCACGAATACATGCAACGCGTCGACCACATGGTAAGAAGGGAAAACTTTACAAGTGTAATCAAATGACACGAGGGGGAGACAGAATGTAGACTTGTATCAGTACTAACTGAAATCAGAGGAGATCCTTTGGGCTCCTATTGTTGTGATTCAAACAAAGAAATAAATGTTGGTGTATCGAAATTGTAATCAAATAAGATAAAAGGAATGAATGCTAGTACAATAGTTTTAGACTTGCGTATAGCGAGATCAAACAAATAGATGCGTATATAGGAACCTGCCTTCATACAGTTGGTCCGATGCATGGCGGTTATGATATACAGTCAAACTTGTGTGAACGGTCAGATCCGGTTAAAGGACATCCTGTGAATAAAGGCCACAATTCGTCTTTCCCAAGAGTGGCATTCGTTCGCAGGTTTGACTGAATATAGCTTTATTGATAATAAAGGCCTTATGCCAATGATATTTGATTACATATACATGTACAAATGACGTGTATCAAGTAATATAATTATTTAATATTAAAACTGCAAAGATAATTAAAAAACACAATATTGCGCAAGACGTTACAAGAGGTTAACCCGACACTACTTTAACAAGAAAAAAATGCTTATATGAAAAATGTTTTTCTTAATAAACTTGAGAATTATCACGGTTCTCAATCTCATTGTCTTACTCATTTTTACGTCGTAAATAATCTGTGTCTTTGCAAAATGTTGTTTACGTATTATATATATTTTAAATCCCGGGTCAATAATATCTTGCACCTTTAAATTTAAATTAGCTTGTACTTTAAAATAAAAATCGTTATTTAACGATTTATTTGGGATATTGCAAAAAGAAAACTATCTAAGTTTGGGGAACTTTATTTTTTAAGACTGATATAATTCGAATTGGAAATTAATGCAGTATGCAGTAAAAGGCACTGGCATGAAATCTTAAAATAATCCTTCAAAGCATAAAATGACAGAACTTTAAAAAAGTTGCTTGTTTAGTCAAGTCTCATAGACAATCAATTTATCCACTTTATAAGATGGTAAAACTGGGCCTCTGTGATTGAAGTAAAATTCAATACCATCCTATCACCACAGCGATTTCGAATCCCATCTCTGACACAGACACATTTCTCATGTGAAAAGCTGTCCAGCTAGCATTCGGAAGGTGATTGGTTCTGTCCAAATGAACGCTCACAAGTGTCTTCCTCCATTGTTAAATGACCTTGACTGTCGGTACACCGTTAAACCATAGGGAAATATATATCTAACATTTATCAAAACTGCAAAGTCTGCAATTTATACTTATACAACACGTGGTACTACTTTTCAACACGGATGAGAGGCGTTACTCTTTTGTCGCTTCAAAATGTGGTATATACCTATAGGAACTCCGTTCCTAATAAAGCGGTAAAAGCTCGCTAAGACCAACCTGGTACGGACAAAAGAAAAATAACGCTTGAGTATAAATTTTGTAATTTAACTTTGGGTTAGCGCTTCTGTCAGTCGGTGGTTATTGTAGTCGTGTTATCTTTTGATTTGAATGAGTCATCTTTTAATAAATTTGTCTACAATTTAGTCGTGAACTCTTATCAATATTGTACTGTCTGCAAACTTCTATCTAATTGTTTCGTCATAAGAAGTCGCATTAAATGTGCTACCGCAGCACAGATTAATAAACCAAAATAACGTGTATTTATTTGTTTGTTTACTCGTAGAGGATGACAATATTTGTAATTTAGCCTACCATGCACGTAAACTTCTTCATTTCATTAAGAAGGTTTCAGTAAACAAGCTGTATGAAATGCAACGTTAAGACTTAAACTTCACAATAACAAATAGCTTATAAATCTGCCACTCTCGAAATTACATCAGTCGAATTATTTTATTTCCAAACATGTACCTGTGTGTGATTAACGGCCCAATTGAAGCTTTGGCAGAGCCGTCCAAGAGTGTGGGGATAGAAGATACAGGATAACTATAATGTATTTATATCCCAACTCTTTTTCATTATTTTTTCCTGGCTCCTTAATCGTGTCGGTTTAAAGGACCCATACACGTCTAGCCAATTTCCTGTTATATTTTATCACAGTATTTGGGGTGAGGACACTGAAAAGGCATCTCTGAAAATTCTGAAATCGGAACAGAGAATCGAACACACGACCTTCAATAGTCCTTGTAGTCAAGGGCGTTACCACTAAACCACTGATTATTCTCTTACTCGTGTCTACCGTCACACATGGTCATTTGTCGGTTGAGGAAAACCTCAGGCGTACACCAGGGGGCGGAACCTCCTGCCACATTACATAAGTATACGCTGGAGAGTTTCCCCCAAATTTGAAATTTGCCTAGTCCCAGTCGGTGAGGAACAAGTAACTACATGTACTAGCAGTCAGAGACCACTAAACCAAGGAGGTTCCATGCTATAGACAAAGAACTCGAAATGTAATTGTTGAGCGAATGTGGTCGCTTCCTACAAATCTTCATATTAATAACAAATATTGTCTCAAATGATATTACATAATGTAATTACAATAAATGTAATTATTACATTTAATATCAATCTATCAAATTTATGAATTTGAAACATCCAGTTGCAAAATGAATATTGAGATTTATGAACTAGAGTAGTACATAAACACAGGTGTTTGTTGTTGAAAATGAATTTCTTAGAATTAATTGGCACGAATTACAAAACTCTTTTGTTGAAGTGAAATACACCACATTGACAAACTCAATCTGTCTGTTGCTAACTGACTTTAATGTCGCGGTTTATGAATCATCGTAACTTCCAACCTAACAACTTCGTCTTCGCCAAGTTATCTCCACGTATGATTCAGTAATGTTTAGTGAAATCTATTTCTTACACGATGTAAGCAAATTTCCCATGACGGACACTGAGTCGATGACTAAAAGCTTGCAGTTTTTGTCGTCTCTGTTATTTACCCTAACAAAACAACACCCGCTTTAAGAGTTCACTTCGTCTGATAACGCAATTTCTTCATTTATCATCGGCGATAGAAAAAATAATTACGTTGAGTTTGAAATTTCAAACAAACGTACGAACTATGATTTAATCGTACAGCTCATTCAAAAATGGAAAGTTAACACCTGAGTTTGTATACATCTATCATAAAACGTGCACTCTAAAGATTTAAATTGATTTCTTAAATTACACCTCGCCAATAGTTTATGGGTAATAGCTTATAAAGACATATGCAAATTGTTTATGTAACAACGTGCTGTCCGTAAATTCGCTATGTCAGTAAATCGATGTTTTTTCCCCCAGGTAACTCGGGGCGCGAAATGCTTACTCATGGTCCTTGACTCAATGCAAAAAGGGTCCCGCACAAAAAAATCCTATTTACAAAACCCTTGAAATCCCCTTGGTAACCAAGCGTGATTTATTAAGCTTGTTTGAAAAGGTAAACTCCATTGTTGTTCTTCTTTTCACACCAATCTAATTCTTTAATCTTTATATTTTTCTTTCAAGCGTCTTATTCACAGTAAACAGTGTTTGAACAGTCGACGTTTTTATTATATACAAGTGCAATTATTGTTTTTAAATTTATTGTGAATGAAGTTGTTGTACAATAACAAGTTTGGTAATTGTCTCAAATAAATCATGACTTGATTTTGAATCATGATGACGGTAGCGAATTGTTACCAATTTGAAATAATCGTATGAGTCATGCTGTAGGGTCGTGTCACAGACATAAATATATTCCACAGTCCATAAAACATACTAGACAGAGTATTACCTTTTCGTGTATTGTTAACTTCTTAATACAAATATTTGATACAACATACTAGTTTTCATTAAACGCCTGTAAATCAATGTATTTTACAAGTCATCATAGATACGACCCCCGCGATTGATCTCCTACCAAACCCCATGCCTCGTTTTTTCACCAGTTTCTTTAAGCTGGGGCTATAACAAATCAGAGGACATGTCGGTTATATATCTTAAACATGTAAATCCCTACATAGCTGTCAAAATGACAATGATGGGAAACCTAAGTAACTTAAGAGTAATTAAAAGCAAGTTATAGATGTTGGCAATTCTTAAAATATCCCGGTGTGCGTTCCATTTATAATCCAATTCCGTTGTTGAAATCGTTTGTATTTATTTCTCACGTGTTTGTTATTTTCATATGTTTGTTACAAGATACTTTGTGTATACGTTACTTAATAAAATTCTGTTCTGTTCTCTTCTGTAATATTACTCCTTAACAATCAACATGTGACCGCTTCCCACAAATCTTCATATTGATACCATAAATAATGTCTCAAATGATAATACATAATGTACTTCAAATAGATGTAACTAAAACATTTAATATCAATCTATCATATTCATGAATTTAAAACATCTACATGTAGTTGCAAAGTGAATATTAAGATTTATTAACTAGAATAGTACATAAACACTAGCGTTTGCTTTTAAAACTGAATTTCTGAGAATTAATAGGCGCGAATTACAAAGAACAGAATTGTTGAAGTGAAATGCACCACAGACGCAAACGGTTTGTTGCTAACTGACTTTAATGTCACGGTTTATGAATCATCGTTACTTTTAACCTAACAACTTCGTCTTCGCTAAGTTGTTTTCACGCAATATTCAGTTATGTTTCGTGAAGTTATCTACACGATGTAAGCAAAATTTCCCATGACGGACGTTATGGAATCATATTTAGGTAAACATTACACAATGCAGTTTACTCATTGACATTGCTATTGTGCCTACTGATATAGACAGTAAGCATGGTAACACGTTCGCCACGATTGTTGATAATGATAGCATGCTTTCTGGAAGTTAGAACTTGCATGTTCTTTAGACCCTGAGGACTATACCATAATTTCATTTTGCTGAATGACAGTGCAATGTGGCGTAATGAAATTTTTCAACGTGCCGGTGTAACGTTTACAAGCTCCCGCCGTTTCACGTTACCCCCCGGTAACTTTAAAACGTTTTCAGAGTACCCCCGGGAATTTGAAAACGTTTTTAAGTTACCGGGAGGGGAACAATTAAAACGTTTTGAAATTACTCCCTCCATTTTCAAATGCCCTACCCGGTAATCTGAAAACGTTTTCAGATTACCCCTGGGGGCGCTTTGAAAACGTTTTCAGAATACCCCCGGGTAATAATTCGAAAATTCATAATAAGAGAGAGCTTGCACACGAATAAGGAGATTACAATTTCAAACACATAAATGCATACATGTACTACAGATATATGTGACTACACACGCGGTCCTTATGATGAAATCATACGACGAAATCAAATGACGTCATATTCTGAAAAGTCCATTCCTTCATTATGGAATCCTATGAGCGTTATTGCTCAAATACCAATGCAATCTTGAATCATTTTGACAAAAAATATATAAAAACAATATTTTTTATTATCTATTGTTGGTTTTCTGAACACAAGTAAGTGTGGAAGTGCACAGGTCATGTCTTGCATTTTCGTTAATTAATTGAATAAAGGCGCGTATTATCCATTGCCCTAATAGGATTCCGTAGCTTCATATAATTATTGCGTATAATCAGTTTAGAAATATAGGAATAACATGTCAATAAACCATATTGACTGTGAATCATTTACTAGTAGTATGAATTATAACCTGAAATATAAACGTTTTCGCCACGAAGAATCAACATAGGAAGGGGGGGGGGGGGAGGGGGGGTTATTAAAACGGGAGGGAGCTTGAAAACGTTACACCGGGACTATACATAAGCATCGATATTTCATCATTTTATGTACATTAACAACAAATGGTTACACGTAAATCCAAATGATCGCCTCACTATTTCATATGCATGTAAATATTTCATTTAACGGACATTTTATAAGTTGTTTGTAAATATATCGTGACTAATTGTTTCTGATGGAAATTACCCAAATTTTTATCCAATTAACCTTAACAATATCCCCCAAAATAATAACGAGATGAAGTTCCTGGAACATTGGGTCGTATCATCCTCACATAAGTCATACTATTATATACATGCATGTCTATACGACATTAGCTGAGGTCTCATATCAATCTCTACACAGAGTTGTCGTTCCTGCTACTCTCACACTAACCTCTGTCAGCGCCTAAAAATTAGTCCGGCTTCACGATGACAGACGCGTGATCTAAAAATGGTGACAACACCTCATAAAAGAAACTAACATAGATTGTGCTGTTTTGTTTATCTGAAGAGAATCGCAAACTGAAACTAAATTATAGGAAATTGACATCCGAACCTGGTATCCCTTCTTTATATTATACGTATTTTGAATTGTTTACTTCGCAATTATTCCGCTAAATTAGTTTTAGAGTTACAAGGTTAAAATCCCAAATGACACAGCATATAACGGAGCAACCTGAAGCGTTTTTCTGAAGCGATATGACCTATTTCATTATGACATCTACCAAATAGTTATAAAATATACACAACATCATATTTATTGACCAGAGTATAGTTTGCCAAGAATCTTGGCATTGAGAATTTGACAGAGGTATACCTGTGTGGATTGGAAAGGAACGACAACTCTGGGTAGAGATTGGTCTCTTATGTCATTTGATAAACATTTTCATTTATTCTGAGCACTCATATGATTTCATGTGCGTCTATAGCAACCGTTAAATACTAGTATACGCGAACATTTCAGAAACGATTAGGAATTGAGCTATATTATGGAAGTCGCTTATCTCGACATCAGTCGTGTAATATGTGCTGATAAAGACTGTCGGTGCTTGGTTGACAAATGAAAACCGATTATAATTACTATGTTTTAGAACATCCAGTACATTACAGTAACACTCAAAACACCAACGCAAGGTAAGACACCAAGGTAAAGCAGCGGTCACATTTACGGTTACGCACGTAGTTGGCCGTAGTAAGGGGGAGCCGTAGTTGACCGTACCTACACGTATCCGGTGTACTTAGACGTAGTTAGACGTAGTTAACCGTACTTATAACCGTAGTTCGAACTCATGATTTGTCCGTAGTTAAGCAGCGGTCACATTTACGGTCACACATGTAGTTGACCGTTGTAAAGGAAACCGTAGTTGACCTTATTTACACGTATCAGGTGTAGTTATACGTAGCTAACCGAAGTTAACCGTAGTTAACCGTAGTAATAAACGTAGTTCGAACTTATGATTTGTCCGTAGTTAGCTTAATTTTTTTCAACATGTTGAAAAAATCTCTACGGTCGGCTTGGATACCAAGACCGTACGGAGACCGTAGTTTGAACGTAGTTGATCCTAGCTGACCGTAGTTAACCCTACTTGACCGAAGTGCTTACCGTAGTTGACTGTAGTACTATGACGCAACCATTTACAAGACGTCTAACAGTACGGTCAACTAGGGCTTACAAGTTTTTGTTACGGACGGACGGACCGACCGACAGACCTTCCGACCGACAGACATGGGCAAAGCAATATACACCCTCTTCTTCGAAAGGGGGCATGCCAATTTTCAAATGCCGCCTCTCAAAAACAGAACCCCCAATAATGACAAAAACTCTTGTCAATGTGAACATTTATTTATCAAGTAATTTAACAATCCGTTGATGACTGAAAATCAATAGGAGCACTGCTTGGACGCTTCTGCTGATCTGTCTGCTGCTGCATGTTCTGAATGAGGCCACCTGGGCACTGCTGGTTCTGCTGCATGGCAATGACTGATGCTAGAGGGAAGTCCGCACTGGGCTGGTGTGTGGTGACATCTGGTGACACAAAGACCAACCAAGCCGGTCGGCGGGAGAATTACAGCCTGATTCCTTGCCCTGGACTCCCGCTTATATTTCACAAGCAAAGCAGTGTCATCTACCTGCAGTCCTTCGAATGCTTCTTCATCCATGCGCCCAAAAGCAGTTCGGGCGTTGTCTTCCTAGAATCACAAAAAGGAGACAGTTTTGTTGCTGCCACTGTTGCAACTACTACTGTCGCTGCTGTAAGCTGATAAAAGAAAACCACATGATAAGAGAAGGCACATTAAAATGCGTAACTTTTCCATATTATTATTGTTGCCTAAGAAACCATTACATCAATTTGACTTCAGCATATGCTTAAAATGAGAGGTCCATATTTAGTTAATTATGTAATGATAAATAACGATAGTGATGGTGAAAGTATCTACACAGAATAACGTACAAGGCGACCCACGATTGTTTTCAAGCGTGGTTATACAAATTAAACAATGACATTACATGTATAGTCAGTAGAAGTAATTTACCTGTTGGAAAGGTTTGCCAATCTGATGCTGGTTAGCTGCCATTCTTTTCTCGATCTTCTCCATGAGAATATGAGAAGGCTTCTTCTTCCTAGTTGGAGATAGAAGCCGGATCCTCTGTCTGCGTGTCCGTGGGTGTGTTTTCGGTCTGCGCATCTTCGGAGTCGGTGTCAGACTTTATGTCCTGGTCCGTGACAGCATCAAATCTCGCAGGATGCTTCTCACGAAGCTGCAACATGAGCTGAAAGTGAAAAGACCAGGAATGGTAATTAACGCATTTTCACTTTTTTTGCGGCAACAAACGTTAAAAATGATGAAGTGATTCAATAAAAAAGTAATTCACTTAATCGTTTTACTTACATCAACACCGGCTCGTTTAGGCACCCCATAGACATGGGTGTTAAAGAACGCCAGTCATCCCTCAATTGCGATTCATGTGCTGTCAGTCGCTTTGCCCCTTGGTCAGAAACACTGCGGGTAACCTTGCCGTAGGCCGAACTCCACCATGTCATAACACGGGGACCCGTCACAATAGAACCTGAAAGATATTAAACAAGCAATATGCGTTAATACATTTTTGCACAAATATGAACGAATGCGACATTTGCGTTAAGTTTGAGAATTTCAGTCATTTTATCATGCTTTAAGCATCAGAATGAAATAAACAAAATATGTCTCTTACCATCAAAGTTAGTGGCCTTTAAGGTGTCAGCCAGTTGTTGCCCATTGCTTTTTTGCCCGGTCTTCAAGAAATCCAGATGTCCCTTGTTGTAGAGTTCCTTATTTGCCTCAATGAAGTCGAACACTAGTTCCTCCTGTAACCTTTCCCCTTGGCAGGAGTAGAGGGATGAGGATCACCAACACTATGTCCTCCATCAAACCCATGATGTACCGTTTGCTGAGGCACCTGTACATACTTCGACCGTAGTTTACACGTAGTTCTCCCTAGTTAACCCGGGTCATTTTGCGCGTAGTTAAACGTAGTTGGCCGTACTTAATCATAGTTCACCGTACTTAGTCTTCTACAAATTTTCATTTTTGCGAGCTTTTACCCTACTTCGAACCTACTTAATCTTAGTCAACCGTATTGACACTACGCTTAACTACGTACAAACTGAACTACGGTCTACTACGTGCGTGACCGTAAATGTGACCGCCGCTTAAGGCAGATGAACTAAATATATTTTTCTTACTACAAAACATTTACTTCTATGTAAGATATAAGTCACAAAACACAAAACATGCATGGCATGTTATAGAATGCATTATTTCCTAGGTGCTATATGTGTAAACACTGAACAGTGTTATCAATCGAACGTGATATGTAATGAGCTTTCAGGACTTAATCACTTTGCTTCAATATATATGCTCATGTAACACATTTCATTCTAACTTATTTTCATGTTTACTTGCGTGTTATTTTATTGTTTAAGGTTGATTGCAGCTAGCAAAGATGAAGTTTGAAGCATCAATACTTCTACTGGCAGTGTTAGGATATTATTTCTTTTCAAATGATTCTCCATACAAACGTCATAGAGCTATTCTCTCCGATGAAGTAGAGGAGGAGTATGATTATATCGTTGTTGGTGGCGGGACGGCAGGCTCCGTTGTGGCATCCAGACTTGTCGAAGACAAGCACTCCAAAGTACTTATAATAGAAGCCGGTGGATTTTATGACGAAAATCCATTATTTCGTGTCCCGATATATTATCTTGGTCTCACTAACACGACACACGATTGGAAATTCTACACCGAACCTCAAACTGCTTCATGCTTGGGTTTGAAAGGACAAAGGTCATTCTGGCCTCGCGGGCGAGTTCTGGGCGGGACCGGGGTTATAAACGGATTACAATACACGCGAGGAAGTAGACATGAGTACGACGAATGGGCAGCCAACGGCTGTGAAGGATGGAGTTATAAAGATGTGCTTCCGTATTTTTTAAAATCTGAAGATATGCTTGTAAGTGATCTAAAGTCATCCAGCTACCACAACACTGGTGGCCCTTTGGGTATATCTGGTGGGCGCGTGACAGAATTATCAGACTTATATTTGAAAGCTGGAAAAGAACTTGGTTACAAAATTAACGATTATAATGGTGCTACCCAGGAAGGTTTTAGTAGAATTCAAATAATGGTTAGAGATGGGGAACGTGATCCTACAAGTGTTGCTTTTCTCGGCCGTATTGGTAAAAGACCTAACCTCGATATCGTTATAGAAACTTTAGTAACACAAGTGGAAATTAAAAATAAAAGGGTTATTTGTGTCACATACATTCGGAAGGGAATCAAATCATCTGTAAAGGC
Organism: Lutraria lutraria; assembly: GCA_964023205.1. Taxonomy (NCBI): domain Eukaryota; kingdom Metazoa; phylum Mollusca; class Bivalvia; order Venerida; family Mactridae; genus Lutraria; species Lutraria lutraria. Next base: position 14,596,386 of record OZ026834.1, on the reverse strand, counting down.
TCGTAAAGAATTGATATTATCTGCAGGAGTAGTCAATACGGCTCAATTGTTGCTGCTTTCTGGAATTGGTCCAAAGGAACATCTCGAAAGTCTGTCAATACCAGTCGTAACTGATCTACCAGTTGGAAATAACTTACAGGATCACCAAAAGTTTTATATATTTAGTGGAATAAACCAATCAATAAGTCTTTCTGATGGCCTCATCAATAGTGCTTGGACTCGATTCCAGTATAATATGTTCGGTACTGGTCCGCGGTCAATAGCGGGCAGTGATGGCTCTGCATTTTTCTATTTAGATGAACAAAAACGCGGGAAATCCAACCCTGAGATACAAGTAATTTTTGTAAGTAAATACTCTGATAAGAACTATTTTAATTTTAAGGATGAAGTGGCCAAGGAGTATCTGGCCAAAGACGGGAACGTTGAAGGGTTTGCTTTCGTTGTTAGTGTCACTCACCCAAAGAGCAGGGGAACCATTGGACTACGAAGCCAGGATCCATTTGATTACCCAATCATTGATCCACAGTATCTCGCGGTCAGAGACGACGTTGATGCTTTTATTGGTGGTGTTCGCATCAGGGAGAAGTTTATCGAAACACATACAATGCAATCAATCGGTGCCAACGACAAGGCAATGCAATTGTGCAACACGTTTACCATTCTGACGACTATTGGGTATGCCTGGTCCGGCATTTAGATGTAACCGTACATCACCATTCAGGTACGTGCAAGATGGGGTCTGTCGATGACCCAACATCTGTAGTTGATCCGCAGCTTAAGGTCAAGGGGATAAAAGGTTTAAGGGTTGTTGACACGTCTGTGTTCCCCGGTCTGACGTCAGGAAATACTAACGCACCTGTTATCATGGTGGCCGAGAAGGCTGCTTATATGATACGTGGTGTTGATTCAGTGAAACAACTTAGAAATAAACTTCCAAAAGATATTTGAAACTGTGAATATGAGCGGATATATAGCGAACATAGATTGAACAGTTATTAGTGTTGTTTATATATCATATTGTCACCATTACTGTCATTGTGTTAAAATACTTATTTAGTGTATTAATTTAACTAATAAATACATGCACTATACAATGTGTATTATATTATATAACTATATTTCATTGTTTAATCAACTTAACATTGTTCCGTATTTGACTTTCAATTTTTCAAGTTCTAGTACTCGCGGTGACCGGTTCACTCAACCAATTTTCTTGCACAGTATCACATGTTAACCTGTACTAACCTACCTCACCACTAGGAAACGGCAACTTCCCTATTATGTGGAGGAAAATCAACATCTTCATGGAAAGGTATGACAATGATAGCATTCGTCTGAAGGTTAGAACTTGTGTGATGTTTAGACCCTGATATCTATATCATAATTTCATTGAAGTAAACGACAGTGCAATGTATCGCCATGAAATACCTCAACATGCAGGGATTGTATATAATCATAGATATTTCAACATTGCTCCCAGTACAATATAGACGATGAGAGCAAACATTAAGTTGAATATAAAATACGAAATCAGTCACTAAGTAAGTTGAAAGTAAGCATAATGTTAATTGCAAAATTGCATGTCACATTTTGATACCAGGGGAGCACACTCGTAGTTTCCACGAAACACAAATGACAATTATGGAAACCCAAATATTACAATTAGTAAATCACAAAACGAGGCAATCTTACCGACGCAATGAATTTCATGTACTCGATATTACCTCTGAAACCATTATTTAACCAATTGAAAACAAGTTATAGATGTTTGCAATTCATAAAACATTCTAGTGCACGTCCCATGTATCGCAATGATTCCATTGATGTCATATTACATTTGTAATGGTTAATTCAAATTTAGTTGAAATTAGATGAAATGATAAAGAAAGTGCGACAGCTGATTTATGCTCATAACTGTTCCCCTTAACAGTCAAAATGAATCATCGTCTGATTTCTTTTATTTGCAAAGTAAGATTGTCTAAATGACATCATTTGACATTCTTCGTATATGGAAAGCATTATAATGCTGACTACATAGATAAGTCGGATCCACTTAGTTTAATGCCAATAAAATAAATGTCCTTAAGTTGACACCGTGTTTCAATTAAGAATAGTCTCAGAGAAAGTATTACAAGTTGTTTATGAAAGGTTAATGAATAAGTTAGAAATTTGACATCCTTATTCAATTATTAATAATACGAGTAGCACTCATTAATAATTCTATGGTAAATATGTTATCCATGTACTCCGGATTTCAATTGGGTTTGTTGGGGGTATTTGAACCCTTGTATGGAAATAAATGCTTTCAGTAACAAGACGTTACCTTAACCGTTTACTGTCATTTAGTTAAAACCACTCTACTATGGACTGACTCATCCTGATGTTTGCCAACTTAATTTGATGTCTTTCTTTTCCAAACACTTGGTCTTCATCAGATATCCTGTTTCGTGTTGTCAATAGTACTTCAGACTTGATGTTTTTTCAGTTAATTGGAAAAAACTCAGTGTCGAAAAATACGCAATGTTCTTTTAAGTGTTTAGTAATTGACAAACACATTGCACGATCATTTCACTTTACTAATCACCTTTTTATCAAGTGATGCAGTATTGTCAAGTAAGTTCTTTCGTGTGTGTTATTATAGAACAAATCGATTAATCATATTTTTACTCGTATGCAAATATCAAGTGCTTGAAGGAATCGCACGCAGCTAATAAATTTATGTTCAAATGAATATGTTTAGGTTTTGATTTATTGCCGTTTCAATGGATTTGATTTCATTAACTGTAGATTTATGTTTTATTTAAAGCATAATTCAAAGTATAGCTATCAAACAATCGTTTAGAACGAATTATTCAATAAATGTTTGAGTGCGATGTTATTTATAGTATTTATTGTCAAATAGAGTTCATTTCAATATGAATTCTCTTGGAAGCATAAAATTATGTTTTAACTAGAAAATAATTTATGCACCAAATTTGCTAACTTAAAGGATCACTTGCGATATTGCTTATAGTGATTGATTCATAATTTTAATACTACGGTTTGACTAAATTTATTTTTTAAAACACCACGTGCAAGTGTCAAAAATGAAATAAATGATGTCCATTGAAGTATATATTTGTATGAACGGGTTATTCAAATATTGAGTTAGTGAACTCTATTCTGTGTATTGTTTTCATTACTAGTATCAGTCTGAAATTATTGCTACTTTTTTGTATTCCTTAAAAGTCGCAAAATTATTTTTAAAATATACAACAAAAAAACATGAATTCTTAAATTCATTATATAATAGTAGCTGGGTCCATTATTAGACAGACGCTAGTTTACAGTATCGTATTACCAATCGAACATGGCAATACACTAACTTTGTATTTGAGGATGCTGCTGCAAGAAGATCTAAAACATATACAATTATAAAACCACCATCGTATAGTTTAAGACTTCTTCTCTTTAGTGATAGGTGGAAAAAAGTTGTCCAATAATGAAAAAAAAGTTTATTTTGCAACAAAACTTCACTAAAACAGCGCTTGTTTGAAATTCTAAAATAAGTATATAGTAATTCTATGGGTCGGGTAGTGGTATGTTTTGAACGAAACTGGAAGCAAGAAGAAAATCCCTTAACTTAATATTTTTATATCTTATTAAAGAACAAAAAAAGAATTTTATTGTGATAGGTGGAAAAAAGTTTACAAATTTAAAGATAGTATGGTAATAACAGATTGAAAAAAGTGTCCCCATATAATCTATTAATTTACGATATAATTTATCATCAGGCATTAAAGACCGTTATCGATTTTTGCGTCGATTTCAAGGGAGACAATTTGGCTTAACGGAGGTCGAAATGTATTGGAAAGATGGGTATGATTTTAAATTAATAAATAATGACTAATATTCAAACCTGAAGTAACACTCATAAATAAAAGTATACATCATAATAAACTATATACGAGTTATTTCCATTAAAGGGATTTGCTATAGATGGATTATATATGATATTCAAAAGCATTTTGTCGTAGAAATTCAAATGGTTAAATTAATGTTTTAAATATCTCAGTTAAATGTATGTTTCTATTCAAAGCTTTGAGTTCATATCTTTAAAATACGGTTAATTTAAAAATGTCAAATATTTATAATTAATATACTGAAAATTTGATTCATAAACATCAAACAAATTCAGGTATTTAATTATGATTTGTTAAATATTTCCAAAACCGATTTACCAGTACCCCATACAGTGATTGTATTGAACATTAACAAAATATTAGCATTTATGGAAACTGTATCATTTCCTCAGCAATAAAAAGGTGTCAAAAAACTGTTTTGTATTCCGCTCTGACATCTTTGTACCAAACGACCCGTTCAGAGTAATAGCAGCGACGATACAACGCGTCCGATCTAAAATTTGCGTCGATCAAAAAATTATAAAAAAAATATGTCGATGTACAAGAAACAAGAAACCCGAACATCAAATAAAATGAGTTAACTCTCGGAAACACGCTATTAAAGTCTCACATTGTCGAGATATTTGAATAGAAATATTTGTAATTTCGCTCTTGGTTTACTGAACTTCTGTTTCAAATATCTATAAGCACGCAACCGAGACCATGCCAGACAAGGGTAGCATGAAAAAAACTCTGATATATAATTGTAACATTCGTCAACAGCCAATCATATACCTGATCATTAGTTCGCATGATAATTACATGTTATTGTGAATAAAGAGAAAAAGAATACTTCCATCGTTATCTTTTGAGATCGGTAATTCTCAATGGACGGAATGCTATACATGACTTTGTGTTTATAAGTTCCGCTTTTTGAGCCCCTCTTTGCGTTGATTAAAACTTTTCGCTACATTCCTCACCGCGATATTTTTTAAAATAAATATGTCATAATGAATGGGTGAGGATCTGCAATTATCCCACAAATGTTGCTTATAGTCAGGATAAGTATATATGATGTAGTAACGAGTACTGACCCTAACAGACAGTCACCAAAAACAAAATTCTTTGTCGTCAGAACGCTGGCATTAATTTGTTTACAATCCAGAATATTCATAATATTGTATTAGCTACTACATCCGGTATGATAATTGTTCATTATTCACTTCACTTTCATAAAGACATAACAGCAGTTCAGCTACGCCTTGAATCCATCTCTCTGTTTATGCTCAAATCTACATTGGTATCTTTGACAATCTATATTACCAAATTATGTTCCTGTTTACGTTGATTTTCAAATATTTGATAGTTCAATTACTTTGCACTGAATTAATGCATTTTGTACATGGCCAGGGATCACCATCTCTTAAATCTAAAAGTTTGGCGTGCATATAAATTTAACAAAAGGCTGAGTGAGATTTTTTTTAGAAATTCATAGTTGAGTTGCACTGAATGCTTTGCACTGTGTTCAAATGCTTGAAAACACGAACTTACGACTTCTTGTCTGTAAAGTAAATTTATGGACATTGACCTGCACGAATCAAATGCTAAATTTCACTAAGACATTCCAGGCAACCTAAATCACACATTAACAAACTAAGATGATACTAAATCCACTGAAACTTTGACCACATTTGGGATGAAACTCAGTCTAAGTAGACATTGAAGTATCAAGGCCTTCGCCGTTGTCCAGTGGTTTGTGTGCTGCCCTTGGAACCTGACGTTCCATGTTCGAATCTCGGACGCAGCAGGTCATACCTTTCTATAGAAATTTGACAAAAATGTCGATTTTTCTCTATACAAGTATGTGGAGAAGTTACCTACTCCTTGATGAAAGCTATTTCACTACTGGTTAGAATACAGTACATGAATACTGGTTAGGGGAACCAGTCGCCGTTCAATCCGCTGAAACGAAACATAGTATCAAGTTAAGTTATAGAAGAAGTATTGAAAACCTGACCTGAAAATAAGAAGTTGTTTGAATGGAATGGTCTTGTTAATCAAATGGTTGCTAACGCTGTTTTACTGTCATCACAAATAAAACAATGACATGTTAGTTTCTTTTATAAATAGCGTTTGAGGCTAAACTACCATGTACAAAAACTTCAAGGTAAGCTTTATGCGGTTGACTTTTATGGAATGTAAAAGACCTGCAAGAATTTAAAGTTATTGATTATATCGTCATGATGTTAGTGACATATTACTCAAATGTCAAAGGTCACTTTTCTGATGTTTCTGGTCATTGTCATCCGTTAGATAACATTCCAGATGCTTAACTATATCTGGATATACGCGACTGTTTAAGTAGGAAAGACAATGATACACCGAATGTACATTCCAAAACAACGCAACACTATTTAAAGGTTACGCATGTGTCAGACTCGCTGAAAAAATGAGCGACCACAAGGAGAATTTAAGAGTGCTATTGCCCTACAAATGGCTATAGAGCAAAGGGTCTATTGTTTGTGTAATGTATTTTATTCATGTCAAGAACAACAAACACGGCCTATCTAAGATCAGAAATGTCTAAGTTTGCGTGATTATCTCGCTTCAACACCTAAAATTCCAAATCTCTTGTAACTGAAGAACTGGAACAAGCTTTAATGAAGATTGCCCCAGTTTTTTTTGTTAAAACAAGACAATTGTAGTTTTGTTGATATTATCGAAAGTTATTGATAAGATCAGAGAGTATTGTGTCCCCATGAAAGCCCCACACGAAAGGGTTAATGTGACTATTGTTCCACTCGTGTTCTAGATTATTGATAGCGTGTTCAATAGAAGTTTTTGAAACAAATGTGTATCACAATAGAAGGGATTAGGAACAGAAGCTAATTGGGCGTATGGAATTTGTCCTTGTATGTGCTGTATACATGTATGAGTAAATTGTTGTGTATCCAAATAGTTTCCATCACTAATTCATACATTATCCCATACCACGAGTATATGATGTTCAGCATTATTTTTGGCTGGGTATCCACAAAAATACAGACTGCTGAGCATTTCAGACATGAATACAATACATACGTCCACTCTTTTCTAGACTTTAATTAGATGTTCTCAAACTTAGTCCTTAGTATGCTTTGTACAACACTAATTGATTTCGAGGGGCGTTTATAAGACTTAAATTTGGTTCAGTTTCTTCGTTGAGAGCTTTTTTCTTTTTAAGTTTCTTTTGTAGAACCAGTTGTTCCGGTTTTACATATACATTACATTCCACGTTGAGTCCCTGTTCTGGCTTATGCTGCCACGAACCTATGGCTACTTTTCAAAGTATAAACCTCTTGCTATGCTTATAAAATCAGTGTATGCTATTCCAACATGGGAGGGCTAGTACATCTTCCTATAGGACGGTCCGATTTCGTGAGTAGTAATATGCAACCTTTAGACAGTTCAGAATGTGTTGATATTTTAATGCCATACTATGGTTATTAACTACATGTACAGAACATATTTGTGGCCACTGTGTTCTAATCAAACGGATATGAAGACACAGCATAGATCTTTTTTTCCCATGTGCTTGTACAAATCCAGGTCTGACTATCTTGGTTACTGAGCAATTTGTTTTCATCAGCTGTGTCTATTCTATCGGTAATAAATTATAAATAGCATTTCAGAGTGTTTTATAGATCTAGCGCGTATCTAAAATACGATGAAATGAACGAAGCAAAAAAAGAATGAGGAAACTGGAGATTCACTAGCTTGTAACAGTAATAATGTTGACTTTAAATTGGTAAAAAATGCTCAACCACTTATTGAGATTTAACCAGAAAATCCCCGTCACAGTTAGAGGGAAATGTTTGATTTCACTAATACATAATTTATATAAAATATCCGGGTTCTATCCGAGACGTCTGTGCTGAAGACATCACGATTGCACTGACGGTACGTACGTGATAAATCATAAATGTTTTTTTTTGGACATAATCAGTTTTTTCTTACTAATCAGTTACTGGAAAGTTACATTAGATTGTCGTGTTTCATAATGTACGTTTTTGTTATCTTTATGTTCTGCATTAGTATCTGTTTGTAGGATGAAAAAATGTACTTAGATGGACGAGAGCATTCAAGTCACGTGATGAGTACACAAGTCATGCGATAAAGATCGTGCAAAAACGCGAAATGTTTTTTAAACTCCGTACCAAGCCAGAAAAGTATTTGCGACAATTTACAAACATTCTAACATTATATAATTACCTAATAACACGATAACTTCCATTAATGTAACAAATAAATGATAATACAGCCTCGTTGGTTGTACAAAGTGTTCGTAAACAGCCAACCGGTGTCTAGATATCTTTGCGGTGTGTGATGTGAACGTTGAGTGTCATATTAAATAATGATAGAAAACGTATATAATTAAAGACACAGTAACATGCAACAAACGCAACTGTTGACGTGCAAAGAGATGATGTACTGGCGTGTGTCGTTAAGGACATTGTTTGATCTGAAATTAGAGTTGATCGGATCAAAAGAAGTTATTTTATATATTTTATATAACTTTAGGTAACAATACTGACGTTATCAAGTAAACAATTTGTTGATCGCGTTTATCTAAACTTGGTGCACTTTGTAGTTCATATACTTATACATAATAGTTAAGAATATAAGTCCAAACTACTTCATTCTTAAATTCCCCCCAAAAAAACTTTTTTTAATTTGCCAAACATCCCATTGCATGTATTTGGGGACCTTGCTGTACTTACTGTTTTGAAGGTTGGAGAAAAATTCGTTGAAAAAGGTCGACATGGATGTAAAGATAGCACGCATCATTTAAATGTTTAGACAAACTTTCTTGGTATTGCCACGATGAATTGTCTTAATTTCTAGGAGCTGGGATCTTGATTCTACATGATATGAATTATAGAAGGCTATTTCTTATTTTTGTTTATATCGAGTTTTACGCCCCTTTTCTACAGACAGAGTCATAATTATGATCGAGGCAGACAGTTCACCTAATCATCGTTCCCAGGAAGAACCAGTACTAGACTCCCATCCTTCGTAAGCAACTGTCTACTTTCTCACATAAAGAGACATGGTCGGTAGCTGGGTTGGAGCCAAAGATCCTCTATCAGTGATTTGAAGTCAGCAGCCTCGGCTACGGAGGCGGATGGTATAGACTTCTTTAGCAACTGATGCAATTATCATATGGTTCACAATAATGCTTATAAATGAGATATTCTGATGGTGAATAAACACTGGTACATAGGCACTCGATTCCGTGATTTTTATACGTTTACAGACGAAAATAAGCGTGGGTCCCGGCTTTCCTTGTAAAGGCTGTCAAAACGTTTACAGTTGGGGAACACTACAACGGAAGCAAGGTTCCCGGAAAGCACGTGCAGATTAGAAGGAAAGCCGGGACCCACGCTTAGGTCAATCGAAAAGATGGCGAGTTCACTACCTTGGAGTATTTTATACACCCAATAAGGGAAAAAATAATATTTTTCTTTCGACAGGTTTGCGTTTTTTGATGGGTAAAATTGAAAAATAACGTCTGTAAACGTATAGAAATCACGAAATCGAGTGCCTATGCACTGGTACGCAACCTATCTCCTTAAGTGAATTGTAATAAAATGTAATAAAGTTGAAAAATCCATTGAAAGAAAACAATTAGATCATATCGAAGACGTAATAGATACATTATAAATTTTCTATTAAAGCTTGTAATTACACAAGTTATATCGTGTATATTGAATATTAAAAATACATAAAATATAATAAATTTGAACATTATTTAAGTGAATTCAATATTATGCTCCATTTATGTTTCAAATTTGATTGAAAAAATGCAATGTTATGGTTATGTATGTGTTTATACAATGTACTTGATACATTAGTATACAAATAAGTATATAACTTTACCACGGTCTGTAGGTCATAACGCCTGTGGAAAATTATATCAGATAATAATTTGTGAAATAAGTTCTCATGGTACATTTGTTTGTTTTAAGTTTTTAACCATCCCAAGAAAACTAAGTAGAAAAATAAGTGATGATCTAACCACGTGACCTCAGGAGTAATCTTGTGACATCACGACTCCTGATGCGGATGAGAAGTACTTGCAGTTGTCACCGTGTTATCTGAACAATAGATAACATTATTACAACAAAAAAGCATCAATCAGTAATAATCCTTATATAAGATTACTACTGATTAGACAGTCGCCATTGCTGAGTAGGTGTTTATGTACCTCGTGGTGATAGTGGTGTTAGTAGATACCGTGTCTGATAACGCTTTTATCAGTTTGTTTCTATACAGATAACTAGTACGTTTTGTAATTATAGCTTCTATTTGTGAAGTTTACTTAATTATAAAAAAATGGAAAAACCTTGTTCTGTCGCGGTCGTTCATACTCGACATCCGCCATTCTGACTTTTAATTTTGATTTATTTTGTTCTTACCACAAATGATACAATCTATAATCTTGATATATAAGTAATTCAATAGATAGGATGAGCCAAGCTTAATTAATGCGGTAAATGTTCCCCGTTGTCATAAAACCTAGAGGACAGCAATATAGTTCAGCACTGCTTTGTCCTGTTTTCGTAAAAAGTGCATGTTTAATTGAATGGTTTGTGATAGCCGTTTATGGACATGTAGCATATCGGACGACATAGGTAATGCACATTATGATAATGCGTAAATAAAGATGACATCATAGTCTTTATCTAAAATTCCCGGTGATGAAAAATATTGTACGTTTACTGATAAGAAAGCGTACAAAGGGTAACCAAGCGCAATATTGACAACATGTACGAGCTCATTATGCAACCAGTTGCTTTTTGTATTTCTTCTTCCGCTTTCATATACATAAAGATATGTTAAGAGCGACCACGTTTGGGCTGCAAAACCCAGACTTAATATAGGGGCAATCACGTGATCAAGGTGAGCGGTTTTATGAGGGGGTTTTAAGGTGGTCCCAGATGAGGCTTTACTGTATATAAATATAGCATCACCAAATCACTTGTAAACAAACCCGATAACTTCTTTCACTTGAAAAATAGTACATACAAATAAGTATATCTCCAAGCTAAAATGTTGATATGAATAGTTTCGTCACCATTTGTTGAAGTTATTTTACGCCGCGAGGTGAGTGTCAAACACTTGATAAACAAATGATTTCAACCGGGGTAACAATTGATAATTATTACTATTTATATATACATTGTAAATGTATGCTACTGTTTGCGATCGAACATATCTTTTTCAAAAGTGTCCTTGGTGTAGCCCCTTATATTTCTAGAAAATCACAGGATAAAGGGGAGGATTGTGTCGATACGTTTTATAACCTGGTCATGGAATCGCAGTGTAAGTTTTATAACCTGGTCATGGAATCGCAGTGTAAGTTTTATAACCTGGTCATGGAATCGCAGTGTAAGTTTTATAACCTGGTCATGGAATCGCTTTGATGGTACAGTCCGAATGATTGTTCCTATATCATGTGTTAGCAAAAGTCACTGCCTAGAAAAAATAACGAAAGGACATTACTGTATGTATGCATTTATAAGTCAGCCAGCACATCGATATTACTTTGGTGTGTAATAACACCAATTTGTACCAAGGAGTGATTAGTGTTGTTAAATACATCAGTTGAATGATCATGAAACTAAAGTAATTATATATATGTTCTAGACTAAACGCCTTCTTGTTTGCATGATTCATCATGGAGTGTAGAAAACTCAATCGATTATGAATGATTGATGGGATCATTTATTTCAACTTATACTGGGTGCGCTGACAACCAATTTATGTTTGTTTATGTCATTATTTTGGGTATTGAAAAATAAAACGTGCATTAACACCTTCGATAAAACGCTTGACAACTTCAGGTTTCAACCTTTAGCTAAACACTGAGATATTTATTATACCCCCCCCCCCCCTCCCGAATGAAATTCATGAAAAGAAGAGATATTGCCCTCATTCACAGATAACCATTTTTCAGAGTTTTTAAACGTTTCAATAATGATTATGTTTTTTCAGTAATGGGTTGCTGGTATACATAGTCGTCGTATTCACAAGAGGGATTGTCAAAATATCAACAGTGAAAATAGTGAAACAATAAAACATGGGTAGAGTGGCTTATTTTGTCAGAAAGGGAAAATTTGAAAAGTTAACAAAAATCATGATCTAGAGAAAATAAGGCTACACGAAATGGACTGTTTGATGGAAGATTAGTAATATAAGTCTATAGGTGATCACGATGTCCATCAAACTGATTATGCACTTACGTAAGCTGCAATATGCGTCTTTGTAATGTTAGTTAGTTGTGAAATGTTCAGCCACTGTTTGCCTTATATGAACAGAGCTTAACGTAAGTGAGTCCACTTTCCGTTATCAGCAATGTTTGCTTTTTGTCTATCTATATATAGTTATGATAAGTGATTATGTGATGTCTGTCTATTGTTTACATTGTAAGTTCATCGTGTTTACAATATATGAGATTTACTCATCGCACATTTAGTTAGGGTCAATTGAAATTGCGCACTATCTAAACAGTGTAATCTTAATCGGCTAGAATATCATTTCTGTAAACTTGTAGAAAAAATTTCTTGTTGTTATATCTATCAAAACTAACAATCTATGATTTGTTCGAAAAACAAGAAAATAATAATTAATTGTGGAACATTTTCCCAAAGTCCGACTCTTGGTTACAGCAAAGTATCTCAAAATAAGACATACGTCCGATCTTATTTTGGACGTGAATCATTACGGTATGTTCTTCTTCATATAGATGTCGATTAGCTGTTGATAACAAGACACAGAGTCTGAAGATCTTGGAGCCATAGAACCGGAGATATATCGTCGGATTGAAACTGACATAAGCAAGATGGTGAACGTGTCATGTATAGCAACTTCAGGTATACCTGACTGGTGATAGAGAAGAAAGGTTTCACCCATCGGGCTAGTGACATACATTAAAAAAAAGACAGAAACTCAAAGAATGATGTAATTCGAAGAATTAACAAAAAAGATGAGTTCTCGAAGCGCCCAAGTCCATTAATTGATAAAATGTCAGACAAACGTATATCTCAACATATATTTGCATCTTTTAATGCTCTTTCTTTGAAACGGATTCATGGCAAGTCTCAATATACATCGGCAATGCACTTTAAAAAGAAATTCAAGTCTGAAACAATTGATGCCGATCAAATGGTGACCATAGAAATGAATTAATACTTCCAGAGAATCATCTGACATACAAGGGTATCCTTGGGTCGGAGCTCAAATGGAATGAAAAAGAAATGAGACATGTATTAGTAGTTTAAAAAGTAGGTAAATTGTAGCGTAAGTTAGATTTAGGTGCAGGTAAAGGTATTGATAAAAGGAGGGTAACATATCTTGATGCTGCTTTTATTTTTAAACAGTACATGTATGAAGAGGACCATCACAGTAAACAATCTGGTCAGATATACATGTAATTTAGGTTAACATAAGGTTAACATTCGATACAAGGTCTATGTCACTGTCTTGTCATATGATAGAGTAATATATGTGGGTTAGTATATCAGCCTGTATGTCTATTTGAATTGATAATTCTGTATTGTTCATCTTGATATATCAGTTTCAAGTCAAGGACATGGGACGGGAGATGTGTACATTCAGTGTCCTCTATAGTTGCACATTCTGTTAGTTCATCTGTTAGTTCAAGTACTTCTGGTAAATGCGGTCCTTATATTATTATCAAAAAAGTGTCAGAGTCCACGCGGACGACTAAATTAAAAACACTAAGAAATCTGTCAGAGGTGCCTCCGTGATCGACTGATTATGGTCTCTGAATAGTAATCACTGGCTCACCACCGCTTTACGTTCAAATCCCACCCGAGTCCAGACATTCTTCACGTTTGAGGAAGCTGTCCAGTCAGCTTACGGAAGGTCTGTGGTCCTAGCCAACTGCACGCCTGGGTGTACCTCCGATGTTAAAGCTGAAACATTGTCCGATGTCTGTTGATGTGTCATTAAACCTCAGAAATAAAAAGAAAGGTGTTGTATGTCCTCTTTGATAAATTCATCTTCCACAATACATATACAAATGTATGTAATAATAGTGAAACAGAGTTATACTCTCAATTTGGTTTCATTTATTTGCCCATGAGTTGAAACAAGGAACATATTGCCGGTATTAATGAGGTTTTAATGCACTGTCGTCTGATTAAGTGTGATTTATTACTTTGAATTAATGAAAAGTTACTTTCATACGTTCATCAGATTTTGAGTTCAATAAAATATGTCATCAACGCTATTAAGACATTCGAACATCATCAAAGATATTTTTTATAATTTCGTATTTTTTACGGGCTATTGACTTTTAAAAGACTTATCCCAACACCATTAATGATTAGTCAAATCACTTTTTTGAGTCACTCAATTAATCATGTACCATACATTGAAGGAGATGAGGTCGACTTCACTAAGGGTGCATTAGTGGCTTTACATTAATGTTGATTACAATACTGATTTTGTTTTAATAAAATCGAGATGCGGTTTTTTGACTCAGGAGGTGTGTATGAACGCTTAAGTGTCAGAAATGACACGTGGTGTCGATGGTAGGGCTAGGATATGAGTACATTTCCGATATATCGCTTGATGTTTCAACTTGATCAAAAATGTATTAATCATCGCGTCATAAATTATATAAATACACGATCTGCAATAAAATCGTTATGATTGTGATCAGGTAATTTTGTAAATAATAAAAGTATACAAAAAAGTACTTTTATTAGGATGCCAATTTCTGACATTAAAATCGTGAAGTCGACTGACTGTGACCGCGAACGTAAATTCTCTGAACTTATATGCAAACAACTTTAATTCTAAATAGTTTTTGCTGTGTTTTAGTTTAAACATATTTATTTAGCAAGAGTAACAAACATGTATCTATATAATTATATATATTACAATAGAAGTTATGGATCGGAAAACAAGCAATCTGCTTATGTAAATTCCTTTCCATGATGTAATTTCGTAAATTAATACGTTCTTTTTATTCAAACTTGACGTTACAAGTAGTTTTATCTGCTTTTGTTAAGCCTTTTAAGAGGCAGTGAAAATGGTAAAATAGACGGAATTAACATTTTGAAAATGGAATCAAACTTAATTTCTTTCATGCTTTGTTTTAAGAGTATAGTTGTTGATATACATTAAGGATTTTTTTTACTGTCTGCATTGTAAGTTCCAAAAAAGTTGGCATCATCGCTTTGGTACAATTTGTGGACTGTTTGACTGGTCCAGGACATGATAAAGAAAATATCACGCACCCATCCTTGACGTTAGCACAAAATGTTCGTTAATAAAAACATACAATTTTATATTATAATAGCACGTATGAATGTTAGTATTTAAAACACGGGACTTTAAGGGGTAGTATTTTATCTTACCTGTTGACTATTAAGAGATTCTTAATAAAATAAATTTTATGAACTTGTACACTCGTAGCCAATCAAAGTGCTTACACTTTAATATGAGGTTGTATCTGTGACCAATATAATTTATCCCAGACTGTATATTCTAGCATAAAGCTAAATTGGCAAACATTGGCAAATATACATGTTCAAGAGCATATTACTTAATGCTAAGTCAATACTGCATTATGTGATACTTCTTATTGATTTAAACACAAACTGGGTTATTTTTTGTGTACATTTTTCTTTACAAATATTGCAATATTGTTTCACACACAAAAAACTACAACAGTGTTGATTATTAGATATATAAATCGTATATAAGTATACACCCATAGCAATAACACGTTGACTTAAGCAGAAACTGGTTGAGCTAATGTGTTCTAGATATGACAGTCATTAATTATGATATAAATAAAACAAAACAACAATCATATATCATATTGTCTATAATCAACTGCAAAAAATAGAAGAAATTATAATAAAAGGTAATACATCATAATATGACAATAAATCTGGTTTCACAATCGATTTTATGACATTTTACAAACACAAAAAAGGAGGGGAAATATAAATTCATAGCCAAGTAATATATGCAGACTGCAAAAAAATGAACCAACAAAAACTGTGCCATTGTCTACAGCGATAAGCAACAACAACAACGAAATCCCTTGTCAAGTCTGAATTGAGTAATTGTCCTCAATCTCTTGTTGACATTAAATCATACGACATCTTATCAATCTCTTCTTTATCAATCAAATCTTCGCAAAAATGTTGATTGATTAAAAGGGTTTCGAGTATTATCAAATATATCTCAGGTGTGAAAATACAAATGTATAAATATTTCATTAATTGTTAACTCTCAATATGATTTACATTGAGTTGACGTCAATCGTTTGGATGTCTCGTCTGAGAAACAATTGAGCAGAAGTTTGATCTTAAAACTTCGTCTATATGATTGATATAGCTCTTATTGTCGCCGCCGAAATATTTCAATAGAAAATAATAAGTTATTTCAACAACAAAACGGGAGGTCAATGATTGTGCAATTGCAAAGACAAGCGCTTGCGTGTGCATAAAATATGCAATTATCCTCTACAAAAATGCAATTTAAACTATAGTAATCTTGCCCACTGAAATACCTTGGATCTGACAAACTAAATTTAATAATGCGTCAGACATCAATGAGCATGTAAATCATGTTAACAATAATAATACTTAAATATTCCAATTTGGTTTATTAAATATTTTCGAATAAAAAAAATATTTGAACAATGTCGATAAACATCAACCAGGGCTTGTTTGTCATGAATTGAATGTATTATATGTAAACTTATAAGCGCATTGTATGTCATTGTTTGGATGGTCTCCTGGTATTGGTGTCACTGTTCTCATGGTTTTAATGATCTTTATCAGGGAAATCAGATTAATCAAACAACAATAACAACAAACGATCGCCGAACAATAAGATAGCGCGTGTAATGTTGTTCTATTGAATTATCTACCTTGATTTGTTGTTGTAAATAAGTATTTTACTAAATAGAAATATCCAATCGGTCAATTATGGTTCATTTTGACAGCGTTTTGTACATTTTTGAGATGTATTAGAGGGTAAGAACATCAAAGCCTGTTGTTTACACCCGGTCATTCAAATTGAATAGGACTACAAAATGGGTGATAATAGGGTAAATAAAATCCGGTAAGCACGTCTCAAACGGTATGATAATTACACCTAATAAACCCATGACACTTCAGGTAACTATTTGTCACACTTATGTCAAATATTCTAGTAAACTGGTTCCCGTTTCTATGGTCTAATTGGTCATGCATTGTACATCCACGAAGCGGGTACCATTTTAGTGCAAACTATAATAACAAATATTGTGTTGCACTATAACAAAGCTACACGTTTTACAGCAAATACGAAGTACCCTAATATTGTATTTCAATTCAATTCAATTCTTGATTCAGAGTCACAGTTTATACAATGTAAACATATCAAAGTTAAATATATACATTTATAGTTACAGTTTATGAGTGGTTGTAGTTACAATGTAAAAACAATGATATTATTCAAGGAATGACAAAATTTTAATACACTAGCTGAAGTCTAAACCAAGGGAGACAACCTTGACGGTGTTACTGATTTCAACGAAGCCATTGATTTACCGCTACACTGTCTAATACAAATAATTACGTAAGACGGGCGTATTAACATAATTTGTTGTTGTAGCGATTTATATAACTGTCATTTAATTCCAGGAAGGAAATGACCATTCTGTTACATAAAATCGAAAATACTCCAAATATAGTCAACAACTGCGCAGTAACTTCCAATCTATAAGTCCTGGGAAAACTTGACTCGTCTATGACTCATACTTTTCTTTTCATTTTCCTTTAAAAATAATTTTTTAACTTAATAAATGTTGCAATACATTTAAGATTATTTAAAAGTAACGGTTTTTTGCGATGAGAAGTCACTTTTTAACAACGCTGTGGTTTGTAAATTAAAGTCAGAATACAGTTATTAAAGAGGAAAAAATCAATCTAAAATATGACTACTTTATTAAATAGTACCTATATTAGTGCTCTGTAATAAAAAAGGCACGGTAGCGGTTGTGTTCCAAAGTTTTCATTATTTTATGATTTGTTATAAAATTATAACATTACACTATTCCTTCGAAAGTACATGCGGTAAACTGACTAATATGAAATTAAATACATAATTATATGACTTTTCTACAATATTTATGATCAAGTGACTGCACAAAGCTTTAAATAAATTTCAATAAAATTAAAGTCACCTTTGTGTCACATAATTGTATGATTTATATTCGTAAATATTGATCAATGCGGTTCCAAAGCGTTCATTTTTTATTCCCGTTTATACTGGGTTTATGTAAAATTTAAAGGACCTCATTTATTTTCAAATCTGATATATTGAGGGTTAACGCATGTAATCGCTACCAGTGAAAAACTTGAATGAACTACTTAATGTCGGTAATATGAGTCACGGTTGTCACGTGGTACCATGTGACTGCGCTAGCCAATCAGAAGCCAGGAGATAAATCGACACTACAGTATATCAAATGTTGTCTTAACATTTAGGAGACATTTAACCGATGATAAGTGATAGCGAACTGTATGTGTTCATTTATATTATAGATCATTTCGTGTCGAAATTGTGGATATATCTGTAGTTAGTGAATCAACGGACATCTTAATTTGTGCGTTATAAAGTTTATTTACATGTAAAGAGAGTTACTTGTTGTTTAAGACAGTTTGCAGTAGGATAATTTACCTGTCTTATATACAAAAAAGCTCTTTATATCATCATTATGCCACCTCAGTCAATAATGGACCATAATTTTAACAACACGTTAATTCAAGAAACGCCGGTGATGGCTGAAACTAAAGTTAAATGTGTTCTGGTCGGCGACGGAGCCGTCGGGAAGACTAGTTTGATTGTAAGCTACACAATCAATGACTATCCGACGGAGTACATGCCGACGGCATTTGACAATTATTCTGGTGAGTTACTTTTATTTATTGACCTGTTCGATTTTTTACATTCTAAAAAATAGTTCAACAATAATCTAAGACCATTAATTAATACTTATGCTATTTCGTTTAACACTTATTTATGATAATAAAATATGCTTTCATTGCATTTAATAGGAAACCTTGGAGTACACCGACAGCGGTTCAATGTTAAACTTTAAATTTTGGGATTTAAGTAAAGTAAAGGGCCAGGTAACAAGCTAATTAAATGACTGTACACGCTCAACAAGTAGCAACAACACTGTTCGTGTTTAGTTGACTTTAAATTTCTTATGTAAATTTAGACCACAAAACGTTGTAGTTTAATTAGCATTGTTAATTCCAAATCTAAACAAAATGACTGATTGTACGTTTAATATCTGTCCACCTACATAAATATTGACAGTCCATTTATGTTAAACAAAAATACACAAAAATCTGACTTGAGGGTATAAGGTTAGCCGGATTTTTCAATGAGTTTCAACCTAATGCGAGACGCCCATTTGTTAAACCACTTGTGTAAAAAATTACCCAAATTTGTGGTTAGGCCCATCTCTCATTATTTCTGCTACACTTTTGGATTACTTTAGTTTTTTCTATTATTCTTCCCGAAAGATCCCGTTATCTGATAACATACCGAACACGAATTGTTCTGTCAGTCCCGTAATTGTGGTGACAATGCTATGAAAGAGTAGGGTCTCGGGGCTATGTACGTGATACTTGATTTTGGTTAAAATACATGTTCACGAGCTAATTGAATAAGGACAAAAGAAAAGATAAAATATTCGCATGTTATGTCAGATCTTCTCTCCTGATAAGTTGAACGTCGAGATGGAAGGTGTACAGATAATGATTTAGTTTGTTGACGAAACTATGTATATGTTTGTGTCAATTTTGTTATCACTGTAAATATATCTATGAAAGCCTTCACCGATCATGTAAAAGATGGCAATTGAAACGATACATATCGTGGTCCACGATTCTTACACTCCGATAGCATCACTCGTGCTGTGGAAGTAATTAGTATAGTCACAGATACCCAGAAAATGATCGCATGATAACTGAAGATAAACCAGGTCCAGCATGTTACATTTATGTCAGTGTCAGTCAAATGACACCAAAAAAATAAACAATGTACAATATAATGTCAAACTTTTATCAAACATATATAGCGATAAATAATTAGCTAATGTATAAGATTGTATACTTGTTTTTTTTTAAGAATTCCAGTTAAAACACCATTTCCTCATATCGCCATTAACACGGTCACCATAAACCAACTACAGTCTTGTTTTTTGTTCATTGAAATTTAAACTGTAACCCCCTCCTCCCCCCAAAACGGACCCCTTCCGGACTTGGATTAAAGTCTGGTTTTCTCAGATTCCGGCTTTCACGGACTTAGAAAATTGTTCAATTTTCAGGGAATTCCGGTTTCCACTGTTTAGACTTAATTTTCAACTTTTATTCGTATTATCTCAGCCATTGTCGTCATGTGCGTCATTTTATCACTTTCTAAGAATAACTTAATCTGAAGTAAACACTCTTGAGCTATTATTCAAACCACATTACAATTTTGAATTATGTTTTATATTTTAAAGCGAATGATTTTCGCATAAATTAGCGCCTCTATGTCAAACGTCGGTCACTTCACAAGTCAGTCCATATGACTCATAGTATTTGCCCAGTGGCAGAATAAATACACGATTTTATCACATTTTCCTACTTATTTCTTTTCAACACTTTAATTAATCATAAAACCTATACTATACACTACAATTCAGCCCTGAAGACGTGTTTGTAAGCATTTTTACTGCAGGCTAGATGTAACATAATATTTTTTATACAACTCGACATTTTGGTAATTATGACAAATACATACGAATAAAAAAAGTTTTACCAGCAAAATGGTGGAATTGACATTCTCTAAATATGTACGTGATAATGTGACCAAAATACGCCTATTAGATATTGTATTTGTTACATTAAAATACAGTCCAGGAAAACTGGTTATTATATAATAAATGAATCGACCGCTGTAAAAAAACGGCGTAAGAAACCAATAGAAAAAGCAAAATCTCAAAATATGATGTATGAAATAAAAACATCAAATCTTAGGTAGCACATTTTCCCAACTCGGGTCCTCGTTGATTTTGAATCACATCTTTACATACCAAGATGAAAAAATCTTCGAATTAAAATCCCTACATTCATGCGTACAGACACCATATAATCGTCGAATGATTTATGACCAGTCATAATTACATGTACTTTACACATATTTACATATTAAACATATACGTTTGAACACGAAGTCACATTAACGTATATATAATATATATATATTATAAACTTAATGTACGCATCTCCGATATATAAAAAAACACGTGAGAAATCTTTTTGCCAAATGTACCGAAACTCATACGCTTAGTGTATTCTAATAATATCACATTTTACAATGTCTAAAGCTTGTATTTCACTTAAAACTTTGAAGTGTATTTGAATGTAAGATTATAAAACATTCGACCATTTTCATTGCTTTCAATTGCTCAAATAAACGCTTACCAAGGACACCGAGGTTGGTGAGTTTTAAAAGTTTTGTGATCACGACTTTTGCCGTGGTAATTTTTTTATGATCAGAATTCACCGGCTTGAAAATTGCTTTCCATCCACCATAATTATGATAAACCTATTCCTGTTTGGTACATTGCAACATGGAACGGGAACCATTTTACCGCTATGTATCCCTGATAACATTTGTTCGTTTGGCCTTGCGTTACATGATATTAGTTAATTCAACTTATCTTAAGTTATTAATGGAGGCTTTCCCTTGGTGTTAATCAAATTAGTCTCCCGCGATACTGGTTAATATTCTAAGATACCACACGAGAGATCACACGTCATTGTTTACTTTACCGATAATAATAATTACTACCACATACGTTTTAATATGAGTTGCTCGGACAGTAGTGTGTACGGCGTGCACCGACCGGCCCGGACTTTAACCCGTGCCGTTTGTCCCCGCTGATAGAAGAATAACGGTCGCGATATATACTGAACATCTTGAAACCGCGAGATAACAAGCAGGACTGTGCAAGGTTGTATCGGGACACACTGAGTTTTATCATTTCCAAAACAGATTAAATTCAAATATATCGTGGGCACAGATACAATGCTATTTGAAACAAACAGGTGCAGTTAATGTTTAAATTTTGATCGAATCTCGTTTAAAACAATCAAGTAAACCGACATAAATAAGCATTGACAGGAAATATTGATACAAATGAGCTTATCGCAAGATAAATTGGCAAAATTTCATGCAACATGTTTTACATAAAATTAATTTCCGCACTACTGCAATAATTTTCACATCTGTTTCCTCAGTTTTATGCGCAATGCTTTAAATGGGATTATAAGAATATATCATTATGTAAATGTATGAGAAATCTCCTTTATTTATCTCACCCTTCCCTCCCCTAAATCGTCGACCATAAAATAATTTTCATAAAATACGGCTTAGAAAACATTCTTTCAAAGCACAGCTTGAATAAAGTAAACCTTATTATCGGTGCAAGTTCAATTTGTGTAGATAATGATTTTCATTTCATTACGTCTCCCTCCCTGGAAATAAGTAATGTAAAAAAGAGCCCATTCCTCCACATATCACTACAGCAGTATAACTAGACACAAGGCTTATAATAAATCTATTTCAAACTTTCTGCCTCTCAAACAGCGGTATTATATTTTAGCACCGACTTACACTTACATCTGTTGAAATGTCAGTTAGTATATTATGTACAATGTATTATATGAACAGCTTACTCAGCACCACATAATCCATATATTACATTCGGTATTTTTCCAACGTGTAGATTGGTATTCAAAACACGTGTATCAAAATGCTAGATCTCCTATTTTCTGCCAAAGATACAAGTTTCTGTCAGTGGGATTAAACTGTAGCACCCTGAATCATATGTACTATAATGTAGCAAGTTTCTAGAACGTCAGTTTAGTCTAGTTCTCCCGAATAAATGTATATTATCTCTTATCTTGTATACAATCTATCGTTTATATACTGAAACAGAAGTCAACATGAATGTAATTTATGAAAAACGTCAATACTTGAGTGTTTATTTACATTTTGTTTGATAACTGAGACTCTACTGGGGTTTTATGTAGCATAATGTCTGGGTGCTGTTTTTTTGGTAAACATATATGATTTCATAAGTGAGTGTGTATATGTATGCATTGAAAATATAAATGTAAGTATTCGCCTGTAGCGATATTATAAAATGCAATAAAAATCCATATAATAATATAGATTATAGATTTCTAATTACATATTTTACTTTTGTCTTGGTGGTCCTGTTAATATTGTTAGATATTGTTTTTACCAATTTGATTTAAAAATGTAACATGTTTTTGCTACGTCAAAGCTACAATATGCAACCACTTATAAAACGTATGTACTTCACGTTTTGAAACTACTGTTTTATCTTAAAAAGATATGCAAACCTATGTTACTAGGACGCATTTCCTGAATTTAATGCATACATAATCCCAACGAGATCTTGTCAGGCTGTATAATCAAACAATTGTAATAAATTAAACACCTATCACGTGCTCTACACCTATCACGTGCTCTTACTGTTTCAAATCTCTTCATGATGTCATCCATTCAGTTTTGTTTTAATTGAAATGAGACGTAAATTTGCATGCGTGTTTAAATTAAATTTTGTCAGATAAAACTACATTAAAATGCCATTAAATTTGTTAGACATTATTTTACCGTGTATTGTGCGGAGTGACAAGCATTGATTTGCGGTGTCGTGCAGTTTGCACATTTAAAAATCCTCACATGAAATAGAAGCGATCAGAGGGCATTGTACACCGCCTTTGCAGTGGTATCTTTGTATGCAACTAGAAAAATATCTCGTTTCATTCTTGTAAACCTTATCACGTATAATGGAATGTTTCGCCCAAAAACATTGGTCACATGTCTAAGTATGAAGCCGAAATACAGGCAATTGATTTTAGTTTTTTCATGACATCATGTATACGTGTTTCGATTCAAAGCGATCGATCGTTTGTTTGAGCTTGCCAAATATACACGATTGCAAATTACGTGAGTCACACTGTATTTTTATCGTCAATTAATTACACTGCAATATATAATCAGTCATCGAAGCGCATGGGTGATTTTAGTGTTTCATCACAAGACCGTAAACCAAGTAACAGTCTGACATGTTTAATGCGTAATCTTAATGTTTAAAACCAACAAGGGTTTCTTAAAATAGAAATTATTATGCAAATTAATCAGATTTGTTTAAGTCGCTTGTGAATCGTTCTGTTTGTGTTTCAAAAAATCGTTAATTTAATTTGAATTTCAAAATTACGCGCATGCTCACAATGCATGTAAAATATAGCACGTGACTTTTATAGCCGCCTTAACAAAAGCAGTGTTTATCTAAAAATAGATGCTGATGATGATTTTATTATACAATATAATATGAATTTACAGTGTATATACAAACACCATGTAACATTACATCAAAGTCATAAATTACATACGGCACATTACATATAGTTTATTATTTTATGACTGTAATGATGCGACTCTTCACAATAAAACAACAAACATATTTCATACTTATATAAACCATATATATAATATACCATAATACATTACCCCGATGTCCAATTTTATACCATTTCAGATTTGTCACATTTCGCTATCAGCAATATATACCACACCGGTCACTGAGTGCACAAAGTACACACACCATATAGGATACAGTCTAAAATGACATCATATCTATAATTGTAGGGTCATTTAAGGCCGTTCATTGTTTGTCCAATTTGTTATCTGGCCATCGAGACGACTGGTACATGGTAGTGTTGTACCTTGACAAATAAAGTTTGAATCGCTTAAGCGCTAGTAGATTTAGATGAAAATTTGTCAATGACATAGATAAGCCGGTAGAAGTCCCCAATGGCTATACAATGTTCTACTTTTAACTTGGTCCATACTGCTAGCGTGTTCACTATCTCTGTCCATTGTGAATACTGTCAAATTTGATTCATGAATGACAGATATTTTCGCTTTCCGTTATTACGTGGCTGACAGGTGACCAGTTATTAACAATACACATCATCAAAGCGGCTTGATGATTGTTCGAAAATTGTCATAACGCGGATATAAACCACGTGGTGTTGACATGAGCAAAAAATCCCTGGAAAAGTTCAATTTTGAAATATTATTCAGAAACCTTACCTGTCACCAGTCTTAAGCAAAATGGTGAATTTACAGATTACCTTGTCAGATACAAATGTAATTTATTTGGCATATTTGACAGCATTTTGTTGATTAATACATCACGTGATTACTCATCTCGCTTATCGCAATGATCGGTTTAATTTAAAATGTAACTTCCATAAAAAAATGCTGTGCATGATTTGCACGTCTCAATTTTTTTCCAATGAAAATTGATCCAAGAGAACATTTTAAGCTAAAATCTATTCAGACTAAACGATCGTGCTGTCAAATAAAGTGGGCATTTCATTGGACAACAATTTAGGACAAACTGTAATGTATGGAACGTGCTGTTTTCTGGCATACTAAACTCGAGTTATTCCATAAAAAAATGTTTGAAATCGTTCACAGACAGACGAGGTTGATAAACAAACAGAAATGTAAAATCCTTTAAACTCATAAACTGATATGAAGCAAGTTTTTGAATGGCGAAAATAAACTTAAAATAGGGTACGTAACAATGCTTGCAGACCATATGGTTAAGTAATATTTGTATGCACACTAAGTATACAACTTGGGGAAATCTTTTACATTCAGAGCTCCAAACTCCCCCACCAAGAGACGCAGACAATGCTCAACACTGTACTGTTTATATGGAGAAAATTCTTATTATTGTTCAATGAAAATAGAAAGTGATACATCAAAATAGACTTCTTGACAAGTGAACAATAGAACACTTATGTTGTCCAATGTCTCACTGTCTTGCTATGATTTAGGAAGTCATTATTCACTTACAATTGAACGTATATCGATCACATAAAACAACTCATCCACACAGAAGATAGACTTTTTACCAAAGCTTAATGTTTACATGGTAATTAAATTGTACGGTGGTAATCATACGTAGCGATGTACATAAAGTAAAAGTGCTGATTAAGCCATTTAACTAAACGAACTCACTAGAATAGTGTTAGTCATTTTAGCAACACGTGAGAGCATCTCTATGTCCAAGGTGTTTACTTCCTAAGTCCATGAGGTTTACTTGTTAAATGTATTCATAATGACGTGTATTCGTGGTGAAATAAAATTTATAATATTATAAATGCATCGATATTGTATGTTTATGCACCTGTTTAAGTTTATTATGACATCGGACCATTTGTCTGTTGGCACTTGTGGTTGTTAAACCCGCTGAACCATCAAGGTCTTTTTGCCTGCCATTTTTTGTTGTTTAAAAATGTCAAATGTCATTGTATCTAAAACAAGTCGTATGTTAAACATTACGTTCGTTTTCGCTTGAGGTACTTAACATGATCCTTGTGTACATGCGTGCTGTATGTGATACTCTGACGTATGCAAGATTTGATGTAACAAAACCTGACGTGGATTCCCTTGTTGATGGTACAAGGCTTCTAACAATGTTTATGTCTAGGTTACATTAGTCTGACACATCGCTTATAATTACTCACTGATGTTGTTTATAAGAATGAATAAACACAACTAACTTCTGGTAAACAGCAACAATTGTTCCATACATGTTATATAATTATCATGATATGCATCGTGCGTAGCTAGTTAGCTTTATTAGACTGTTTAGTGAAATTCAACATAATTTCCTTGTCTACTTCGACAGCAATCTTTTAAGCAAAGTACTGACACTGTACTCGTAGAAACATAACTTACATAGTGGAACGGCAACTAGTTTAATAGTTGCCTGACGGTTGTAGATAAACTTATAACTTTGATTTTCCTCAAAATTCATGCGCACCCAGTGAGTAACGGCAATGGAAAGCTGAACGATCGTTTAGTTGACAAAAAACGAATAACCAAAAATATATACAACTGAGGTCCAACAATCACATTTACGTTTATCTTCCAGTATACCTGTTTTTTAATGAGCTTTGAATAAGAAAGAGCAATTCATACAACATTGGAATTTTCTTCCTTCAGTTTAGTTTACTTTATTTTTTTTCTCCATTTCAGTTGTGGTAACCGTCAACGAAAGCCCAATCAGACTTCAACTTTGCGATACAGCTGGACAGGTATGTACTGCCTTCTAATGTCATTGTTTGTAATTCTTCGATCAATGTTTTAATAAATCTGGCTTAGTGAGAGTCTATACCGCAGACAATATCTACCGTGTCTCCTACATTTTTTCCTGTAATATCGCAAACAAGGTTTCATTAACTCCATCTTGGGCTTAACCTTTTCGTTCGGTAAATTAATTTATTCTTCCTGTTGGTAAAGTCATTCTTACCCGCATAACAAACGTATTACAACTAATCATTGTTCAAGTGCATTGTCGTCTGATTTTACCTTCCTTGAGATTACGTTTTAATTTTGGAATGTTTTAATCGCATGCTGAGGAGACATTCACAAACATTGTAATATTGTTTTTTACATATAATCTGATCCCAGACTGGACTATCATATTGTAACAGTTTGACGCCGTATGATGTTAGTATCTGGGAGATGATATTACCTGATGCATCAGTATGATCTACTATGTTACCGGTGTCCGAATCAGTTTGGTTTTTAACGGCTTCATCCTAAGTGGATTTTAACATAGCGAATTAAGCGATATCAAAGACTTCACATTGCTGTTGGTTGAGGTTAGACATTAACCGGGTAATCTGACCCCTGAATAATAGAGTTGTCTGATATCATCTTTATATTAGGGGGAAATTGTTGACGTACTGGCTCCCGAGTAGTGTTTTAATGGTGTTTCGGTCTAGGGAACGTTAAAAGATTCGGTTATATTTTGTCACCCAAGAGCCCATGAAAAAAATTGATACCGAGTTGTATTGCTAAGTGTTGATATTTACGGCTTATTTTTGAACATTTAAATTTTAGCATAATATCGTGAGACATTTATATCGGGATCATCTCGATAGAATGATTCCAAAGTTTAGGGTACGGCGACACATTCGTAATTCTGATACATATCATGAGGTATGTCGTGGGTCTTGGTCTCACGCACTTTACTACAATTAAGTTTGTTAAATTGCGGTTGGAATAAAATGCTATAATACGAATTCCATGGCATTGTTGAAATCTTTAAGTTGGTCTCCGTTTTTTTCTAGAGTAAATGATACATATCCTACATGCTTTGCAACTTTTAATCATTTTTTTTCTACGACCATAACATAAATATTGAACGATGGCCTTTTTAATTACAGTGTAAGATTTTTACATACCAATTAATAAACATCGCGGGTAGTCCAAATTATTTTATCAGAATATTTGAAGAACATACTAATTAATGGCCGCGAAATAGTTTAGCATTATTTATCTTGATATGCGGCTTTAACCTGTGTTTAAGTGGGTGTTTTGATCGTGCGATTAAATAACACACGGAAGAACTTCTTAAAAATTACATAGATTGTATTTGTCGATCATTACCCTGTGAGTTCTATTATCGAGATAAATCAATATGAATAAAAAAGAACACTCCTTGTCTGTACTGATAGTTTGATAAGGCTATCCACGCAAAACATGTGCTCATATACATTTATATTACTTTAAATTTCCTTTGGATTGGCAATGTAAATATTGTTCTTTCAGTTGGTAAATAGTGTACACCAACGTATATGAATCTTAATATTACATCAATAACCCTTCGATACTTGTGTCTGTCACCTCATTTACTACGTACATCTTTCTACCCGAGTGAATATCATAATAATTTTGAATGAAAGTTCTTATGAGAGTTTATCTATGTATTTTCTTCATTGGTTTACTTCTTTACATAAACATCAAACTCGTTCAGTTTGATTTAAATATAGTATGAATGAAGTTTCCCAGCCAACGCACTTACGTGACTCATTTTATCAATGGTTTCAGCTTTGCTCGAGTTAGCGCGTATTTCTTCTTGTATTTTATGACTTTTACTTCAAACAGATATGATCTCAGTATTTGACAGTTGATGGATTTGTCGTTTTATTTTTTCTCCAAAATCTTTTGGTAAAAAAACGAATAGACGAAAAAAAATTAGAAAAGTTGAACTAATTGATTGTTATGGGGATCGGCCTGTTGTAGGCTTGTCACGAGAATATACATGAGGCAACTTGTGAAACCACATATCTGCTTAGAGAAGCATTAAATGACAAGGATATAGAAAAAGAATTGTATTTAGTATTTCTAGACATGAATTGCTCCTCGCGCTAAAATAGACAAAACAAGAAGAATGTAACATGTAGACAAAGTGTAGCTTACTTCGTTTAGATGTCAGACATTAATTATGTTGTTGCATTCCGACAAGTTATTGTACGGCAACTGGTCATGACTTTAAAGCTTAAATTTCCTCCAGTTTGTTTCATGTCGACAAAAGTTGCAATGTATCCAGTGTCGATGTTGCATCTTTAAAATGAAACAGCATTGAAAGACACGTGTATCAAGTGTCGGTATCTCGCTTTATTTGTAAATGTCTTTTCTGCATAAATGCGTTTGACATTTCTTTTGTTCATTATTTTAAAACCTATAACATAATGGACCTTCACAGTCTGTTATTTACATTTTAAGACAAACTGACATTTGACTTGATGCATACCTTAGATATATCATATGAATTCAGCAAAACTTTTTGGGTTTTCTTACACTTGAATACCATACAAAAAGTGTCATAATTAGACAACGATTTTCGACCAAAGTATGATATACATCGTGGATCACCTTACTTCTAAGATTACATTCGGTATTCATTGCAGAATTGATTATGATTTAATTGAGTTCAAAAGAATAATTTTGCGGATTGTCAGTTTAAAACAATACTTTTCTTTTACATTAAGCACCTGTGTCTTTTCTTCCATGAATTTTTAAAAACATATTTCATTAGTGAAATACCTCACACGAGTTGTGGTCTCACTTTTGAATATATATGACCGGCGTACACGAATATGACACGTTTATAGGCGTGAATAAAACAATTGATTTTGAAATAGCTGAGATATTAACGACCGATGAAGCCTGACTACCTTCTGCTAATAAATTCAAATTTCTACCTTGGCCCATGGTTTTAATCCCCTGATCTTATTACGACCAGTTTATCCCTTGATAGAGAGCATACACTATTCATTCACGATGATTTAGACGTCTTAAAATAGTGGACCACAAAACTTCAAATACTTTTGTTGTCTTTTCTGTTTTATGAATTTACCATCGATCACCGGTCCGATATGAAGAAACATTATAATATGGATTTCAACAAGACAGATTTTGATCACTCATACCGCTTCTATTATTAGGACGAAGCCTAATTCCGACAGACAATATACAAAATGTGTGTCCAATTTTTTTCTGATAACCAGCTTATCAATTTTGATTATCAAAGTTGCTAAACCGTTCCTTGATGGTTTTGTTAGATAGTTCGTACCCTTTGTTAAGTTCTGTGCGCTGGTCCACATTTATATCACGGCTAAATTGTTAGTATAAGCACTATGCTTATTTCCTGAAGGTTGACTTTTTATAAAGCAGTATATTTTATGAATGGAAATAACGCGATCGAAAATTGACTGACCTTTCGCAATGATAATTTAATAATATCTAATAAGGAAAGGCGATAGTTGTCAACTTAAGTGATAAGGCAGATACAAGAATGAACGAACGACACATGTTACACTGCTAGTCCAGATATAGACAATTATACAAAAATAAAAGAGTTTTCGTCATTTTGTTGGCCGATACATTTTGGAAATGAACGATCCCAAGACATGCGCATATAAGTGACTCATAGTACGATTTTAGGATTAAGGATTTTCTGACCTAGGTCAAAATGTTAATGGCAAGAGAGTTAAAGATTATGGAGCATTCTGACCCTATCGAAATAAATACTATTGTCGCCTTCACCAATGTCCATTTACTCAAGCTTAATACATTTGTCTGCTTGTAGATAAAATAATGACTTTGTTCTATTGTTAAAGATTAGTTTCTCACGATACTGGTGGCCACGTATTTGAACACAATCTAATAACAACTGTCCTTATATAGAAGCAACATGCCATATCCTTGTATGTATCAATAAAACATACACGATCATAATGGTTCAGTTACAAGATATATTTGTTTACTTACGTCGATATGTAATAATGATAAACCAAATTTGGCAATGTTCTTTTTTGTGTGATTATACTTTACTGTTGAGTTCTTAAACGTTATCAGCGTATTAGTGTTAACTTTATATTCCGCAAATTTAACCGTCAAATTTTCGTTTTATAGCCAAGTATGGTTTTGAAAATTTAAACGAGAGTTTAACTGTTGTACAATGTTAACTGTATGAATCATACATCAACTCTCTATCACCCTAGGCAGTTCATATCATATTGCCTCATTTGTGGCAACCTCAAATAACCTGACAAACATGTAATTATTGCAAATACTGGGAGGAACCCCACTTTTAGCTAACGTTTTATATTACCAATGTGAAAACAGCCAGTTATTATCCACAATGTAGGTAAATTTGTTGCATGGAGTTAGGGTTATGAATAGGTCACTAAGCAATTGGTTCTTTGATCTCGCCGAAAATGAGTAATTTGTGTGTATTTACTACAGTAGTTGCCCCTCATTTAAGTTTGATTCTCACGGCTTATTTCCCAATACAAGCCTATCGTGTATTTTTACATTCCCACTTAAAACAACCCATGTGGTGATTTAACCTTGTTGATCATTTGTTGTTACAGTAACCACATGCTGGTAATCCCAAAGCTGTGGATAATGCATGGTTTAATCCTTATCATTCATCGTTGAAATTTGACCAATTTCCAAACTACCTCCTAATGCGGAGGTCAACGTCTTTCAAGCCATGGGACATGTATAATGTTCATTCAAGAAAAAGAAACGACTACAAATTGTTTGTGAATGTTTCCTCAGGTCTGATTGTACTAATTGTCATCTCAGCTGATTTGGTGTGTTGATGTTTCTGTCTCGCGTTACTCATAATAATGTTTTCTCTCTCTCTTCTTTCAGGATGACTTTGACACCTTACGTCCACTTTGCTACCCAGAAACAAATGTGTTCTTGCTATGCTTCAGTGTAATGTGTCCCACATCCTTCCACAATGTTGTCGATAAATGGGCTCCAGAAATCAGAAGACATTGCCCAGATGCACCTATCATTCTTGTTGGAACGCAGTGTGATTTGAGAAATGACGTAAAAGTGTTAATTGAGCTCGCACATTATAATGAAAAGCCTGTGTCTGAAGCCGAAGCACAAAAACTAGCTGAAGATATTGGTGCCTTACACTATATGGAGTGCTCTGCTCTTACACAGAAAAACTTGAAAGAAGTATTTGACTCTGCTATACTTTCAGCTTTGGATATGTTTAAAAGACCCAAAGCAATGAAAAGAAATAAAAGTTTCAGAAAGTCAAAGAAAGACAAAAAGAACAAACTCGCTCAACCAGTGCTACCCATTCGACCATTATCAGACTGTAGTGTGAAAAAAGTGGGATGGAAACGATTCTGTTGTTTTGTATAACGACCGCCAATTGTTCTAAAACGTTTTGTTCAACATTGTAATGTCAGCCAGTGACTAGTTGATGCTTTAATAGATAGAAGCTATCATATGCTTTGGTTTTGGAAGACCTGTGTTGAACTCAACCCCGGGAAAAAAGCAATAACTTACGTAATTGTTCATAATCTTATTTCATTGACTTGTACAGATGAATAATTGTGTCTTTCCTTGTTATCTGAGGTGTATGCTGTAGACTTCTGATTATTCGCTGGTTTCTCACTGCTTGCTTAAGATGCTTTCCAGACATTCGAGGGGAGCAATTACCGGCAGAATGTGTACGAAATTCATACCTTCATCAATAAATAGAATTTTACAGTATATGTAATTTATTACGATGTCTTTCAAATGATAACTGATCAAATTTGTCTATGTGTATAAATATTGAGACTTGTATGAATGTGATATATGCAATTATGTGATGTATAGTATTTGTGTGTGCACTGCAAAGATTCCTGCAGACTGCCCATTTGCTTATTATGGAAAAAAGTTATGTTTGCGTAGTATTTGATTGTCTCTGACCAAGTATCTGAAACTTTGACCTTTGGTTTAACCAGTCGAATTGTAGTCAATCTACTATTTCTATAGGCTTGATTCTTTTCAAAATGCGATAATATGAGTCCACTAATTGGATGCAATCTTGTTATATTACAAAATCAGAACTCCCAACATGGTCAAAGTTTCAGTTAATTTGTCAACAACTTCATTTCTTTCCCTTTGTTGTCATTCACCATTCCATGTTCAATAGAAAAAGAAACTTTTCGAACTGAACAAATTAGACTATTACGATTTTGTTTAGTTTAATGCTTGTTACATTTTTTTGTTAACTTTGATCATAAGTGTCACTTTTGTATCTGGTGCTTTTCGTTTCGGTATTTTTTTGTATTTCTTATTCGTATATTAACACGCACCTGTGTTTGATAACACCTTAATTAAAAAACGCACAACATTGAAATGATTAATGGAATAATTTCGATGTAGAGGTGGCTGGGCGCTGACAGTGGCATTATGGATGTCCGAAAAAGGGTGATTGGTTTTCTTTTTGTCTCCTGTAATAACCGTTAACACCTTGTATGTTATAACACCTACCGACACCAGTAGTCTAAAACTGAACACTGGACCTTAATGGATTGTTGTGTTGTAAACTAGCACGTGGCACGATCTAATCAAGACACTGCTGATGATTTATCGGCAGCCTCGAATAATGCACACATTAATGACAAGAATAATGGTACAGGTAGTGATGAACATGTAGTTCTGTTTGACGAAATACTGGCAGATGCTGGTGTTCGCTATGTACCATGTTGGCGCTCAAAACACGCGAAGATGAATTTAAAGAAGCGTTTGAATTTGACGCAAACGCACTGGATGATTAAGTAGAAAGAAGGTACACTGGTAAAGTAAATAACGATTGTTTTAGTCACCATTGCAAAGTATGGTCAGGGTTTTTAGTCATTTTTGCACAAATGTATTGTTGTACTACAATGATTCAACAGAAATGTATCGCTTGTAAGACCTGGTTTCGATACAAATCTCACGCGATAATGATCGCTTTGTTTATATATAGAAAACGTCGATTGTTAATCCATGTTATACGTTTAAATGTGGGATAAGACTTTGGCATGATTTATCCACTAACTGAAGTAAACAAGATGTTGTACATGTTATATGATATAATAAATCCTCGACTTCATCAATCAGGTATTTTCTTAACGTGACAGCCTAAAGGTTTATTCCTTTTGTGTTGTCATTTTATTTAATATTTAAAAGGAGTGCCCGATGTACGCGATAATATGTTTAAAGATATAACTGAGCTATAGCGCTGTATATACCTCCATGATTAGAATTTTGTTATTCAAAATCTGAACTATCAAAATGTCTACCTCACTAGGTGCATTTTGAAATCGCGTGATGTTGAAGTTAGACGTTTAACAAGTTTCTGTTTTTCTGGTTTTATTTTTCTAATGTTTCTTAGTACATCCACTGTACTAAATTACTTCAGGGACAAGTAAAGGTTTAGCTGAATAATTTACCATCTGATACATGTGTTTGTTAAAGCTAATATGGCTGTTTTTATCCAAAGATCTAAAGGGATGAAATTTTATACGCGTTTAGCGTAGCTCGATTGTCAATGAGGAAATGTACGGATCTGTGGGTGACGATTTTGTGTTTATACATTCCAATACAGGGACGGTCGCTAATGTTCATTGTGACAAAGCATTCCTCCCGAAGCGAAAATTAGCCGGGCGCATGGTGCGTTGTTTTTATTTGTTAAAAGATATCCACAGCTTTCTGATTTGCTTGTAAAAATGCTTGCAGGTGCCTTCTTTCAGATTTTTGAAACCAGATATGTATATTTTGTTATAAATGATGTTTTTATTGAATGACAGTCAAACATTGTTCTGCTCTTTGACTGATGTTATGTCAATGCTGGTACACCGAATTTGTTCAAGATATGCTCTAAGTCTTATGCATTAATCTTGGTTCATATACCATCATACGTAAGAGAAATATAAGTTATTAGAGGTACATACGAATAAATAAAAGAAATCATCGCTAACAACGAAGGGTTGTGAAATTGTGTGTAGATTTGATTTCAAGAGTAAACTGAAATCATTTTTGCATTTTATTGTTGATAATTAAATTGTCTTTAATGTTAAAGCATTATAAAGTAAAGTATATTTTTATATTTACATAAATGTGAGATGTTGTGAGAGAGATGAACAGAGGGATGAAGTAACATCGTAGATTATCTCTAAATTTATATTGACAAATACATGTCGTAAATTGAGAAAAAAATAAAAATGTACAATCTCATCTTTGGCTTTTGTCTTGATTTTATATTATTAAGCTTTCTTAAGTTAACACCACCACCATCAACACTAACAACAGCAATGGCAAACAACAAACAAATCAAGCTGTACAAAGCAGGTCATGATCATAAAGAAGAAGAGGAAGTTCGTAAAGCGAGGCCTCCATATTGTTTCACAAAATTAAAGAAACATACAGCAAGGAAACGATAGAAGAAATCAGATGGTAACAAGCAATTAAAATCACATTAATACCAATACATAACGGACGATATGACAAAAGATGTACACTATATCACTTTATCTTGAATATGTTTGCATTTGGTAGAAGACACATTTTATGTCCAAAAGGCTAAAAAGCCCACAAGGATACAAATATGCATATGATAAGATAGACGAACAGACAATTAAATATATGTGGTTGTACAACCAATGCAAGGTTCATATTTATTCAAGGTAAATAGTTAGGAAAATAAACAAGAGGAATTCATATACACTATGAACTAGCGAACGTTATTACGCATGGGGAAGGTCCATAATGTTTATTTCTATATTTTTGATACTAACTAGCTGAATACTTAATTACCTATCTCACTGTGTTGAAAATATAACTGTTAGTTATTTTTTTAAGATTCAACGACGTTTTGAATTTGCCCACCCATTCAATAAATAGAGGAGTGGGATATTTGAGTGAGATTCGTCCAGGGCTGGATTAATTAGGCACTTCACACGTATTTGCAACGTTCACATTATTATGACAGGAAAATTACACATAATAGGCTGACAATCTTGTAAACAGAAAAACTGAAACTATATCAGTCGATTTGAAAAGCCCTAACCTTCAGGGGGAGCAGAAATTAATACATGAATATGTCGTTAAGTTTACATTGTAATAAAAACCTGGGCCCCGGCTCAAGAAATCGGTAATAAATCAATTGTAATGTATTATATTGTTTTACTCTCATTAATTTACAGTCAGAAAACCATGGCCTATTTTGTGAAACTACAAAATAAGGACACTTGAGATTGAATTTTCGATTCTATACCTTCCTGTATTTCATTTTAAATACCCTCTGGTTGAGATCAGTATAAAGTCCGATCATTATTTTCACATTTTATATGCGTTAAAAATAAAATTGCAGAAATACAGCAAAATCTCACTTTGTGACCAATTCAATATAAACACCACGCCATTATAAACGAACGTTCGATTTCAGACCAAATTTCAATGCACATTCGAACTTGTGAACACAGGCCCCCTTTGGAAAGGCATAATGTGGCCCTTATTCGATGGTCATTTTGTTCTGAATAATCATCGTCAGTTTTTAAGAGAATGGTCTTTATTCATAAGATAGCCTTTATTCGGAGGTGGTCGCAAACACAGGTTTGATGATGTTCCAACCATAATGTTAGAACATATCTATCATGAAGATGGGTCTCCCGTAATTAAAGCATATGAAAAATGCCTTAATTGAGGAATATGTGAGCTTTGATTGCATGGAATTAAACGTAAACATTGCATCTCCAATGGTATATGATCGAAGTGTAAGAATTCAAAGTAACCGATCTAATGCTGGCCAACAAAATACCAGTTACCAGTGAACATACAAAGTGCTCATAAAAGAAATAAATCTCATGGAACATTTAATATTTGTGTGCAGACCGATGGTCGTACGTACAAAACAGTACATGTGTACTTGAATTGTGAATCATTATTACGATAATGCCAGAAAGTTCCGTTTTGGCACGCATTGAATGTAAAATCGTACGATGGTTGTTGGTCGGATGCAATTAATGTTTTATTATTCAAATGTTTTAGCCAACGGCAAACCATATACATTACCTGTACATCCTGAGTTTGCCTCCGGGTCATCTAAAATATACAATGTATGGAAATCATTTTAACTTGCAACCACAATTATGTACTCAGAGGCGATCATACTTGTACATTCAAAATAAACATAGATCCAAAGGTGCCGTATGATTTTGAATATGCATGTACATTTATTTCAATATTACAATTATGTCTTAGTGACTGTATCTGAATGTCGTAGAACAACCGTATACATGTTTTGTGCACTGAAAACATAGCATTTTAGGTTAATTATGAGGTATATTTTAACCTCAATGCTGGTTATATTTATGCTTGAAAATGTGTTTGTTTCTGGTAACATGCTCTTGGTAGGTCAGAATTAAAAAAAATATTATAAGGTAAAAGTGAAAAAGTAGTTGTACCGTTCCTCGGATCTAAGAAAAAGATGAGGGTCGCAGGGGAAGATAG
This sequence comes from Lutraria lutraria, assembly GCA_964023205.1. Taxonomy (NCBI): domain Eukaryota; kingdom Metazoa; phylum Mollusca; class Bivalvia; order Venerida; family Mactridae; genus Lutraria; species Lutraria lutraria. Next base: position 14,558,665 of record OZ026834.1, on the reverse strand, counting down.
GGTCGCCGGGGAAGATAGGGTCGCAGGGGGAGATAGGGCAGTCGGATAACCAGAATCAAACACTTCTTTTACACCTTAGTCCACACAGTTATCTTTATTCAATTTGTATATATTCAATTCAGTGAAAACAGACACCTCCTACACCAGATTATTCAAGTTTACATACACAAAGGCATTAAACCCTCTTAATATGAATGAACTTTCTTTTGGCCTTTAAATGGAAATTTGTATAAATTACACCCTTATACGAGTCGGTACCCGTAACGCGACCACCAAAATCACCTTGAATTTTATGTATATGAACTGTTGTTCAGATGTACTAAAAAGCTTAATAGTTTCAGCAGTCAGTGGCTTTTAACCGATTACAGACAGTTCACTATTTACCATGCTGTATACTTAATCGGACAAAAGATTTAAACCATTATCGTTTTCTTCTGAATGATAGCAAACCAAATACTAGTACAGCCACTGGAATTGAATTACATGTACTTATAATTAAAAAAATTATCTAACATTTCATCAAAATCCTGCTCATTTACTGGTTCGAATAAAAACGTTAAAATGCCTGAACATTTATGTATTGCATTAAAATGCACAGCTGCTTCCCAGCTCTGGGATGAAGTCATTCTGTGTACATGTATGTTTACAGTTCCTCACGGCTAGACACGAACTGAAAGCTAGACAGACGGATTTTGTGAAGACAAAACATGGGATACAAACGAATTCAGTCTTCGCAGCTGGTGGTCGATCAAGTGCTCTTCACTCAAGTTGGTGGCTTACACTTGCGCAATTGTGCAAACATTCAATAATAGAAAACAAACTCAGCATGCATTAATACCATCCACTTATGTCATGAAATGCGCGCAAAATCACTGTTTTCTTCCTAGCGATGTTACCTGTCCCGTGAAGGTGCACAGCAATCAAAACATATTCGTCTACTATCTAACTTTCTCTGATTCATATAAAGATGGTTTTGTCCGTTCAAACAAAACATTATCACCTTGTAAATGAATAACAATGCCCATGTTCACTTTGTCCGATTTTCCATTGTTTTATTGTTATTGATCTGGCCCTTTTCTTTGTTTACATTGTTTTAATTGGCTCATTTACTTTGTGCACCTTTTTGAAACAAGCACAAACGTTATGAGCATCTTTTTAACACTGATAATTTGGGTTTGTGTCGCTTTAAGACTTTGCGATACTTAATTTTGTACTGTTAGGATAACCTGAACAATATAATGTCGAAGTAAGTATCGACCGTGCCAGAAAAAATGGAATAAAGTTTAAAAGAGCAATGCAAAACAATCCTCCTAGTACATCCAGCAAAACATTCCTACAGAGGTTGCGGGAAACAATACAAGCTTAAAAAACGTACAAGTTTTGATCAATGTTTTTGTATCTGGACCAAGTCTGCCGTATGATGACTAAACTACGGCGTAAACCCAACACAACGAGCCCGGTAATCTGTAACAATCACATAGGGTGAAATCAGCCAAAGAAATTGTAATACATTTTGCTACCATTCAAGAGATTATCCCTAATTGGTGTAAAACTAAATCTTGGTACCTGTTTTTCAATGGTACATTAATGTTCTTTATTTTGTGTTGGGGGTAAAATAGCGAAATTGGAGCAGATTGAGATGTCGCCAATCTTGATATAAGCGATGTTGGTGACCGCTATGTGAATAACAATATTGTTCAAGCTGAAAAAAAACGAGTTGGTCCGTTTGTTACATGATACCTCCATTGATGAACTAAGTTGCCGGTGGTTTGTTAAACAAATCAAACAGAAGGATACAAACATATTTCTAATTGATCCAAGATAAAAAATATTGTCATTAATCCGAATTCTATATTAGTATAAATGTAAATAATATAACAGCTGCGATTTTTGACAGTGTTAAGGTTTGTCATACATCTCACGGACTGCTTTTTTGAGATTTATAAATTATCATCATATCATCTTTCTATTTATAAACGCATTTTGGCTGATTAATCGTATTTAAAATGTGCATATAATCTGTCTTTCATACGCTCATGCAATTATTTGAATATTGGGTAAAGAAGTGTCATGCGTTATTGACAAACCCAATCCTTGTTTAATATTGACATAAGGATACTACCCATATCATTTCACGTCCTTCGTGTAAATCAATGTAATTCTCTGAAGACATTTTGTCTAGAACTATATTAAGCAGATGACGTGTGTCTAGCGTGATTATGTTTGGAGACATTGCGCAAAGGTGATCTAATGCTCTAAACGCTGATTCCATGACAAACGCTAATCGTGATAATTCCAATGACAATGTAACTGAATTCGGTGAACTTGATGACAAATGATGTGTTTGTTCTCTCAATGTAATATGCCGGCTCTTGCTGTTACGCTTTGATCCAATCCGTGTACTGGATGTCGATTTATATTAATCAATTTGAAAATAGTGAATTAAACGAGTCGCTGAGTAAACAATTACCCAATAAGAGTTTAAATCCTTCACTAAAAAGAGTTTTAAAAGAACTCGCGACGAAATGTCTTATAAAGTCCATACATAGTGTACAGTGTAAATATTGGAATTATGTTTTACTTAAAGTAAAGCCATGAGTTGTATGGGGAGCTGTCAATATCAACGTCTTTGTAAATGAAAAATTGTAAATATGAATGAATTTTTAAACAAATAGTCCTCTGTCTCATTGCGGTTTGTGGCAAGATAAGCCTGGGTTATTCCCGTATTATCAATAATTGTGTATATTTTTGCGTTTTTATGAATGAAGGTCCTGGCGAAAATGTAATTTATATTGAGTCTAGACAAATAGCGATAATAATAAAACTTAGATAAGGTAAGTTAAATGATGAAAAGATTTAGGGAGCGGCTTGGAACAAATGATAACAATGGTGATATAACCAAGAAGTTGACAAGCAGACAAACAAAACAACTAATTGCGACGCCCATATTGCGACTAAGTCTGTGAATAGATGACACATTGAAGGAATTCATAGGTCTGTTCAAATAAATAAATGGTCACTTGTATCCAACGCTGAATAAATGGATATTTAAATTTTTGTTCGAGGCTTTCTTTTGCTTACAATACAAAATGGTGGTCAGTGGGTCAAAGCTTGGGAACTCGGGTATCAACATTGTTTGTGTTTCTTCTGCTGTATTTGTATTGTTAATTATTTAATCAAATGGTACATAACACTAGTTTATTGTACATACCTGGTAAAGAGGTCACATCTTGTGGTAGGAATAACCGGGTTTCATTTCTATTTGGCTTACCACTCAAAATTAACGTTAGTGTCGCGTTGACGAGCCCGTAAGTCCGCAGTTTTAGCTGATAAACTTTCCGGTTATCTATGGAAATGTCTTTATTTAGTATATCATACGTACGTAGTCATTTGTCATAATGTTAATAAATAGAACTTGAATTTAGATGTTGCTTTTGAATCTTGTTAAGGTTTGGTATGAATTACTATAAACATATATTTCTATTCAAATTTATTTCCACCATTCATATCAAAGTCCTTATACAGACAAAACAAATCAATGAATTAAAGCGTATATAAAAGAAATTCAAACATTTTACCTAATGATCATACACTTAAGTATGTGATTCGAGCTTTGAAGTCAATTTGAATAGTAGAATGAATGACCGATTATTGACGTACCCATTCATAATCAATGTTTTATAACTTACGTTGTAACAAACATTATATTAATATCAATGAATCTTTGAAATACTTCAGCGGATGAATCTATTTCAAGGCTCAATCGTAATATAATTCCCTCGTGAAGCCGCTTCTTACATGAATGAATGATGGAAAATCTTTGTTGCAATTTCAATCAATTCTATACTGGCGCTGTTTACAATCCGCTCTTGTGAATCTAAGCTTCATGTACGTGCGTCATAAGCACAGCCGGTTTCTACGTATGTATGTCATAATTAAGGGGATATTTATCATATTTATAATTTTAGTCTATGCATTTAATACGTCAACTTTATGTTTTACTCACCTCATAAATCTCAATAAATCTTTCATAATGAGTTCGTTCATGAACATTTATGCTTCAGTTGACATCTGTAAAATCACCCCCTCCAAAAAATCAATGTTATCTTTCCATTTCAGAGTTTCTCATAAATGTTACTCATTTTATTTTTTCAACAAAACCATTCATCGTAAAAATTGCCCTAATTTTTACCCAATAAAGCAAAAATATGTCTATTCAGCGTAAATGTTGTAAAATATAATTGATGACGAAGACAGTGTTCTAGCTGAACACTTACTTTTGTATCAAATATAATTACTTGAGCTATGGATGAACAAGACTTAAGTTACCATATCTATAAATATTTAATTACTGTTACTATTATTATGTACAATATAGTTGGTTAATGTATAACATGATAAGCGCCTTTTTGTTAATCTGTATCATAATTCTCTCGAGTGTAAATATAATACAACTGTAATGTCAATGAATTATGCATTATGTTTATATGCATACGTTTCTATCTGCAGCAACGTAAATACTTACATCGCTAATTCATTGAATTCCTCAGTACTATATTTTTCAGATTTTTTCATGTTTATCTTATATGTCTATGTTATATCCTTTTCTTTTCTTCTTTTTTCTTTTTTTTCTTTTATTGAAATCGTTTGTATTTATTTCTCACGTGTTTGTCATTGTTATTTTCATGTTTGTAACAAGATACTTTGTGTATACCTTACTTAATAAAGTTCTGTTCTGTTCTGTTCTGTTCTTCTTCTTCTATATTCACAGTCTTGTTGACGAAAATTTTGATTAAGTAGCTTTGGGGGTGGGACGAACAATTAATATTGCTTACCTATACCAGCGCTCTAAAATAATTTAGCTGAAAATGATAAATTTCGTAATAGATGAATACATCGCCTATGTTTTGCTCCTTGATTAAATACATGATACTGCATTATTATTGAACGGTCGAATAATTAGATTAATGATTAATGAATAGATTAAATATATACAAAATCTGTGTCTGATTGTAATTGATTTTAGTGCTAATTTGCTAGTATCTGTACAAATAAACTGATATAACACTTTCATATAAAAAAATAAAAAATCCATATTTTCTCAACTAAAGCTAGTAGGTCCTTTTCCATATACTATTAGGCGGGTGTCTCAGATAACATTATTACATTGTAAATACTCTCTCCGACGAAAGATATATAAAAATACGCGTGGTTTATAGAAATTATAGCAATATATTTTATGTATACTCAATAGCTTGTATTGTATTAGGCAACAAGAGTTTCCGGATATCCGAATATAATTTTTTTTTAATTTAGTGCGTCGATGTTATACATCGACCATAAATTTCCGCGTCTTAGAGAAGATTTTCATTAATACAATAAACACAGTGTGAATGCTACTCTTTATTTATTAAGTTTTATTTACAACACCGGTGACTTACAATCAACATTTACAGCGTTTTCAAACACACTTTGAACTTTCTCACGGTTTTAGATTTTAGGATAAAACTCATTAATGTAAAAAGATAATTCTGGCATTCATAAGAGATGTCTTGTTTTGTCAAAACAAAGTTTTTTTCTGGAAAAGCAATAAAATTGAAAATCGTTCAGTATACGGGACTACACTAGGCGCAGATACCTATGTTGCACCGTACTGGAAAGCAACGAAATAACGCAAAGGAATAAAGTAAATACGTCTTATATAAAATGACAACAAGAAAATGAAAAAGTGAAAAGATACTCTTCCTCTGATCTCATAATGTATGTTTACATTTCATTTTTTGCATGGAACCACCGAGTTTCATATAAACATTATGTAATATATCAGAGGTAAAAAGAAGACTGTAGTACAATGTTTTTTCTTGCTGATAAAAGTTCTCAAACTTGAGATTATATATTTTCAAGTTGTCAGAGTCAACTTTGGGACGACAAAGTAATTAGACAAGTTTCAAGTTGTCAGCATAATTATGCGCAGCTTAGATTTACCGGTTATGGTGTTATTCAAATAGAAGTCTTCAAAATTGGGCGCCTGCACAGTCTAGTCTACAAATGCCTGCATTAATTTATCAAATGCTCAACATGTTGACATCGACAACCGACTTAAATGCGTTATCCATCCTGTGGACTTTGGCATCTTCATTATCGACCGCAAGTTGCAAACTTCTACAAAAATCTGCTCAATATCCACTGAGCTCAAAACCCTGTAAAAAGAAACATGTCTATAAAACTTGATGTAGCCATTCCAATTCACAAATTTTAAAGTTTAATAGCTTAATATATCGCGTCTCCAGCCATGACGCCATTTTAACACTCCAAAATATTTTTTATAAACATGGTTGATTATATATACTAAGCAAACAAATCGGATCGAAAAAAACTGGTGAATGCACTAAAGATATACGTAACACAGCACTAAAGCAAACTGAGATGGAGACACGTGTCTGGAAGAAGGTATTACAACTTTGGCGCAATCCCCATTGAGAAAGTTAAGTATGAGCGTATTTGAGTTTAGAAGTCAATCGTCCAATGTAAGACTATGTAATCCTATTCAGCATTTAGAAAAGCATGACTAATCCACCAGCTTTTTGCTTGATATAGGAACGCATATCCATAAATGGCAACGCCCGTTAAACTATTCCAAAAAGCATACGGAGTTCAAAAGGGATGTAATGAATTTACGACGGCTTATCGTTTCGAAGTGTTTCAATAATCAGAAAAAAACTGATGCATCTCAATAAAAGCCTCTATATATGAATAAACATATATTTTTATTTGTATTATTTAAATGTTGCATGATTGTGTATGTGATTTTAGCCTTATATGAATATGATTAAAAATTAACCACAAGTCAGCTTGTTTAGAGTCAACTCGAATGTAAACCGAATAGAGTTAAAACATACTGTGTTATCATTTTTGTGCTTTATGGTTACAACTCGCACTTTCTTCAAATGTATGGCTATAAATAATTAAACACAATGACTTTTTACGTCTTTATGATATCATTTCTAATGCGCAGACATGACTTTAGAATTCAAATCTCAATCGTGTAAGCTGTAAAAGTATGACTCATACAATGTGAAGGACATTATGTGTTATTAGACCTTGAAACTCCCCTACATTTAGGAGTTTCTATAATTCATGGCATGAAACCCCGGTATGTTGGACCGCTTTTATAGGTAATAGTCGTTCGTTTGAGGGAACAGCGACTTTTGGAAATTGACCGATGGTTAAGTTTTCCATAGACGTCACTCGATTGGCGAGTATGAATTTTGATGCAGACCAAAGTACTACGTTTTTCTACATCCACCACGCAAATGTTAAACTGGTTCCCGTTCTGTGTTGCATTGCAAGTCTATATAAGTTCAGTTTCCATGTCAATGAGTACTTTCAGTACTTTGATTATAGCTATATATAATACTGGTCCATGTTTAGTATACCAGTATCAAATATTTGTCCGATTTCTTGGTTTCTTGATATTTTGATCACCCGTTGTGAGTTTATCATTTTCTTTTTCGTGTTTTCGTTATGTTTGTAGATATCAGAAATACTTCACAGGTGAACCAAACATTTTATATCTTAGAAGCACTCGTATCTTTATCAGTTCCACGAATAACACTTAACTCTCATTTTTTTGCCATCAGCAGTTGGTTCCAGCAGCGAGTGCAGTCAGCATTACTCTGCTCACCTGGTGCGTAAAAATCCAGATATTTTATACATTAAAATTTGAAAATTAGTTTTTTATGAAGTTTATCCACAGCGATCGCTCAAATCAATTTCACTCAGAGAAACTGCTTAGGAGTGATAAAAATTCTTTCAAAATTCTTTTGCTGAGATTCTAAGGCCGATAAGAGGGCATGTTCAAGCTATTATTAAGATTAGCTCCCTTCATAATAACAACTTTTTTTAGGATAAAAAGCCAATTAACCCGGAAAAATATTCCAAGATAAAATTCAACTGAAGCTGTTTCAGAAATTCTCATTTTTAGATAAGAAATCTTTTTAGTTCAGGAATTCTTAATAATTTTTCTAGACTGAAGCACACTTGTCATAACAGACAGATTTTGTAGAGTAATACATAACACATGGTACCTTCCATCGTCTGTGATCCTGTAAACATGGCATACTTTCTATTTCGGGACAAATATTTTTTTTTTTAAATAAATGAACTGATAACAGACGTACAACGTATTTTTTCTGATAATTTTGCTGCGCAAACACGCGTTTTTGTCAAGATATCTGATGCAGACACTGCAGAAATATCTCTGAAGATTACTTGTATGAATAAACAACATCTGCAGTACGTTTATAATTTGCAAAGCATTACAGAAAATAATTATATACATTGTACATGTAGTTTTGTTTATAAAAGACATCGAACCATTTTTACGTTTGTGCAGATTGTATTGTTGTTTTACGAGTTATCTTAATGTATGTAGCGCTATGATATGCAAGCGAAGGTATGAATCTATGTACATGTACTGTTGTTATATTTAACCATTTTAAGGTAGATATTTATTTTCAAACGTAAGGCATAGATCCCAACAGTTTTCAATACATATATAATTATACATTGCATATACATTGTACATTGAGCAAAAGATACAATCATGGATATTCTAGATAAATACAAAAAATGTACTGATAATAAGCTACAATGGCAGATCTTATATGATAGCGTATGTGTAAGCAGACACTACTAGTATCATGAATGTCATGATCGTTTGGATTTTTTTTCAATTTCAGAATATTACAATAAAGTCTGAAGAATGATTTAATTTACAAACATTACATAATAACTATTAATGACATATCTCACGTTCTATAAGAATGGTTGCTAAGTTACATTCTAATAAATAAACGTACATGCTATAAAAATGACCACGTGCATGATGGGATTTAAAATTGACTTAATTTGTCATTTATTTATCGTTCTTCTTTGTGTGTTGTCTGATTCGCCTTAAATTAACATCTAAAATGATGTCAATGTGGACATTACTGCGATATCAAAATGTTCATGGCAAAATAAAACACAACCAGTAAGACATATTTATGCATCATGTTACGATCTCATATGGCAATCACCATCTGTGTGATACCGAAGGCCATGAAGATAATTACAAAACAATTAACAATCGGTCAAATCGTATAGTTCAAAGGCATTTTAAAGATTAATGTCTGAAAACCTACATACATAAGACCGCCTTTAACCCTGTTTATTGGTATTGTTTAAAAGGCCTGTGTAGGTTACGTTTTTGTATCTTATTTGCTGTGTGAGATATTTCAGCAAATGCTTTGTACTTTATACTAACACGAAAGAAGTGTGTACTTTTACTTGTATATTGGGCATCACTTTTTCCGTAATAATGTTTAGAATTATCAATCATCACGAGCGAAGAAAAAATCTTCAATGCACACATTTACACCATATCATGTAGTTAATACATGTTTGCACATTTTGATACCAAATTTGCTCCTATCAGCAAAACAACACCTCCTCTAACGAAGTATACACTTTCTATTTTGTGTGAATATAGTTTCACTATAGTGGCATTCCAAATATGACCACTACACTGAACTGGACATCGCTTGAGTTATTGATAAGTATTCTAAAAACAGATAAATCGATACTAACGAGTAACGAGGAATAACAGTATGCGATGAAATAAATAATTTAGATAAAAAATATTAACCCTACAAAGTGGTGGGAATCCAATATAACAAGCCAATTCAAATCTGATTTGGTATAAAGAAGCAATAAAATATACTGGTAAAATAGGTCAAAAGGCATAAAAAGAAATATTCTGTTCCTTATATAGTATGTAATAAATCAAAAGATATTATCGTTATCACACTCTTAAAATACCTAGGTCAATGGATTTACATGAAACATTTTTTTGTCTTTGTAATCGCCTGTAATCATATCAACAAAGTTATAATCATCCACTTGTTGTATACGGCACTTCAAACATAAACAAAACCTTCCATTGAACTTTAACTAAATTAAAAAAGAACCAGTCCTTGATGAACAAGAACCTTGGGTCACACACGCTCTCTCTCTAACTCTTTCTCTCTGTCACACATAGGAAATTAGTATGCAATGCCGTTGATTACGCCATTACTAACATTATTATACAGTTGGCATTTTAAAGGTTTAATTGTCCATCATATGTCAGCGGGTTCACACCTGGCAAAATGTATAGAGACACAACGTGAAGAGATCGTTCGTCGACTTGCTAATTAATGTGTTACAATTGACAATGAAAACATGGGTTGTGCCTTTCGTCGATGAGTTATGGAGATGGATGGCTTGACCATATATCTATGGGTCTTGACCTCGTTGGGGACATGCTTATATCGTTTAAACTAAATGATTACTTATAAACGGATTGTAAAACCTTTCCATGTTTATTGCCCGTTTTGATATATGACCCGACTGTTATATTTTATTACCATATATTATGTGCTTTGGTCAACGCAGGTAATTAATCGGGATTTTGTTGTTTGGAAGATTCGTGATACAAAAAAACAATATAATATATAACCGTACAGAGTGCAACCAGGTCGTGATCATATTTGAAGTTCATATCTGTATTGTTTTATTATTATGAAACTGATATCTTTTTCCGATGATTTTTGTCCAGACATGATTCATTTACTAAGTAATCCGTCCTCCTCTTGCTCAATATCCCGGGTATGTTCTTTTTGTATACCTATATTTTGGTTGGTCTCCTTGTCTGGACTATATTTCGACAAAGAAGCTTCGTTCGATTTCACCGCACACCAAAACCCCAATTCTGGTTGTATCTTAACTCTGCAGGGTCTGTATTTAGCGATCCAAATGCGTATGTGGTCCTCTCATGATCTATTTTACATAGTTTTACTCCTTTGAAACATGACACGACACGGGTGCTTCGTTCAATTGGGTCCAACCCCTGGTAGTTTTTTTTACTTCTATGTCAGTAGTACAAAGCATTTATAGTTATTTAATTTCTTTAATAAGCTCCTTGTTACGTGTGGGATATATGTGACAGATATATGTGACATCGCACACGTGACGAAACTCGTTTGAACATATCGACATTGTGAGCATTTGATTTCTTTTAATATTAAAACGACATGTCATAAATACTGCTACCTTTGATTTACTACAAGTTTGCTGTACCGAACAAGGACCTAGAGAGCTATAAACCGAGATGTTTGTTGTTATATTACTATAATGATTGCTTTTATCTACACACGTGATTAGTTGCAATAAATTTAATTTGTGTTTTACATTTGTCAAGATGTTATGAAATGCATTGTTGAATAAGGAACGGGAAGGTACGTATCAAAACATTGAATACGAACTTCATGTTGCGAGAAATAACCATGATGTAATAAATGAACAGTTAAGTGAGAACGTTTTATGAGATACTGACATAGCTTGGAAGGGATTTCCTTCCAATAAATTATGACGAAATGATTAAAGTAATTAAATAGACATAAACAGGAGCTATTAAATAACCACCTGCGAACTGTGTCTTAGTTGAAGATTCTACATCGCGGTAACATATGAAAGAGAATTGTTTGATCTTTTGTCTTCAGGTGTGTCTAAATGACCTAAAATGTAAGTGAAGATGTTCAGGATGAATTATAATGCTGTGAAATAGACAGTAAACTTTGCACTATCTTGTAGGTAAGTTGAGTTTTGAAACTAGTCATACTCACCTGAAAATATTTCTGAAATTGTTACGTATCAAAGAGCTATGCTATGAAATGGAAGTTTTTGCTCTCGGAATAGATAAAGGTGGTGTATGACTCATGCATTGGCTCTAACTCTGAACATCATGATTGGAGTATGGAATACTGAAAACTGAATAAGAAATAAACACCTTGTTAATCTTGATTACTATATTCATACACATTTCCTTTCTGTAGCCCGGATAACTACGATATTCAACAATTCATTTACTGCTAAAACTTTACTTTACTCTTTTTGCCGTACCCCATTACATATAGTTTTGTATGTGTGTTAACTACAGCCTAATAGTATAAGGACCTCACAAAATATCCAGTTGTGATTAATTTGTTTTAATGTTAATATACCAATTACACACAGATTAACTCAAAAATAGATTAGTCAAAAATACGATATTTTTGTGAGGTCTTTGAAACTGAAAGGAAATTACGATCACATTGGTGATTAAAGAGTTCAACCATAAATCTTACTTGTCATTTGTAACCATTTTGTGATAAAAAAAAAAATTGAAACTGAAGTCATGTTAACGGCCATATTAAAGACGTTTGCTGCAGTTTGCTACAGTTTTCACATAGACATATAGGCAGAATGAAAACCGTACAACATAATTCTGAACTTTGTATGATCATAGCATATGATAACAGAAATATTTTAAGGGAACACATGGAGGTCACTGATATCGTCTTTTAGTTATCTGACCTTGAATTTTTGCTTATTTTAGGTCTTTTCGATACATTTAAATCATTTCCTTTATTGCGTAACTACATGTATGTACCTTTCCCTTTTGTCTTACATATTTGTTTGCGGTACATTGGGTAGATTGAATTAAGACAAATACATATTTACGAAGAAACGTACAGACGCAAACAAACATATTTGGAAGATACAAGGGAAAGGTCGTTTGGTTGGCGAACATTTGTAGAGGCTTATTTATTTGGCAAAGACTGGTTAGAGTCGATGGGAATATGTGTTAACAATGGAAACAGTACATTGTACTTCTATAAAGTTTCCCGCCAAATTGGTTACTTTCTTTTATATACAAAACTTCATGCATCAAGTCGGCTTTGATATAAACACTGAAACATTTTTAATTTGTTCATTTATTATAGATTTGACCTATTGTCTGTACATTGTATTAGAATCATGCTGGAGTTTACATGATACATCTGATAGCTGTTCTATTTACTTGATATTCAATGTGAACAAAATCACACGAAATGAACAAAAAAGCAACCAGATATTTCAGTCAAAACCTAGACACTCCACAATTTTTGCACATTAGTTGTATTACACCATTTAGATAAGTTACTTTTTTCCCGATAAAGCGTCTTGTAGTTTTGCACCATTACATTAACACGATCTGCAAGTTTTTTGTTGTTTTTGTCTGAATTTGTGAATCTGGGAAATAACAATTGCTTAAAAACAGCGTTTGAATATCGTCTTAAAAAGTCATTTAAATATCATTTTACAATTAGAGAGTTGACTTACAGTTTTAAAGTGACGTTACAAGTATGACAGTGTTCACATGACCCCGCCCGTCTCTACATGTATACAGATTGGTGTATTGTACATCCTTAAATGATATAAGTCATGCAAAACACGCATCCCAAGGCCACCAAAGGTTCAATGGTTGTATAAGACGAATATACTTGGCTTTGGCCTTCGATCTGATATGTGGAACAGACTATCCATGGAATGAACATAGTCAGTCACGCCTAGTCAAAAGAGTGGTGAACTGCAAAAATGTGGTTTGATTTCATCAAGAGGCAACTGTTGTGTGAGTCCGTCACGCCTAATTAGAAAGGTGCTGGACAGCAAATAGTGAGATTTGAGTTCCGGGTTGGGCAACAGTACTGTTATGTGAGTCAGTCACGCCCAGTCAAAATGGTGATGGACAGCAAATACTGCCAAATAGTAATGTTTGAATTCCAGAAGAGGCATTCCTAGTTGTTCTGACGCAACTGACCGATGATAATGTCAGTTAGTAATTACTGTTTTACCACAAGCATCGGATTAGTTAGGTTAGCTGTCCATCGTGGTAAATAGTCAACGATTTTGACGATAATCGGAGAATATTTGTAATTACGCTTATAAAATGTAGGGTCCTTAGTTGGAAATTTGAAACATGTTGAGTGAAATATGTGCCTTTTATGATATAAAATTAATATCTGGCCATCATTTAATCTTTTGGTATGAGAAATATCAAATTAAACTTGGTCAAACCAAATTGAGCTTCTACGAGCAGTGCTCACAGTCTCTTCCTGATTGTAAATCAATTGCCTGCTAATGTAAACAACACACTTTCATAGTACATGAAGTATTCATGAAATATTTACGTATAGTTCAAGACACGTTTTCATGAATTCATTTCGAAGGGGATTATTGTCCTGTCAAACTAGCACATACTTAAGTACGTACGTTAGACGAATTTATAAATAACATTACACATGTATATAGTTTCAATTTTACTTTTTTCAATTTGTCGCATTTATTTCCATATGTATGGAACACATACAAACTATACAGAGTGGAGTGTAACATTACAAGTATCATTGTATCTTGAAAAAGTGGATGCATCGTTTGTGCTAATCTTACATCAATCACACGAAGGTAACAAAATATTTCATTAACAACGCTATACGATATTTGATATCAAGCAACGTAATTAAAGAAATTTGCTTATATTAACTTACTTTATCCTAAATATAAATTTGAATTTAATGCATGCACTAAAAACGTTTTTTTGTGACATACTTACGTAAAGTAGATCCAAAACTTTGGCAAAGCATTCATTTATTTATCTTTTGTATACTATGATCATTTCAGGCCCGCCCCAGAGAGAGAGAGGGGAGATAAGATACAGGAGAACCGGGCATTTATATCCCTACTCTTTTCGAACATGTTTTCCTGGTTTCACATATCATGCCTCGCACTTCTTTCGTGCGATTTTCTAGACACCGTGCTTGGCCTGGTTGTTGGGATGGGGACACCGAAAAACGTCCTTGAGAAATTCGAAAGGCGGAGCCGAGGATCGAACGAAGACCATTCATTTAGTAGCCCAGCGCGTTACCTCTATACCACCGATCCATTAAGTAGCCCAGCGCATTACCACTATACCACAGATCCATTTAGTAGCCCAGCGCGTTACCTCTATACCCCCAATCCATTTAGTAATCCAGCGCGTTACCTCTATACCCCCGATCCATTTAGTAGCCCAGCGCGTTACCACTATACCCCCGATCCATTTAGTAGCCCAGCGCGTTACCACTATACCCCCGATCCATTTAGTAGCCCAGCACGTTACCTCTATACACCCGATCCATTTAGTAATCCAGCGTGTTACCACTATACCACCGATCCATTTAGTAGCCCAGCGCGTTACCACTATACCCCCGATCCATTTAGTAGCCCAGCGCGTTACCACTATACCCCCGATCCATTTAGTAGCCCAGCGCGTTACTACTATACCACCGATCCATTTAGTAGCCAAACGCGTAACTACTATACCACCGATCCATTTAGTAGCCCAGCGTGTTACTACTATACCACCGATCCATTTAGTAGCCCAGCGCGTTACTACTATACCACCAATCCATTTAGTAGCCCATCGCGTTACAACTATACCACCGATCCATTTAGTAGCCCAGTGCGTTACCACTATACCACCGATCCATTTAGTAGCCCAGTGCGTTACTACTATACCACCGATCCATTTAGTAGCCAAACGCGTAACTACTATACCACCGATCCATTTAGTAGCCCAGCGTGTTACTACTATACCACCGATCCATTTAGTAGCCCAGCGCGTTACTACTATACCACCGATCCATTTAGTAGCCAGCGCGTTACTACTATACCACCGATCCATTTAGTAGCCCAGTGCGTTACCACTATACCACCGATCCATTTAGTAGCCCAGTGCGTTACCACTATACCACCGATCCATTTAGTAGCCCAGTGCGTTACCACTATACCACCGATCCATTTAGTAGCCCATCACGTTACTACTATACCACCGATCCATTTAGTAGCCAAACGCGTAACTACTATACCACCGATCCATTTAGTAGCCCAGCGTGTTACTACTATACCACCGATCCATTTAGTAGCCCAGCGCGTTACTACTATACCACCAATCCATTTAGTAGCCAGCGCGTTACTACTATACCACCGATCCATTTAGTAGCCCAGCGCGTTACTACTATACCACCGATCGCATAAATTGTTTTCAACCACATTATAACATTAGTTCACAAATCCTCTAAGGATGCGCTAATAATTTGTCGAAGTAAAAACTATTTCACTAATTAATGTATTGTTTTGTCAGATAAACCCGGACGCGTTAACTGTATTGTAATTGATACATTTAATTAAATAAAATCCGGGATAAACGCCGTACTTACCGGATATTGAAGATACAAAATAATAATGAGTATCACCTATTGCTACGCAGGAGTGTTTTTGTAAGTTGACTAAAATAGTTAACCAGTAATATCCGCGTTTAATTACAATTTATAGTTCCTGTTTCCTGGATACGTGGACAGCTAAAAGAGATTTCTGTACTCAGTATGTAGAGTCATGTTGTTAATTGTTTACCATACAATAGCAGATAAGCAGATAAACATAAACTGACCCTTACAAGTGTCCTCTTAGAGTCAGGTGAGTTAGTACAGGTACCGAGTGACCGATTGTGACCAGAGACATTATTTTGTCATTGCAGAAGAATAATACATTGCAGTCATTATAACTTCAAATGTCTCTTTTTATCTGTGTGTTTTATTTTTGTTCATACGCAATGACAGTAGTATTTTATTTACGCCGCTTTTTCACATCTTAGGCATGTTTATAACAACAATAGGGTCTGCAAATTTGTAAAACTTGACCATACACCAGATTTTTACACATTTTCAATGCGAGACCATCAACAATCAGAATCTGAATTGAATTGAAACTAATTGGATCTGTATTATAGTTCAATATCATAGATTTTGTAACTTAGTTCTCATAGCCAACATCCACGGCTTATCTGTTGGCTAATCGCTAAACTTGCCCCCAGACCCCCTAAACAATCGACATTTTGCGATATTGATGATATGATGGTGACAGTACTATGTTATAGACTTACATTTCAGTAACATTGTTTTGTAATATATTGTTACAAAAATGTATTTGTTTTGTAACAATTTGTAACCTACAGTGCAACCTCTCCAAAGCAACACCCCTTGGGAGTAGCAAAATTATGTTGTTGTTGAGAGGTTGTTATTCTAGAGAGGTTAAATTGCAGTGGGAAAAATCAAGCTGTTAATAAAGGGATGTTGTTGCTTAAGAGAGGGCCGCTCTGGAGAGAGGTTGTTGCTTAAGAGAGGGCCGCTCTGGGGAGAGGTTGTTGCTTAAGAGAGGGTCGCTCTGGAGAGAGGTTGTTGGTTAAGAGAGGGCCGCTCTGGAGAGAGGTTGTTGCTTAAGAGAGGGCCGCTCTGGAGAGAGGTTGTTGCTTAAGAGAGGGCCGCTCTGGAGAGAAGTTGTTGCTTAAGAGAGGGCCGCTCTGGAGAGAAGTTGTTGCTTAAGAGAGGGCCGCTCTGGAGAGAGGTTGTTGCTTAAGAGAGGGCCGCTCTGGAGAGAGGTTGTTGCTTAAGAGAGGGCCGCTCTGTAGAGAGGTTGTTGCTTAAGAGAGGGCCTCTCTGGAGAGGCTGTACTGTACATGGAAATAACAATTGTTTTCATCATAGTTTATTAGTGATTTATTTTGCACCAGGCGGCGATGCAGTTGTACACACAATACTGATAAACGAGGGTTGGTGATAAAGTTTCATGGTAATAAACTCATCAATAAACTCAGACTAGCACTCCATGAGAAAAACTGTGACGCTTTAAACATCGTCAGGAAGTTTTAAACGAAACAATAATTACGTTTTAATATCGTACTTATTTACACCTGGTAATGGGCACCTAGTACAAATGGAATAATAAATTTACTATCAATCATAATATAACCTAACATTAATACGTTGCAAAACACTTTTAAATCTAATTTATAAAAATAAAAATGTCAATAAATCAAAAAATGATATTCACTTCCTTCCAATGTTTGCTGGATAAAATAGATTGTCGTCGATTATGAAGACTTATTATATAGGATATTACACGTAAATAAATAAATTATTACATGTGAGATTGATATCATATACTGACAAGAATAATGTTGTTTCAGTGAATAATTATTTTCCTTGTAACATTTCTTGTTTGACCATTAATAGATTTCCGTGGTCACGTACTGTTTGTACGATGAATTAATGTCATCAAAGTTACGTAAAAAATTGGTCATTTTTTCTTACGTCATAGAAATCGGTGAGTCTGGTATAAAGGATAAACAGCCGTAATGTTCCGGTGACACGAGAGCGGTGTTTAAAGTCCGTGTTTTGATAGATAATTATTGGCCATAATAAAAATATCTGTCGTCGTAAATATGTCTCGATTGTAATTTATGAGCCAGTGAAACTACGGTCAGGGATGAATTTAATTATCATTGAACAAGACAAAAATGTGACACTTCCTAACTCGGGGTCATACTAACACCAACTCAGTTGTCGGTAGGTCCATTGAAATGGTGTAAACAGGTTATACCTGATTGGCAGTACCGTAAAATAGTTTTATACTCAGTAAATTTATTGAAATGTGTCAGAAATACACCTCATAGATTACAGCTGTTAGTAAATTAATTGCGACTGTCATAATCATATCTGAGTATCAATGACAAACCATACTTAGTCAGTGTCCGCTGGTTGACGTTCTGTCAATTAATAATGAGTGAGAGCTCCTTCTTTCAATTTCTGTAAGGAAACCAAATCATTTTCTTATTCGATGTTGAGTTTCTTTCATGTTTGCTATTTTTTCTTTTTTCATTATCTCTTCTCGTGTATATTGTACAATTATGGACTTGCCTTGTGTTGCAAATGTATTTAACAATTATGTCAATTCAATTGAATTTGTATCTATTTTTTTCTTTATTTTGATATCAGATATAACGATGATGATTGATTGATGATCTGGCTGGCCATGTTTTATTTCTCGAGATAGGATTTATTAGCTGAATTAATTATTTAAACACACGATGATACTGCGACTCTTAAAACGCTTGTTAAAATTACATTTCCTTGATCTTACCATAAAAAGATTTATGACGTTTTAAATAAATGAGGATTTGTGTTTAATCCAACAAGCCATTTCCCGGAAGATTCTTTAATTACTTGTAATATAATATTTAAGTTACCCCACCCCTCCCAACATTCTCCAAGTAGTTTCTGTTTCGTAGTAACAACGGACCCACAGCACGGCTATTTTTTTTAAATTTCAGTATATATATGAATATTGTCATCTTAGGATTAAAAGAGCCTATCTGACAAGTATGAAAAGAACATATGGGCCATTTTAATTCTAAGGTGACGAGTTATGAAAATAGCCGTATGTGAGGTCCATTTGCTTACATCATAAATGCATTAAACATATATTTTTATTGTTGTACTATGTGTATGCACTAAACATTTAATCCTTTTATTTCCGTGACAGTCTGTGGTTTGTTTTCTTAGTAAAAGCTATTATTTCATGTTTGTAAACAACAGACATTTTTTTATTTTGTAATGACAATCTCAATACCTACGTATTACGAAATTTAATGTCCAAATCAATGTTTTAAACGCTTCAATTGTACGTTTACATATTATTTGAAACAAAGGAATGTTTAAATAAACGTTCAGGGACCAGAGATAGCGTCAAACATTAAAAAGTTTGCCTGGATAGTATTTGTTCGTATCGTTTTATTTCCTACACGTAATTGTGGACAGAGTGTGCATAAATGAATTTCTAACATTCTAATATTTTATTACAATTCAACTTAAGTAAAATATTCACCCTTATATTTTACGGTATAGTTTCGACACGAACACGTCCGTCAGTAATCGTATTAATTATTCTTTTGTTTTAAACGCAGTAAACGTACAAATATGCAAGTCAAAACTCAGAAGCCTTCAAAACAGGCTCGCAATAAAAACATTTTATTATCAATTATGACAGTGTGCAGATTGGTAACAATCCTATCAGCGTGGTGTAAAATTTGACAACTTATGATTCGAGGAGAAACTCAAAACGTTTATAATTGTGACCCGTGGCCACTCCGCAATCATAAAAATGTCAGAGGCTGCAATACTGTCAAACTATAGCGGAATGTTTGAATTATATTTCCTAATATAAACCGCGCTGTATTATGAGTTTGCACATTAATAATAAGAAATATTTATATGACAGTCAACTATGTGTACAATGTTGTAATATAAGACAAAAGTATTTGTGAAAACAGAAATTAATGATAATGTCAGGTACTCGTTTCGACGTATTGTAAATAAATTTTGTGTCAAAACCCACGCTCATAAACTTCCATAAAAGTACAGGATGGTAGATATTTAACATTATCATTGCTTGTAATATTTAGACAGGGGATAGTTTCTACAATGTGTGTTAGTATGCCATCGTATATATTAGCATTGCTTTCTAGTAGGCCTCTTAAATCATTCCATAGTAACAGTAATCACCTATGCGACCTAGTTTTGTCTATTTTAAGAAGTAATGCTAATACAATCATATTTATTACTATTTTTTGTCATAAATATTAAGAGACTGGACTCCTATACGGCATTGGTTGATTTGTTTGCTAGTACTATAACCACACGAGCAGCAACCGAGACCAACCAATGAGTTTGGGTTCTGTCGCCGAGACAATCCGAGCTTTCCGCAACACGCACGGATGATAATTATACAAATGACCATGTAATTGATTGCGATTTTTATGCCTAAGTCACATTTAACCCAGGTGCCGTACGATATTTTAGTCAACGATGTTTACAAATTTCAAGAAGTTTACGAAATCGTAAAGGCTGCGAATGCCATGGATACGACAGCCTCCTGTCTCCGCACGGACATGGGGCAACGGGTTGTCTACGGGCACTGAAGTCGCATCCAGCCCAAAAGTTAACTAGGCATTAGCAACAGTAATATTTATTGGAAATAAAAATATCCCGAGAATGTCATTAATGATGTTTTTGTGTATTTTTAACCGCATTTTTCGGCTGAATTGCCCATGAAACAATCAAGGAAGTATGTATATCCTGGTACCATAAAGCTTCAAGTCTTATTCAAGTAATGATAAAGACAATGTCCATGATATTTTGAATCACCAATGTGATGATGCTTGAATATTTTTTTCTTCATTGCTAATAATTATTCACAGTACTAGTATCTTCAGTATGTACAGCTTACAAAGAGGCTATCCATACGAGGTCGCGAAAACTGGAAACACAAGCATATACACATGAACATGTATAAACAATTAAGCAATTAAAATTAACCAGATGTCTCTACATTGCCTGTAAACCAACCATCAATTATTCAAATCCTTAAAACATGTTATATATTATTTCACATTTAGTTGTGCGTTATTTTAACAGCAATTTATTAGGTATGACATGGATTTTCAAAAACAAAATCTTCTTTATCGTAGCTGTGTTCTGTCGATGATATTTTCAATGTGGGTATGACCGATTTTGATTCGTATATTTATATTTCCAAAGATTTAAATATCACGTTCCTGATTAAATAATTATGTTGTTGAAAACAGAAAATGAAAACACGCGGATATTTTCGGCTATCCGTGTGCAATCTAGGGCATCTTTCCGGAATGTTTCCAGAAAATGTTATGCATCAGATATTTAAAGAATGCAAACTTTTAAGACTTGATCATAATCAGAAAAAGGTTCTCAACAATTTATTTACTGTACCGATTTGTTTTCTTTTCGCAAAATAAATGAGATATATCTCAGCAACTTATTACTCATAATGATCCAAACATGTTTTGTAACATTTAAATCAGGCTTCACACGATATTAACTTCACATTTATCATATTTACTTTTGATTTTATTTTCAGATATCAAAATTGATATAAGACGATCATTTAATAGCGAGTCACGACCTTGTATTAAACGGGTTACAAGGTAATATAAACATTAGCTGTTAGGTTTGTGTGTTTACGATGAAATGAGGCTGAAACACGACACCCTGTGGGTATAATTGTGAGGTGAGGGATGTTTTAACACTAACAAATGTAAATGTTGATATTCGTAACTGATTAAACAGTTTCACTATTACCTCTTGTAATTTAAACGATTTGCTGAAATGTAACAGGTCACACGTATATGACAGGCTATGTGAACAGTTTTAAAGGGGCTATGTTGTATATAGATAATATTTATGTATTTGTTGTTTAACGGCCCATTCGACAGAATTCGAGGGTTCAACGCAACAGTGTCGTAACTCATAAGGAAATAAGAACAAGTTACGACAGTGTTGCGCTGAGCCCTCGAGATATGGTCATTTCAGAGCCGCAACAGCTGAGCATTTACATCCCTACTATTTGCTGGTTCTTTATGGTCCACGATGTAAATCAGCGATAAACGCCCCGCCCTCTTTCCTGTGATTTTCTAGTCACAGTATACTTGACACGGTAGTTTGGATGGGGATATTGAAAAAGCATTCCTGTAAAATTCGAAAGGCGGAGTCCAGAATAGAAACTTTAGCGACGTTAGCTTTAACTTTCGAATGTTCCCCTTTAATGTATTTTATCATAATTATATACAATAATTCTATTTCACTACAGGATATGTTTGAACACTATATTTCTAAAATTCTAGATATAATCTGTATTGCCTAATGTTTTGACAGGCCACAATGTCATACATAATGTAATGGTATTCATTACGTTTTGCTTCATTACTAGCGGTTGGCTAACTTTAACAGCACAAAATTTAATGTACTTATTGGAATTGTCCGCGGCTCTGGTTAGTGCGTTGGACCTGTAACCCGGCGATCCGGGTTCGAATGTCGGTCGCGGTATGTTTTATACCCGTCTATGAAAAAATAACAAAAATATCGATTTTCTTCCATATGTGGAGAAGTTGCCGGCTAATTCTGGAAGGGTTAGTTAGTACTCATGTACTAGTTAGAATACTGTCCAAGAAAACTGGTTAGGTGAATCGGCCGCTCATATGTAACTGAACAAATGTTGAAAAAAAGCGTTAATAATCTATCAGTATTACGTACGCTAATTGTGTGATAAGTCGAATACTAGCGTATTCAACACCTTATTGAGGGTTCCAGAAGGGCTTATATGATGGTAAAACATTTCACGTGATTTCAGACTAAGTTCGGCGTTAAAATACATTAGAATACATACTCATTTAGTTTCTTGCTAGCCAACAACTTATATTTTTATATCTATCTTTGTTGAACGGCCAATTTTTAAAGCTATGATAATTTCAGGATCGACACAGAGAAGATACAGGAAAACCGGGCTTTTATATCCCTACTCTTATTTCGAATAGTTTTTCCTGGTTCTTTATCGGGCCCGATGTAAGGCACCGATACATGCCTCGTCCCTTTTCCCAGGATTGCCAAGACACAGTTCTTGACTCGGATATTGACACTGAAAAGGCGTCCCTGAGAAATTCGGAAGGCGGAGTCGAGGATCGAACTCACGACCTTTCGTTTAGTAGCTCAGCGCGTTACTACTAGACGACCGATCATCCCATGTCAACCAGCAATATATCACTCAGTGATAGCATACAGCTTGGGACATTTTTATCTAAGCGCTGTTACTAGACAACACAATCTGATATATTAGATGACGATTCGTTTACCTAATCAGTGGTCATAGATTTCAATGCATCTAAATTCTTCCTTGAGTATTTGACAACTTCCCAGTATAGACAATGGACAAATCATGTATCATCTGAAGTTTTCTTCCTTAAGATATCCCGTTTACTTCGAATTTTGATTTACACATCTAATTTACTGAATTGACTATAATATTAAATTATTTTTAAGTGTTCGGAAAAAAAACAAGAAAAGGAATATTCAGACGTAAATTACATGTTTTGTTTAAATCCATCATTCGGTTAAACTCGGTCAAATCGCCACCCGCCGTCACTTTACGTCATACCCGGAATGCGGCGAATGACGAAGTATGAATGAAAGCATGGATTGTGTTTTTTTAGATTTTACCGTCGTTCCTTAATTGCCTTTGTTTTTACACGATTATAGATTTTTTTAATGTTCAAAGTATTAATATAGCCAGAATCGTGTGAGAATTTGATAAACAATGGGCAATGTTTACGATACATTCAAATAATTTCATGTTAGATCCATTAAAATAAATGAAATAAACTGATAGGGTACCTATTGTAGTTGAACTTTTTTGGTTCAAAGCAGCATTTCTTTCTTATCAAACAAAGGAGTATTCTTAATAAAATTGCTTTTTGTAAGATTAATGTTAACAATTACTTTGAACTACTTGAAAGCTTGAAAGCCGAATTAACAAACATTAGTGCTCCTGACTTTCTTATCCAATCAGTGACAAGAGTTGCTTTGTCTTTCTTATCTGTTTAGGGCATAAAACCGGTATTCTAACTTTTTAGTTTCGAAGCATAAAGACCACTAAAACGGTTAGAATAAGTATTTTGGTGCTTTTCGTAATACGAAAGCTACAGTCAAAATCGCTCTTAATTATTAATATGTAATACTAAACCTTCTTATTTACGAAGAACAACGAAATAATTATGCACTCTAACCTATTAATCGAATCGGGGATAATTTACTGTATTAAGTAACAGACTAGTTATACTTGACCAGTCTTTTTACCATAAAAAAATAAGATAGGTTTTCAAGGAAATGATATTAACAATACCATGCATTAAATGGAAATATATTTTTTCTTGACAAAAGTTTGAACTGTTAGTTTTCTAGCTAACTAGAGGTGTTGACACAAACATTTCTTCGAATAAAAATTCCACGGTTATCTAAACTAAGGTCGAGAAGGCATGACCGATTTTTTTACGTGCTATGTTTTAACGTCTGCTATCGGAGAGATATCGTCTGCTGAAACACGCAGAACGTAGGTAGTCTATCTGATCAGAAATCAACGAAAACAAGGTGTTTTCAAAACATTAGAAGCGCATAATATTATATGTATAGTACTTTTAATTTAGAGAATTCACACTTGAAATGTTTATCAACAAATTTATGCGTTATGATAGTTTTGGGAGCAATGCGATTGTGGTATAATGTGTGCGGCGTTTTGAGTTCTGTTTTTATGTTTATGTGCGTCCATTATATTTTGATAATAACAGATATATTTTTACGGTACTGAAAATTGACAACCTGACACAAAAACAACATACGTCAAGAATACTTAGCAATATCACATTTTGCCATCATTTATGGATTTATGAACTTCCTAAGTCAATAAATATCGTGTGTAAAGATGCCATATGGTTACAAAACAAAAAACGAGCGATATGAAAATGTCATTACAGCACAGTGTTCTAAACGTATCACTAAAAACCAGGATCAACATGCCAATTAACAAGGTCATAAAAAGCATTTTGAAGACGTTGTCAACAACATTCGCGAAATTGTCGGAAAATATTCTTAAAAAATCTTTACGAATGGGGATATAACCGCACTTAATGCATATGTTTTAGTGGATTTTATTGCCAAATCGTCTCGTATTTGTGTAAGCAAGACATTACTAAACATTGCCGTCTAAGACATGGGAAAATTTCATAAATAAATGCCTCGCAGCAAATATTTTCAGATTATAAAATATTTTATTTTAAGTTTTAAGCATAATTACATACTAAATAATATTTGGATAATTTTTTAATTGTACTTGAACAAAGATTAATAAGTCAATATAGTAACAAGTGGACGTTATCATAGTATACTAAGTTTATACTTATAACCAATGTATCCTCTAATACTCTAACTTATTGTCCATGGATTAAAATCTAAGACTTACCCACAACAAATGAGACAGTTATTAATTTACTAGACAAACAAAGTCATTTATCATGCTCAGTCTTAATTCGAGCGGTGATCAGTTAAATAATCATTGATTATATCGATATATTAAAAGCTCCCAAAACGTTGTAAATACTGATCGATTGCGCAAAGTTTCCATTCTTGCAAAGTTCATAGCCTTCATGCTTCGGTGAACAAATCAATTAAATAAAGCTTTAAGAAGCCACCTATCATTTTACAAAATCTAAATTACGAAAGATGTTGTATTTATCATAGAAGTGTTGAAAAGTCCGGTTCAAAACAGTTCAAACACGAGCCGCAAAGAAAACACCTACGTATACGTTATTGGTATATTTCAGTACTCAAAAATAGGTTGTTTATTAAGATATATAATTTTCAGAAAAACAAAAATAGAACCTCCATTGTATCGCATGTGAACATTAATATCATTTACCGTCAATCGAGACATTAAAATATTCGTAAAATAACGAAGTCTATTAATTCATATAAGTATATGGTATAAATAAATATCGTATGTTCATAGTTTTTAATTGCGTAAATATTTGCTTTAATTACAAACAATACAGGTCAAATTGCGGTCATTTTAGAAATAACATTTATTAATTGTTTCCATATTATTCAATGCATTAGTTTACTGAATTGTTTGATTACCTGGAGATATCATTCATTGAAACCAGACATATCATCATATACTGAAGCCACACATATAATCACATACTGAAACCACACATATACTGCAACATCACATATCATCATATACTGAAACCACACATATTATCATATGCTAAAATATCACATATCATCATATACTGAAGCAACACATATTATCATATACTGAAATCACAATACTATCTTATACTGAAACCACACATATAATCACATACTGAAGCCACACATATTATCATATACTGCAACATCACATATCATCATATACTGAAACCACACATAGTATCATATGCTAAAATATCACATATCATCATATACTGAAATATCACATATTATCATATACTGAAATATCACATATTATCATATACTGAAACATCAAATACTATCATATGCTGAACATTATTTGTTATCATATATTTAAACAGCATATGTTATCGTAAGTTATCATATACTGAACCAGCAGTTATCATATTTTCTAAAAATTCCACCTGTTGTCATATACCGAAACATCATAATTGCATGTGTTATTATATACCGAAACATCCGAAATATATTATTTTATCCTGAAACACCAAGTTGCACGTGCATTAAAACATGATTATGATATATCATTGAAAATAACATGTGACCTCATTTTTGTCGATTTCAGTGTGTATTCGTATACTCGTATTTTACATATTTTGATACATTATATTTTTATCAAATCCAAAATATTAGATTCACATTATCAAGATTATCCCATTTTCAATATGGCTTACGGACAATGGTTATATAAAATCACCTTAATATTAAAACGTCTTGATCTCCAAGGTATTGTTAACAGTGAATTCACTGAAAATTGTACAATAGTACATTTTTGTTACTTACAAAACATTTTAATAAAAAAAATTGAACATTTATTGCCTTGAGGTCAACATTAACACTCGTTGAACTCCTAAACAATCAATTTAATGGAAAATAAATAAAACTAAATGTTTTTTGTGAATAATTACCTTAAACAAAGAATTCACATTAAATAAAATTGATTTTATGACTTCGTGTAATGTACGTTCCCGTTAAATGTAGCAAAAATTGCGATGAAACGAATCGATAAAAAATCCAAAATCTATCGACATTTCAAACTATTATCGACAAAATATATAGATGTTTATTTTTGATAACATACAACTATGTTGATTTATTTTATTGTGTAGTAATAAAAAAAATGATAAATTGTTTACTTATAGTCTTTGAACTGAGTTTTCAAGGAGAGAGCTTTTCTAAAAATGGTTGATTTTACGAGGGTTCAGAAATGTTTCTCAAAAATGAATAAAACAAGGGTTCATTTTTGTGTTGATATTTTATTATATACTGCAGTACCAAAGTTTTGTCCGCGTTGGGGTTTCCGAGATTTTTTTAAATTACAGTAAAGCTGCGCCTATGTAATTTAACAATCTTTACGTCGTCATTCGTTGAAGCAAGTTTATCAAGATGTACCAATGAATGACTCGTAGCATTTTCTTTAATCAATGGTACCAATTTTATTAATGTACAACAATAAACAAAAAAATACGATATATTGCATGTTTTGTAGACCGGACAAGGCATTTAAACGATACTAGTTGTAGAGTATTTCTGTCAAACAAATATTTTCTTCTGAATATAGATAAGAATCCAACCAATACTTAGTGCAAGACCTACTTTGTTATCCAATCAGTGACAATGGCTTTTTTTACTTTCTTGATAGAATATAAACTGGCGTTCTCAGTTTCGAAGAACGACTAAATACACAGTGCGTGTGCGTCCAGCACCAAGACGGTTTGAATGCATATTGCTTCCGCTCAGTTTAGCTTTCTTATTTACGAAGAACACCAAAAATATGCACTCTAACTTATACGTAATACGTATTTGTCAAACATTATAAATGTTTATTACCATCAAATTTTGAAACATTGTAATACATTTTAACATTCACATGGGAATCATGTGACTCTTAGTGGTGGCCAGATACATGTTAAAGATACGTACAAGATTTAATCTTATTCTTCTTACCTTAATCCAATCACATTGATGGCTGGAAATAATAAAACTTTCTAAAAAAAAACATTTAAGTACGGACAATATGTTAATTGCGAATGGGAAATAACAATATCATTGAAGTCGTGGGGTTGCTTATTTGATTTTTGCAGCGACGCCATTCGTTCTCTAGGCCTTTTACGTGATTGTGTGAACCTTTTATTGCCTCAACCTCACTAATTTCATTACCATTAGTACTCGACGCGTCGCCTTTTGGAAATTAAGTATCAATTAAGTAATAAAACACTAATAAAACAGTTTTTGTTAAAATATTTAAATTCAATTTGTCGTCTGCTTATAAATCATATTTTTGTTTCTTTCCAAATACACTAGAAGGTTATCAGGTTGTTAAATTATAATCGAAACTTTTTTTATCTTATTGATTTCTTCAATATAATGAGTTTTTTAGCCTTTTCTTTGACATTTATAGTTCATAGATCAGCCGGTATTCTAGAGACTGACTACAGATGAAAGAAATCCCAGCCATGAGTACCGCGTGTTTAATTTTGAAGAAAAATACATTTTTTTTAATTTTGAGCAATTTAGGTATTTTTGTTGGTGTGCGGTCTAGCCACGTTATAACGAGCTGCAATAGATTTTTAAGGTCATGCTGATAATTAAATGACAATATTCAGATAGAAATTTTATTACTCTGAAGCAAAATTGTAGCACAAAGAACTTTTTTTGTAAAATAGTTGTTGCATGGAACCACAATTTATTCATATGCATTTCGTTTCTAACACGTGAGTGTCATTTTAATTGAATTCGATGATTTAATGAACATGTCAAGATGTATAGAAAATGACATTCATTAATTCGACATAATGTATGATTCCCGTCTTTAAAAAAACTTCGTTTAAGGGTTTACCACAATGACATGTATTTTCGCGATGTTGACATATAAAAAATCATGGAATTATAGTTCGACTCGTGTAAAGACATAAATCTCGCATTTCATTGTGTCTAAAGAATGCATGCTGCATTATAAAGTTAATATCTGTACCTGATCAGAGTATGAATATCGGTGGTGGTCCGTATTGTTACCGCATGATGAGTTGATATGATAATTGCCCATTATCAAGATAGAATGTACACGGACTTGTCAGCTTTCAATAGGTAAAAAATGAAGGATTATTTTAATCGATCGGAGATACGATGCCCGAATAATTTATTACAAAAATGTCAGTACGGTTTCATGGCCATGTTGGAACATCCGCTGAATAAGAATAAAAAGACCAACAAATCTAGGATCGATCTAGTTTAACCCCATGTAGGAGACGAGCTGACAGACAAACTGTGTATATTTGAAGATTGTCATACGCTTGATACTAACTTGCATGGTGGTTTTGAATCGGATGTAGAAAGGTTATAGAATGATTGACAACGAGTCAGCAACCTGCTTTTCACGTGCATTCCAGGCCACAATAATTAAGTACGCGCTCAACACCTGGCCCACAAATTCTTACATATTCAGCGTTGAAAACTGCTTCCAAAATTTTCGCTATATCATGCGAGCATTCTTTGGATTTATATTTTTATAAAAGTTCACAGTGCATAACAGTATGATGACAAAAATGACAGTGTCTTCTTAATATGTGTGATAAATATGTGTCTAAGCTAAATAGCATTATGATATATTGACTCATGCAGAATGATAGTTCAATTAGTATATACATGTACACTTTTTTTTAAATAACATATTTTGCCGATCACCAGCATTATAATGATAAATCAAAAACAGTTTTCAGGACGTTACAGAGTAGTGGCGTCTCATAAAATAAATTGTAAATCAATATTACGGAAGACAACATGTCGGCATTCAATACGCGCATTCTTTCACATGGCATGGCTACTTTAATTCTTATAACAAACTTATGACAAGACTTAATAAAAACATTAAAACAAGATGTCACAAAATACGCCTGTCAAGGGCCATACTCCCGGAATGTCTGGAGCGATCTTGCCAGTTTATGTATTATGCCCACAAATATTGTCACCAAGTTTGATGAAGATCGGATAAAAACCAATCATCTCAGAGGACAAATATCGTTCGTTCTGCATGGTCGTCGTCCGCCTATCCACCCGCTTACCCACCCAAGCCACCCCGCCAGTCCACCCGCCCGCCTGTCCGCCCGCCCGCCGCAGTTGTTTTCATCATGCACCCCGTTTTCGACAGGCCTATGAAAATTAATGATTATTTGATATTTCCAACTTTATTAATAATTTGCTATGTGTTATCGTACAGGGGACGTTTTCTTCAATCATTGTCATGTATTATTATACAGTCAGAATATATACAGCCCACGTGTCTATATATAATACTGTATGTTACTTTGACTGGGTCGAGTACAGATAATTGGTATACATTGCACGTTTCATTGCAGGTATCAGATTACTATAAATCAGTCTGTTACACCAAGTTCAAATATACTACATGTCGTTTGAAAGATAATTTACTGGTATAATTAAAATCATCTGTATGTTTAACAAAGCTTGCAGAGGTGCTCCCACATTAATAGATATAATAATTGATGAATACTAATGTGTGAATATTAATTTATGAATATCAATGTATTAACTTGAGTTATTTATATGGTTCGGTTAATTTACTGTTAGGATAAGAATGGATTCTGAATTAGAATTCAAGTTCACTTTAATTCAGTTCTAAGAACGGATATTCAGACATTAATTCAGTTCGTAGATTCAAGTCGATAAGAACAATTCCATTGTAACTTTTCACGTGAACATGGCAATACATGTACCTTTTAGAATAAATGCCTACTTAAACCACGTATCGTTATTGACCCCACCCGAGAGGGCATAATGAAGGAACCAGACACGCTGTATAGATTGATCCCGAAAGAAGGTAGTTCTATCTGTAGTCAAAAGGAAAGGAGTTTTGCATCAAATAACCGTTCGAAAAGCTTGTGTCAAATGCTTCTAATAAGCGGAATGTTTTATCCTCACAACAAATTTCCTATAAGAATCATGATGATGCTTATACTACTTTAATTTATTTATATGGGTCTATCGTCGTTTTTCAACAATTCTTCTGTTATAAACTCCGGCCGATTCGCCTAACATGTTGTCTTGGACGGTATTCTAACCAGTACTAACTTATCTTACCACAAGGAAACCAGCAACTTTTCCCCTCGTTGAAGAAAATCGACTAAGTCTATTTTCACGGAAGGGTATGACCGACCGGTACCGGGAATCAAGCCTGGATCGTCCGGTTACAAATCCAGCGTAATTACCACTGGTATATATGTATATTTGCTGAATCTCCGACCCTTGTTCTCAGAGGGGCATGTAGTTAACATCTTAGCATACTATCATCATGTTATCTATCTCTGTTTCAAATTACTGATGAATCTGATAACATGATCATGTCAGTGTCATTAACTACAAATACATGTAATAAAAATCAATGGCAATGATCATTAGTTATTCAACGTGTTAAATGTACCTTGATATTGTAAATGTAGGCGGGCACTTAAAAGTGCGCGACACGAATTTAAGAATCGAACGCAGCCATGCGCAGAATATCAATGCAAAACGATAAATCAACGCAAAAAATGAGTTTAAGGTTAGGTCCGTGTATATATCATAATACTGGTTAATTATAATTAAGAATTCGTCAATGAGTAGTTCATTATGTCAGCGGTTCAGATTTTCAATCACGAATGGTATATCTAGATAGCATTGAAAAACCTGCCAATTCAAATGACGGTATTCTATACAACACCTGGGTAATTAGGGCGTTAGTTAATGCGCCAAAATTGCAAGATCTTGATTATATGTGGATTTAAAATCACTCATTAGTGTCTTATATTAACAATAACAGTTGAAATTTGTCACTTGTCTACGTTCCCACAATGCACCGTACTGCATATTTTGACAGCTAGATTACAGCAAAACACGCCAATTGTAGAATAATTCCGCTTTTCCGACGTGGAGACCTAAAATACAACATTCCTTTCTTTTTGTTGATAGGTATCATTATCAACGATAATTGCCATATTCTTGATGTGGACACGGTGTCAATATATAAATATTCGTTCGCGACCTTTTAATTCACATCTAGCACGTGATCTTATATATAATGTAAAGTACGTGATCTCGTGCACTTTCATATTTGAACAGAAACTTGTGATTGAAGCATCAAGATTACGGTACTGTAACTTAGTCATTAATCACTGATAAAAAAAACTTCAATCATTAAGACATGAATTTAATACTTTCCACGTACCTTGTAAAGAGAGAGTAATTACTATAATTAAACTGTTATACTTTTTGAATATAGCATCAATATGCCCATCAATATAATATATAAATTGCATAATACCAAACTAGACTATGCAATAGAATAGAATACAATCCATTAAAACGAAACCATAGAGTCATCACTTCGTACCAATGGCTGAATGTTAGCATGGAAACAATACAAAGCGATTACATATATCTTTAATTACAACAATACAAACGAAAGCCAAGTAGATATCTGGTGAAGAAATAAGGTCGCGTCATCAGCCAGGGTCCTTTGACAACTTCCGAGCTT
Source organism: Lutraria lutraria (assembly GCA_964023205.1). Lineage (NCBI taxonomy): Eukaryota > Metazoa > Mollusca > Bivalvia > Venerida > Mactridae > Lutraria > Lutraria lutraria. Next base: position 14,525,728 of record OZ026834.1, on the reverse strand, counting down.
CAGACCCCAGACTTACACCAGACAGAAGCACCAACCTTCCGTAAGCTAGCCGGACAGCTTCCTTATTTGTAAAATTAGGTCCCAGATATGATTCGAACTCATTGTGGTGAGGAGCTAGTGGTTACACGTCAGAGACCCTAACCACTCGACCACCGTGGAGGTCCCTCAAGAACTATTAACTGTGATGGTGCAATAAATGAAAGATTTACACTCATACGAGTACTTTATCAGATGATTAAGTAATGACTGCCAGGCGTTCTGTCCGGCAATAGTTTTAGATACTCCACTGTCGTACGACTACTCCCATTATATAATAGAAGCGTATTGTATTGGGTAGATTTCGTACAATTAGATCTATGTATATATAGGAAGTATTTCAAACTGTGTTGGAATCAATTTTATAAAATCCAATCAAATGAAATATACCAAGAGAAGATTAGTCCATCAAATAATACATACAGGTTTACCGACGACCTAGTTTTTATACAAGTCTCAGTTGATATGGCCTCAAACAGACTCATATATATCTACAAATGTATATATGGCAGGTATGTCCACTCAACAAAAACAAACACTCTTTGATGTCCTTTTAAATGAACTATTGAACAACATTCTTTCACAGAGTAAAGAGCGCATACCAAGTATCCCTGAGTAAGTACGACTCCCTCATCGCTGTTCTAGACGAAGATAATTTGTACAAACCCTCCTTCAAACAATTTGAACAACTTTGGAACTCAGTTCGCACGTATGAAGTATCATTAGACCAAATTAATGTCCACAACAACCGCCGTAAAGACAAAATTGTTCCTCCACGAACAGGAGAGTGTTTATCAACAATCATGTACATTGTATAATCAAAGCACTGAAAGTATTCATGGAAACTGAACTTATATATAATTATATACTTGCACTGCAACATGGAACGGGTAGTACTTTGATCGGCATGAAAAATCATTCGCGCCGAGTGAGTGATGACAATGGACAAATATCTGGAACTGAATTTGAAAGAAGTAGTTTATATACAGTCAAACCTGTGATTTAAGGCCATCTTTAGGAATGACACTAGGGCTATGGCGAATATCCGAGTACTCGGGTATTCACGAATCAAATAGAATGAGAATGAATAATCGTCATTACTAAGATTCGTGGTTCGCGATCTTCTTTTTTAACAAATTAAAAGTGTATTCATCCCTTTTCTCTGAATGAATATTGTCTCATCATGGACTACCTTGTTTGCCAAGATGTCCAATCGGTTATTTAAAAAATGATGCTGGTAAATCAATCAATTGGAAGGGAGTACGTATAAATCTAAGCCATAAAACAAATTATATTGATTCACTTCATTATTCCTAAAAGATATAGCTGTCTTCAGGACTGCAATTTTGAAGTTTTAAATGGGTTACTTGATAACAAAAGTTTGTGGATCGTGTGAATCGTGGATTGGATCGGATCGCCACTTACCCAACGATCCACAGCCCTAAATGACACAAGTTGTCCCTTATGAACAAGTGTTCTTTACTAGGGGAACAATTTGATAGATTTTTTAAAGAATGGCCTTTATTTACACGATGGCCTTTATTCGGAGTGCAAAACAGATTTGACTGTGCATGTACTAAATTGACCAATCAAGACGAAAGAAATCTCTTGGATGTATTATTACATGTTGGGCTTCGTTGTACTAATAGGTTGGGTGTCCAATTAGGCTAGACATGTATTTATAACTCCTTATGGTGTATCTTACATCTAAACTTGAATACAAAGAATTGTTTAACAATATGTCGTAATCATTTCCTTTATAGCCTTGAGCTAAAAAAGACAACTGCACTCGAAAATCTCTACCTCGCATATTCATTCATTCATTCGTTCAAAAATTGTAAGCTGCAAAAAACTCACGGGAAGTTTGGATTAATTAATGAAAAATTGCGAAAGTATAGTTGGTTCTTCTCAGGCGGGCAACGTTGACCTTTCATGGTGCTTAAATCATCAAGAAAGCATTAATCTGGGTGGTTGGCCCGGAGTGAATGGTTTACCACCGGGGAGCCCGGCACGATAAACAAACATTCCACTCTCGGTTGGGAACGCGAGGCTATTTGCATGATGAATGTCAAAGTTATCACTCCAAGTGCTGACAACATGCTGGCTTACGGTGCGTAACATTGACACATTGTGAAATATCCAAGTTAAAATGTGTTAGGGATACTAATTACGGTGTCACCCCACTAAATCTTCCCCAAGATAAACTATTGTAAATACGATCAGCGAACGGACACAACAAAATTATCCGTAACCCGCAACGGTTTTATTTACATAGGAAATAAAATAGCGGAAAATAAACTGTAGTGATTAGTCCACCCATGCCATGACTGTCAGTGATATGAAATCAGTTGTTCTATCAATTGACACATATTCTTCCGGAAAAGTGTTCATCTATTAATCTGGTGCCTCAATATATACAGTAGTAATACGATATTGAATTAATATGGTTGTTAAAATGATCAGTGTCAGTATGGTGCTCATAATGTCTCGTATTGTAGTATAAAGGTTAAGGTTTTGCTTACAATTGTGTCACCCCTATTAAAAGGGTCAGCCAAGTTGGCTTATGAGACACCTATCTTCTGTGCGCGCACTAACTCCTGAATCCCTCCTCTGTTTGCCGGGCGCCTGGCTGAGATAGACATATGGTAACCATTATTTAACCAGTTGGCTGCTCACCACTCTACAGGATCAGTTCTAACTAAGTCTTCACTAGAGTTCGAACCTTCAATCTCCTGCTCCGAAGGCGGACACCCTGACCAGTCCACCACGGTAGCGGTTTCAAAACTTCGATAATGTCTTTAGGAGGCGATAGTCTGACAACGATACCAAATTTTCAAGTCATAAGTTTAATTCAACTTGAAGCCAACATTGACACCTTGTGAAAGTTAAGATTACTGCTATAACAGTATACATGTCGAAGATTTCGCAGTTGGAAAACGATCCGTTATTCTATATTTACAAACAACGGGTAGCTTGAATTATACGTTTAAAACACACATCTTGGGTATGAAAAGTCCATCATCTATTAATCTGGTGCCTCAATATATACAGTAGTAATACGATATTGAATTAATATGGTTGTTAAAATGATCAGTGTCAGTATGGTGCTCATAATGTCTCGTATTGTAGTATAAAGGTTAAGGTTTTGCTTACAATTGTGTCACCCCTATTAAAAGGGTCAGCCAAGTTGGCTTATGAGACACCTATCTTCTGTGCGCACAATAAATCCTGAATCCCTCCTCTGTTTGCCGGGCGCCTGGCTGAGATAGGCATACGGTAACCATTATTTAACTTGCTGGCTGCTCACCACCCTACCGGATCAGTTCTAACTAAGTCTTCACAAGAGTTCGAACCTTCAATCTCCTGCTTCGAAGAGGGACACCCTGACCAGTCCACCACGGTAGCGGTTTCAAAACTTTGATACATGTCTTTAGGAGGCGATAGTCTGACAATGATACCAAGTTTTCAAGTCATAAGTTTAACATTGACACCTTGTGAAAGTTAAGACTACTGATATAACAGGATACATGTCGGAGATTTCGCAGCTGGAGATATATCCATAAAACGATCCGTTATTCTATATTTACAAACAACGGGTAGCTTGAATTATACGTTTAAAAACATATATCTTGGGTAAGAAATATACATGAACCGGGTCTCCCAGAAGTTCTGACTCCTGATAGAACCATACCAGTGAGCATTTTCTAATTCCATTATGGCTCATTAGAGTTATTATAGTATTATGAATCATAACTAAGCTTACATGCATGTTTGTGTTTTGTAGTGACTCTGAATTTGAACTTAAGGAAATAAATGACAATGTTGCCACCCGGCGTTTGTTCAGGTCACACCGTTCGCTCTTTCATTGACAGAAATGATAACTTCATTGTATTTACAAATGTTTAAAAACGCATATTTTGGGTGCATAGTTATTTATTTAAATATCTGATGTATTTTTCAAATCATTCATTTAGCGAATACACAATCGACCGTATTATAGATGAGAACAGAATGTATATATCCCGACAACCTTATCAGAAGCACATTTTTTGTATACCATACTATACATGAATCTGTCACAATTAACGTTGACTTTATTGATAAATATATGCTAAGTGCCACTTATCACACTAGGGTAGAAATTCCATTCAAACAAATAATAGAAAAGAAAAGACTTTAGCTTCACATAGATGTTTCCCCATTTTATCATGAATTTGCAATTTACGATAAAACTTCACACAGCGACTACCTCTTTATAACAACCCGATATATAAAATTTCCAGATCGGTTTGTCAGTACCTCGGTGTCTGATGTTTCCAACTTATTAATACGACCTTCTTGTTTCATCGAAGTTTTCAGTACGTACTTATTTACACGGGGCCCGTTCGGTTAGCTCAGTGGTTACAGCGTTTGTCTACTGATTTAGAGGTTGTGAGTTCGAAACCCAGGCGTGACAAATTTGACTGAAGATATTACATCCTATGTTAAAATGTCCTCCACCTCTAACTTATGTGGGGTAGCTTGGCAGAAGCTTACGGATAAAATATGGTTAGTACTGGTTAAGGCCTGAATGAAGTCCAGGACAGCTGGTTAGGAAAACTACCCGCCACGATATAACTGAAATAATGTTGAAAATGGCGTTAAACCCGATGAAACAAACAAACAAGCAATATTTACACGGTACAATTTTTAATGGGATGATCCGTGATCGAGTGTTAACACGCTGGACTAATAAACGAAATGTTTTGGGTTCGAATCTCGACTCTGCCTATCAATATTTCAGGGCAGCTTTTTTAAGTGCCCCATCCGAACAACCGAGCCAAGTACTGTATTAAGAACATCACAGTAAACGGGTGAGGCGTGTATCGGTGTTAAATACACCTGGTACGATAACAAAACAGGAAGACTATTCGAAAAGAGTAGGGATATAAATGCCCGGTCTTCCTGTATCTCCACCCCCCCCCCCTCTCTCTCTCTGTCTCTCTCTCTCTCTGTCTCTCTCTCTCTCTATCTCTCTCTCTTCGGTCGCTCTGAAATTACCAAAGCTGTCGAATTGGCCGTTAAACAACAGATTAATGTTATGGTTCAAGCCACCAGGGAAGGGAAAACACGTTTTCTCAATTCCCTTTAGTTTAGTAACATCAGCTTGGCTTCATTATTATCATTCAGCTACCAAATCCACTTTGCCTAGGTAGTTCATAGGAATTGTGGGACAATTGACATTTTTTATAAAGATGTTGCGCAATGAATGATCTTCCCTGTAGGTAGAAATCACATGTGGGCTCCGCCATTGTTCGAATCTGTCAAAAATGTTATGTTAATGTTAACAATATAATAGAAGTAATATTGGTTTTACAATTTATACATTAGCACATCAGATAAATATTGGCAGTAACGACGGGGTAGCGGTGTAAGGGTGCCGAAACATTGTATGCATTTATGTGTATAATTTAGCTTATTAAAGATTTCATTTAAGTAACCCATTTGCTTTGTCGCATAACCTTTGCGAGCCGAAGATCATCCCACAATGGTTTTTCATAAAATGTATTTTTCATATTGTAAGAATGTTGGATATACAAAAATGTACCAAAAACACTCCAGTAAAGTATTATATTTTATTTCAGGTACTTCAATGAGAAAGATGGAAGGTAACAAAAATGTTGAGGTATATTCGGCTGTACATACAACTCGGATAAGAGTTTTTATAAAGCTAGGGTAGTGAAGATGTACTTAAATGAACTCACATATTTTGATAACTTACCAATGACTTTACAATGAGTTACTGTCAAGAAAAGATCTCAACGAGCAAATGCTAGGTGATGACCGTGCATGAAAATACGAAACGGTCTCATCGTTGAGTGTCCCGGATACATTGTATTTTAAACCCTCCTGCATCCGGGTTCCGTCCGTGTGAATGGAAAAACCTCAGACATACGCACAGACATCAAATGATTTCGCATCATTTTGTTTGTCACATCGCATTTAGACATCAGTCGTAAATTTTCTCGAAGAGGTGCTTAAGGTCAGTCTTGAGTTTAAAATAATCATTGTGTTACACAAACACATTGAGTATATGTTTGTACCCGGCTTGCTGTACCAGGACGACTGAAGATTGCAGCGATTTCTTTCACAACCGAGGCGTGAATTTATCACATTTCCAGCGATCCAGTTAAATACCTTTATATAGCAATAATCATGCCTTTATCTTACAACTGGGAAAACTCAGTTTAAGAAAAGTAAAACATACAAACGCATTATAAATCGAGGGTTCAACGCAACAGTGGCGTAACTCATACTGAAATGAGAACAAGTTACTACAGTGTTGCACTGAGCCCTCGAAATGTACAAACTATACCGTTTGATCCATGAAAAGATTGGAAGGTGGATGTACCTTTTTCGAGTGTGTAGGCCGTTTAATGACACTGTTCCCCGCACACAAATGCACAACCTTTCACTGCTAGACATAAACAAATGCAGCAAGGTCACCTTCAGTCTATGTGACTCGATTTCTTCTGTGAAAACATGGTTATATAAGGTAAAATGTTTATACAAAACATGATAATGAAACACAGTTCTTTGAACAAGATGTCCAGGTCAAATAAACACCACTTTTTTCAGAATTCGTTATTATCTCACCACCATGGATTCACCAATTGATTCGCGTCGACCCCCTTTCTTCGTGAATTCGTTGGTAGGTAGTGTAGGCTTCAGTCTGTTACGTGTAAGCAACACGATGTATCATTTACCGTTTATATAACAGTCATTTCGTAGAATGATAACTAATTGTCGTATTATGACAATTGATGACGTCATGGATGTTTTACGATATTACCACATTGTGACTTTTCAGTACTTAACGTATTATATACAATGTAATTGTATAAACAAGAACCGTTGGGTTCCATGCCCCTTGTAATGTCTAATTAAGTAGCATAGCAGTAACGTTGGGATATGTCAGATGCAAAGGTCTACAGAAATGTCAATAACTACATGTATGTTATGTTTCCTGTGTTATACACTTGTACGCTAACAATAATGTTTTGGTATAGACGTTTCATCTCCATTGTGTCAAAAACACTCAAGAGTTTTATAATCATATATGTTGGAAAGTACATGCACTAGGCTTTCTTTATAACAATAACAAGTAAATACAACATGCATGACCTAGCTTATACAACAGCTTAAGTGGAATCATTATAAGACAAAACAAAAGCTAGTACATATTTTGTTCTGTATTTATTTTTCTATCAACTTCTGCGCGAAACCCGCCGTCACCCTCTCCTGAAAGCAAATACACGAATACAATGTATAATAAGACATAAATAAAATTGAAAACGTACTTTTTGTAATACGTTTTATAACCGTAGATCAGACATTAAATGTGTCATCATTCAACATGAAACCTCGTAAACTATAGAATACTTTTATTCGAAATCAAAACGGTATTACGATCACAGGGACATAAAAAATGAAACTACTACTAGTATAGTATTCGTCAGTGTATTGCATCATTTCAAAGTTTCGACAGCACGTGTATGAAAAGTAGAAACCGTACATTGAACCATTCCAAATTGAAAGAAGCGTTCGAAGATGATGCCCTATATAAACTTCAATTTTAATTTCGTTTAAAACACTTTTACCAAATAAAAATAGCTTCCAATATACTTTTGCAGTCAGCCAATTGATATATTTAATACGCTTGAATATAATTCTTCAATAAATGCGTGCTCCCAATCCAAACTACCGAGCCCAGTATTGTGTTTAGAAAATCGCAGGAAAACTAATGAACTTTACATCAGACACGATGAAGAACAAGGAAAAAATATTCGAACTTAGAATAGGGCTTTTGATATCTTCTCCCCCCCCCTCTCTCTCTCTCTCTCTCCCTCTCTCTCTCTCCTCTCCCCCCTCCTCTGTCCCTCTCTCTCTCACTCCCCCCTCTCTCTCTCTCGCTCTCTCTCACTCCCCCCTCTCTATCTCTCGCTCTCTCTGAAATGACAACTGTCGAATTGGCCATACAAGAGACAAAGACCAATAGTGCGTGTGATGTTTCGGACTCTCGAAAGGAATTCATGAACTCGTGATTTTTTTCATGAACTATTCTTGCATACTTCATGAAGTTCATAGTTCATTTAGTATGAATAACATTTTGACAGTGGGGCTGTTACGCAAATGTCTCACAATGAGCTCATTTTTATTCGAGATATTTCTTGTCTTATGTAGCTTTCAGTTACATTTCGAATGAATTGGATATGGGTAAAGGAAACGCCAAATCTTTGGTCAGTGAGGTATAACGATTATCCTAGGTTGGAGCGTACGACTTAATCTTGAGAAATGGTAAACTATATTATATGAAACATTCTTTCTTCATGACTTAATTAAACTAATGACATCATACTGTACCGCGTCACGCTTTCGTGTTAGTTTTTTGTTGAACACAACTTCAAAGTGAGCTGATGTAAATAACTTTATTCTTATGTTTGGTCATTAAGTTGCATCAATGGGTGATCATACGGAGAAAGTCAGACCACATCTATGATTACCAACATAAAACGTGAGCTACCGACCCGAGACATCAAACAGCATTCATCGAAGCCAACATCACTTTCGGTTATTTGAGTAAATTAAAGCTGGTTTTGTCCGACGATTCATTAAACCACTAGAAGACGAACACACGCTTTGATCATACCACCTGTGGCCTACTGCCCCATTTGATCAATTCGACATGCATCTTGTGTAAGATCAATCAGTAGTGAAAATCGGTGAAATCGATCACCCAACAAGTGAAAGCACTGACATCTAATAAAGCATTGGTTTGAATTCATATATGTAGTAAAAATTGACGTTTTCATCATTGTGTATTCTTTGATTTTTGAATCATGTTTGCGGAATACGTTTCAATAGACGCGATTACAGAGTAATAAAATGAAAAACTACACGCGCGATTAGTATTCAAATAAAAAAGCAACATGAAAACCAATGATCGTGATAAGTAACCACCGGGTAATTGTTTTATTTCCACATAATTATATCCTTGATTTACAATAATCATAAAACCTTTTCATCTTATCTGGAAACTCGGTTTTCATGCCGATAGAAGAGTACCGCCATGTGACAATCGAATGTATTGTTTATTGAATATATCACGTTAAAAAGAAACTTAACGCGTCTTGGATGAGGATGTTGTGGGCAGAAAGACAAACATATTTGAAGATGACATGAAAGTGAAACTTAATTCATGGTAAGCCCCCGCACATTAAAAGGACTTTCATCACGCAATTTAACAATACCCTCTTTCTTACGTCATATTTTACTGATATCTTTTTTCATTGTCAATGAGTAACAGTATTATTTACCGCGAACGGTATAACACTGGACATGGCTGTGCATAAAACTTGCTGCACCTCTAAGATATGGTGACGTGTTGGGGGTAGACATATCTAGAGGTACTGAATTTTAAATAACTTGTACTGCGTGTTCCTGAATATATTTCCTGAGATTTAGAACTTTTTGCACCGATAGCTACAGAAAAACACCTCGCAAACAATGTATTTACCCACAGCTATGAGAGAAAACAAGGTCACTATTAGCATTCCAGATTGTGGTCGAAAACAGCAATGTAGCCTTCCACAGGGACGCACACCAGACTGCTTAATTAACAAAGTGAGTGTTAGAACAGTGGAGGACTAAATCGATGCAAATGGTATTATGGAAATATATTGTAGTATTAATCAAATTGTATATAAATTAAGATACGGAATTCGGACTATAAGACGCATGTTTAGGGAACGGTTCAATACTTCAAGACATTGCTTATGTCGAGCAGTCTTAGTTCCAGATAGTCAGATGACAATTGGGAAAACCTTAACGCTTAATATTAACTGTGTCGTTTTCTCTTAAGTTCGTATTACCAATGCCGCAATCAACACTTTCGAATGAGCAAAGCTTCAATCGTCCTAACTTTGCATGTTGCTACATACTGAATTTGCGAAATTCATAAGGTCGTAAGAAATTAATTTCTTTCTAAACACATGCGTATTAATATATAAGAAATTAAATTCTACACTAAGAATGATTGGTGGTCTAGTGGTAACGCGCTGGACTACTGAACGAACGATTGTGGATTGTTCGATTCTCGCCTTCGCCTTTCGAATTTCTCAGGGACGCTTTTTCAGTGTCTCCGTCCTAACTACCGAACCAACTGTGTCATGATAATCTCAGAAAAAAGGGCGAGGTGTGTATCGGTGCTTGGCATCGGGTACTATGAAGAATCAGGAAATAAATGTCCGGTTCTCCTGTATCTTATCTCCCTTCTCTCTTGGGCGACTCTGATCAAAGCTGTCCATTGGGCCGTTAAACAACAGAAACATAAATAATACAACTTATTATTGTCGATAACTTTTGTTCGACAACGCTGAACATAGCTTGTTTGAAAAATAAGACCAATAAAGGTAACTCGGTCTGTAACCTATGTGGTGTACGATAACCTATACACCAAAGTATGTCTCTTGACTGGCGTAACATTGTAGAATAAAGTCCAAACATACCCGTTAGTTATTTTACTTGGCGAATTTCCTTATACCATTTATTAGTCATTCTCTTATGTTGAATTTTAACCGCCCGGTTTTGTAACAATTGTCAATTTAGTTTATCAATACAATACAAACTTCTTTGGGCAGTTTCTGTATTATTTAAGATAATATAACATTTCGGAGATGTTTCGTGTCTTACTCATTTTAGATATAATTGGTAACGTGACATTCTTTTGAATATAAAACTGTTATATAATGAATAAAATCTTGCAGCTGTGAGTTAAGGTATGCTGTTACGAAATAATAAATGAAATATTAATACACATCTATGAGTTTTGTATGACACTATAAAGCACACTCATCAAGATAACCGAAAAGGCCTTAAAGCTCTGTTTGTTTTTGTGGTCATCCGGGTATTTTGCTGAAAATATTTTAATCGTATATGAGAAACCTAGGCATTTGTTATAAAAATAACATTTAATTTAGAAAAATAATGCGGTTTTGTTAAAAGTTCAGTTTTTATTACCCGACCCGGACTTTGATTTTATTGGCTACCGCGATTTAAAAGAAATAAATTTATTTCTGGTTATTTATAGATAATCTCAATAATTTAGAATAATGTTTTCTTTATAATTACATAGACGGGTTACGATCCGGTTAACGTATTGTATTATAAAAGAGATTGTTACACTGTCGAAAAATGTCATGGAAAGTTCTCCAGTTAAATGACGTATATTGCATTCAAATGTATCAAATTATGACTTGTTTTCGTAAAGTTTAGGCTAAGATACGATGATACAAGCACGTAGTATAGAAACAATATAATTAGTTTACGTTCAATATAAATTGAATTTATTTGGTGGTCGTATTTTGTTATTGTTGCTGTAACAACACTTAAACCTCGATCTATGTTTTAATTAACACAGAAATCCTCGAGTAGCAATCTCATTTGTTATGACATTTTAAATGTAATGACTATTTTTTCAGGTCGGTTTACAATATTTCCACTACATCTTAACATGCTTTTTAATGACACTTCTTGAATGGTAATTTCAACGTTTTGTCCCAAAATTTGGTCTTAAAATCGAGATATTACCGTACATCTTAACATTGGTTAAATTGTAAGGTCAATGTCAAAGTCAAGCTTGGTTGCTATGAAAAATCCACAGACGCTTGTTTAGAAAAAAATACCCCACCCACCACGTTCGCTCTTATGACTACCAATTTACATACATACATAGAAGATAACAAGCTCTAAACGAAAGCAGAACATATTGTTTAGGTTTTTCAAACAAATATTGCACTTGCGTCATAATTTCTGGCTTCTATGCACAATTACATCTTTTTTAATTCTATCGACGCCGCTCTCACACTCAAACTTGCAAACACAAGTGTAAATTCCGACAATTTCCAATTATTTAGTATCGGGGGCTGCTGCGATCGAGAAAATGCTATTTTTAGACATTTTAAAGCGTTTCCGCCTGACCTACGGTCACGTATATGGTCAATAGCCACACAGAGTTGTCGTTCCTGTGCAATATACACATACATCAGTTTGGTACCCAAATCGAATTTTAGTTTCGGACAGTCTTTGTGCAATATGTGAAATTCAAAGCATTGTGCGTCTTGGTATGTATTTTATAAAATTCTTTAGTTACTTATTAAATTTAAATACCTATAAATATTAATTACGAGTTATTTCAATGTTACTAAACATAGTGAAATATTACAAAGAAAAGGAGAAAAATACTTACAAATGTATATATTTAAGTCCAAAACACCTTGTAAAAATTACTAATAATAAAATACTTATGTGAAATATTTAAATGTCCAAAACACCCGAAATTCAGCCGACACACCGTTTTAACACAACACAAATATGTCCAGGTAATCGGCCCCTTACACTGCGTTATCGTAGTTACGAAATGCAGGGAACCAGACAAACCGCGGTACGCGCTAATAGTCTAGTTGTCGCCTGCTTACGTTTTTGTGACAAATGTTCGATCGCAACAGCCCCCATAGTGCAAAACGTGAAAAAGTTGGAATTCTACGATATTCAGTTTAGTAGACCGTGGAAAGCGTGTCAGTTAATAAAGAAAAGCCGTTTTAAATAAGCAAAACATGATTCCAATGTAAGTTTACCTTTCGTTTGTAAATAAAACCCAAAAATGTGTTCTGCTTTCGTTTAGAGCTTGTTATCTTCTATGTATGTATGTAAATTGGTAGTCATAAGAGCGAACGTGGTGGGTGGGGTATTTTTTTCTAAACAAGCGTCTGTGGAAAAATCCGCCGGATATGCTCATAGTAACAAAAATAAATTAGCTAAACATAATGTTATACATGTACATAAAATTATATTTTTATAAGTTAAACTTCACGACACCAGCTACGTAAAAAGAATATGCCGGATTCCTTAATAACTTTTATCCAAAGCGTTTTAAATGAACACTAAATATATCAGGAGATACATGCTTCACATGGTTTAGAAACTGTTTAAACAGTGATTTATTATTATTTGAGTGCATGTTTTAATTAGGAATAAAAGTTATCATTTATATCATCAACTATTGTTGACTACTTATAACTACAGTAAATATAATAATTCTACCAAATTCATTACTTTGACAATGTGCTGATAAAAAATACACTGACATCTGGTTGAAGAGTATATATATATAAGTATAGCTTAAATACTTTGACGAAATAAATTTTTACTTTTCAGTTCTAAATCGTGTACCTATTTAATTTATTACGGTGGACAAAATGCTTTTAATGTGGCACCAATGTATTAAACATTTATTATGTACCGTTGGCATTGGATTTACACTTCCATGTAAGAAAATATGTATTAGCAATGTCTAGTAATTATTTGCCCTCGTTTTGTTTGGATGACCGGTAAGTCACATAAAATTAAATATTTGAATACAGGAATGCTAATTCTTTAAGCACATTTGACTCATTTGAACTAACATAATTTTACAAAGGTATACCACTATTTTTAGCACCGGTAATAAAAGCCGGAATGGTATAAGGACGGTCATAGACTGAACTTTAGCATTGTCCCATTCTACACCTGTCTGTTTTCTTATACTTTTCACCCGGGTTTATCCAAAACATAAGCGGATTAGGACAATTTTGCGGTCCTTTGATCTCAACCAAACCGCTTATAATTTACTAGGTTTCATTATAAAATTTTGATACAAATCAGTTGTATTCATAGATTGCATAATAAAACATTTAATTGGATTTCGTATAGTTGACCAAAAAATCTACCGCGTGTAACAATGAAAAAAAAAGTTCAAACGTGAAATGGGGGTTTCCTGGATTTAAGGGCGTCTATCGTATAATTTTGTCTTTAGTGGCCACACCTGTCGCCATGTATGTGTAAATCTATCGTAGACATTTTGAAATAAAATTAACATGGTCCAATATCACTGTCTTCAGGCCTGATTTCTGTCAGAAAAGGCGCCTGCGACGGACCAGTTAGTTTCAGGAGTGGTGGCCACCTAGACATGCATGAAGTCTGTAGACTAGTAGGCAACATTGTGGTTTCGGATTAAATACGCGCTGATTCCTGCAAGCATGTCTAAAGCTGGGCTACAAAGACGGTCATTTAACATGGTTTCTAAGGTTTCATAAGCCCAGATCTGCCTACCCTATCGTTTATGAGCAAACAAACATAGTTGTTTACGCCTTACGTGATTATGAATAGTAATAAATTGTTTGAAATGGGTATGTTATAAGAAAGTTCACGACTACATCCTGTAGTTAGCGAACTCGTTTGATTTTTCCCATGCCCGTCCGTGTCCTTTTCTTTCACGAATATAATGAGTCAAGGTTTTGAATGCCTGTATTATGTTATCGATGAGATAGGCATGCTATGTTTAATCGTATTTAATATATAATATTAATCATCATGCACATCTGCTCTGTGGTTACAGATTTAGTCAAGTCGCTGCATGGCTATAAAACACTCGGGCGACCACAAAAATCGCTGTTGATCTTTTATGTGTCACTTAATTGTTGTATGTGGTAAGATTGTCCGGAGGCGATTTTTCCGCCCATTGGTCATCGCATAAGTCACTGAATGGTCACCTAATTAGGAATGCTGACCGTCCGAATGATCTACATACAATAACCGTAAGTCAGTCGTGAAATTTAACACAGGAGGGTCAGTTAATAATTATGACAATATTTATCCTTTTATTCATCGATCTGATATAACTAAAGGAATTAGATCAGATTCTTACAGCATTTTGGAAGCTTTCTCTATTCATTCAGCGACTTAATATCTCCAAACCAAACATAGCAAGATTTTAATTGGTGGAATGACACTGACTTATGAACCAATTAAGTCAACTGTGTATGCTATTTACGCTTAAGATAAACGACGAATCTCTAGATACATCTAATGATAACAAAATGTAAAGTTATTACATAATCTTAACCTGCTGTTTAAGCATGGATTTTGATATTTTAATCCCTATATGTTATCACCAACGGTGAGTCACACAAAAAGCTATTTTAAGAGTGTTTTAGCTTTTATTAATGACAATCAGATTTATATTGTTTGTATAATACCAATGTTACAGGGATTGCTTCCGTTTTGGCGCTTAACAAAACAGCGTTTTCATGACATAAGTTTCCCGTTAAGCTGTATAAAATAACTGCGGTCATCTCATGGAATCAAGTAATTCATTTGAAACAACCACAAGCATACAATTGTTGGGTTTTGTCAAGCCTGGAAAAAAATCCCCTATTTTCTGAGGAAAACCACTCTGTTACAAAATAGCAAGAAGGCCAGAAGTAATTAAATCGCGGATACTATAAAATATTGCAATTTGCATGACTTAGGAGCATTGTTTTCTAATGATTACATACAAAAGAGGTATTAGTCATTCACAATAGTTAAACTGGTTCCCGTTGACTTGTGTGTACAAAGCCTTTGGTTTGGTGCACTGCATCATGGAACGGGAACCAGTTTATTTTGTGCACTGCATCATGGAATGGGAACCAGTTTATCACAATAGTTTGCTTTGATCAAGCATGAATGTTTTCATGACAAGGTTCCGTGGGTTCCTGGAAGGGCGGGTAGCATTAAGACGTGTTTAAGCAGTAGAAATATTTACTTAGGTTGGTATTTTGTATTATTTTGTTACGGTAACCGTTTTTTTCCAAACATAACTCTGAAGAATGGATCATGATGTGTGTGTGTTTGAATTAACTGTATATTTAGTAGGGACTCTAACAAATAATTACCATACATTTTGTATTTCTTTATCAAACGAATATTACAATATTGAAGGTTTTGACGTTCTAGATTGCTTATTTTTATATGAAATCCGACAGTTTCATTCACCAATTGTGCTCAGTTGAATTGCATACCGTCAGAAATTGTTTTTAGTTGTCAATTACCCAATCAACTTTTCAGAAGGGTGTACAATAAAAGCCCTTCAGTTAAAATGAGGAAAAATGAGGTCCACAATTTATTCTATAAATTGTTTTGAAGGGAAACGTCAATAAGACACAACAGACAGAATATATTAATTGGAATTCACCATAGCGCTTAAATGTTCTGTTTACAGAAGTCCAAATAAGCCGAAAAAATGTCATTGTCAAAATAATTATGATACGAATTGAAAAGAAATCACACCATTTCATGGACTTCACATACAAAACATAAGTGAAAAATTATCTACACACTATTATACTTTGATACTAAATACAAAAATTCAGCAATTTTCTCATAATTATGTTGTTTTGTTCATATGAAAGGAATTTTTAGAACGGGCGGAATGATTTTGTTACCCATAAATTTATTTTTTAGAAACGTATTTGCACACTATGATTGTACTTCAAGCATGTTTGACTGGTAAAGTAAATACAGTTTATTGCAAATGTATTATACGAGTATTTTACAGACAATTATCTTTATTGTGCAAATAAAAAGTACGTCATTCCTAATATTAGGTTTTAACAACGAGTCAGCTAATGTCCTTGTTATGACTCGAAACAGTGTGATCAGTTCCTATGGCCGTTCCTATATTTGTACATTTTAATTAACACCATTGTCTCCTGCGTTATAACCTATCTTATACTGGTTAAGTTTATTGAAGTATCACCAAGTGGACACATCATAAAGAGGTATGCTATACATGTAAAATGTAGGTATATATATATACACGTCCTTAGTGAAAGTCTTGACAAACGTATGTTCGTAAGCTACGGTTGAACAGGGATGCGATATTATATTACATGCAT
Organism: Lutraria lutraria; assembly: GCA_964023205.1. NCBI lineage: Eukaryota > Metazoa > Mollusca > Bivalvia > Venerida > Mactridae > Lutraria > Lutraria lutraria. The sequence goes on along the minus strand of OZ026834.1, from coordinate 14,508,899 downwards.
TTTGGGTCCCTGGCTTGATTTTAACAATCAAACAACCGCTACGGAATTAGTAACATCAATATCTTTGATTATAATAATATCTGCCCATTGGTTTAAATATCATTTGTTGAAGGACTGGTCGCTTACATTGTACTTGTGACATTGTCGATAACAGTAAAGTTTCATTGTCATAGAAATCTGATATTACTGTTTTTTTTAAACTTGTGAACGGTTAACAACTAATTAATGTACAGAACACAGTGTGTTGATTTTCTCAACTTTAAATGAAAATATATAGCATCAGCAACAAGATTTGCTGATTTCTATCAGGTTGAATTATTCTAAATACAGAAAATATGACACATCTGAGGAGAAAACTTCACAGCAGCATCACATTGGTACATAAGCATGGTGTTTCAAACAACGGACTAATAACAACCACTGCTACTGCACTTCAAGACGAAATACCTTTTTCTATAAGTACTGAAGCTGCTGAGAATAGTAACCTGACACTAAAGAAGAATATAACATGATCAATTCTCATCAGTGTGTTTTGCCGCATTCATGGTTATAATTAGTTTCATTTCATTGGCAATCCCCAATCACATATATCGAGGGCTCAACGCAACAGTGTCGTAACTCAAATTGAAATAAGAACACGTTACGACTGTCTTGCGTTGAGCCCTCGATATGATATCAAAGTATCACACATGTAATTATACTCACTGTCTTTATTTGTTGTTTAATTAACAGCCCTTTCGACAGCTTATGGTCATCTCAGTGCCGTCCAAGAGAAAGGGGAGATAAGATAAAGGAGTATTTATATTCCAACTCTTATTTCGAACATTTTTTCCTGGTTCTTTATCTCGCCCCGTGTAAAGCACCAATATACGCCTCGTCCTTTTTCCTGTGCTTTTCTAGAGAAAGTACCTGGCTCGGTAGTTATGATGGGGATACTGATAAAACGGCTCTCGAGAAGTTCGAAAAGCGGATCCGAGAATCTAAGACACAACCTCACGTTCGGTATTTTTAGCTGATTTGGTGCTGATTTGGTATGTAGTGTGAGTACAGGCATCCATGATGCCATAACGGTCAAGTGAATCATACTCTAATTAGTAAGTTTCTAACATACTATGTCGACAGCTTTATTTCGGATTCCACCTCCATTTCAATTCATAGTATGGTATACAATATGAAATTAGCAGAATAGCATGTATTTAGATATAAGAATTTAGACTGATCTAAATACATTCGAAAGATTGTAAGTAAGGGGAAGTAAATCCTTCCAGCGGAAAAAAATAACGTAAGGCGATTACATTTCTTGATTGCAGTTATTTAGTGGGACAACGTTGACAAAAATAGTAATACGTGCCTTAGCTTGTATTTGGACTTAGGAAAATTTACCAACAATTCAGTGGATAACTAGAGTATCAAAACCTTGCTCGACGTTCATACCAACTTGAATATTTCATCAGCTATATACATGTTTAATCAGGCCGAGGTCCAGTGGTAAGTGCGCTGGACTAGTAATCCGGTTTTTTCAGATTCGATTACCAGTCGCAATAGGTCATACCCTTCAATTAAAGTTGGACAAAAATTTCGATTTTCTCCACATGCGAAGTAGTAAATTAGTACTAGTTGGAATACAGTCAAGGCGAAATCGGCCGCCGTATTTACATCGCAACTTGAAAACTGTTTAATCGAATGGCAAGTTCAAGACTCTAACCCAATTCGTTGGTAGTTTTGTAAAGATGCATTGTAAGTGTTACTCAGCCATGTGTTGACCTGACATATAACATTTTACTCACATGTAATTTTATTTTATTATCTTTTTCATCTACAATTCATAGCTTCTTCTTGTTTTCTATATAACTTCCACAATCCTCGGGATGTTTACAATACATCCGATCTAGTTTCGATTTTGAATCCTTGATATAGATGTATTTCACATCGCAACAAAACTCATACCTCACATTTACATACTATTTCACCCTTCAATCTAATCTTATCAAGTCAGAAATGATTTAACCAAGATCAGTACTTTCTTTTCACAGCCTCGGTCCATCATTTTACTACAACCATAGACATAAAAGCTATAAAAGAAATGGATAAATTTTCTCGAAGACTTCTAGATTAAGATCGTCGAATAAGAGTTCTAAGAGACACCGAAATTCTGAGAATTCAACGATCAATGTACATGTACTTGTAATACACGATCGCGTGAAGCTGGTGGACAGACGGTTATCTTGGACACTGTGAAAAGTCGGAGGCTACTACGACGGTCTTAAGATTGACCTTCTAGATCAGTTTGATTTCCTGTCCGAAATGAAGGATCTAAAGGAAGGAGAAGATATTGTAGTGAGACCGACAGGTTTTAAAGGATACATAACCTTGTTGAACAAGATAAAAGTAACGACTGGGCTTGGATGAAAAGAAGTGGAACAATGGGGAATCCAGAATATGTTCTTAATTGTATTTCTGTGAAGAACACGTTTTATGATGCTGTTCTTGAAGTGGTCAGAGCATTTACGCAAGAAGATTTACCAAGATACCTTACAGTTGGACAAGAGCCCATCTTCATAAATGGACCTGCCGTTACACTAAAATTCATTTGGAATGATAGCGTTTACAAGAATGTCATAATTAGTGTTGTTTTAAACTGGACAATTAGAAGACGTATTTTGATGTCTTTGATTGGAAGCGAGAAGATAGTTGTATCTCTAGAACTCTCAGAAATGCGTTTGGCAGACATGGATACCACTTAACACCGTAACTATCAGAAAGAGGCCATTCATGCCAATGGAGGGTTTCAACATCTTATACTGAACATCTATTGATTGACAGTTTTGATCATGACTCGAACGTTAAGATCGCGATACGGTGTCTGAAATATGACAGAGATCAGTACATTGCCAGCGTCAGTGACCTTATTGAAATGAAAGATGAAGAAGTTAAATCTTTGTTTTGTTTAAAGAGGTCTCACGAAGGAACATACGATGATGAACAACTGGTCGCATCATACATGATAAAAATAGCAGAATTGGTAACTGACGCTAGGTTTACTACCTAGAAATTAGTTTGACAACATTTCACCATTTATGATGTACAGAAATCTTCATTACCGTCTGTACGCATCGATTAAACTTGATACAGTTGTAATGTGGTTCGTAAGTGATTACTAACTTCGTGTGCCAGAATTTGTGGAGACCTTACCAGGATTTAAATCACTAATACAATCAACGATCGACTATGAAGATGGCGTGAATGACGGCGAATACGGCAATATACGCAATACGGCGAAGAAGTACGAGCCATTTTAGATGCACATACTATGTTTCAACAATTAAAGAGAGATATTCGTATGTGTTATAATTACTGATGGGGAAGTAGACATGTACCCTAGTACCAGTATGGTTTTATCTCTGTTAGTATGTATATCATATATGAATGTAATCATGTTATCGGAAAGTACGGTTTAAATACAGAAAAGTATTTCAACAAAAATGACAATCTCTATCCAAGATGATCCAATGCCTTGAAATTCGAACAATACTGGTTCTGTGGATATCAAATTTGAAGAGGAGTTGAATTGAAATAGATAGATGCTACATGGTTGATCTTCTTGGTAGTATCGGCAACTGGTTCATATGGGTAAACAATGAGAGATAACTCGTCAAGTATATATTTATGTTCTATGCATACTGGTTACGTCCCCTGTCAGAGTGCTGTCCGAGGCGTTGTATAATGTGATATGTCAGTCTTTTTTCATCAGTAGTTTTTTATGTGTTTTTATTTATTACCTGGATGTAATCAATATATTTTAGGAAAAGATTTAGTTCGCTCAATTTTACACCGCGCAGGGGTCTAGAGATTACTTTTTTATGACATTTTTTTTCTCAACACAAACGGCGATGTCTTTGACGATGATACGTTCTTTAAAAGCTTACAGATAACGACTCAAAATGAGTCGCGTTCGTTTTCCTATTTAACGCACATATTTCCGTAAGACTTGTGTACAGTACGATTAATTATAGTAAAATCTATCAACATTACCAAAAACATACCTTTAACGGGCGGAAGGTATCGAATAGTTTGCTGATGTTTCAGACAACCTATTGACTTTGAAAGAGGACAAATCCATAACTAAAATGGTCAACAAGACGAAATAAAATGAACCAATTCAGTTTATGGTATCAGAACTAACTTTTATCAGCAACAACCAGCCAAGCCTTTCCTTTTTAAAAGGAAATTCTATTACCTTCAGCACTCGTTTTGCCCCATAGATATACCGGAAGTTGTGTTCATATGGTTGCTACTTAATTCGGGTATTGACCCGTCTCTGTGGTCGAGTCGCCACTTCATATCACTGTAACTTCTCGTTGGTAGAGGGTTGTGGTTTCGAGACAGACTACCGACTTTGTCTCTTTAGGTTCGAAAGTAGGTAGTTGCTTACGGAGGATGTGAGTCTATAGTCTAGTCAAGTTATGACAAAATTTGGTCGAACCCAGGACAAAATGGTACAGAAATGAAATATGGCTCATTCGAAAGCTTAGACTGTCTACAATATCAGGATAAAAATAGGACAAAATCGGATCGGCCTTTTTTCCAGAAATTCGTTTTAAGTATAGGCCATCATTTATCAAATAATACGTCAATAGCATGTTAACTGATGCGATAACTTTGACAAATACATCAGATAAATGATAAATATCTATAAAATTTTACAAAACATGAATAATATCAGCCCTGCATAATATAAAAGTACAAAAAATAAAAGATGTTTTAGCATTTTTACTGTTTGAAGTCAAAATTAGATGTTGAATTACCCCACCCACTTATGATAACATAAAAATTAGAGTTATCTCGTGAAAGTGTGATCAAATTTTACAGATCTTTACAACATAACCCGTAAAAAGTATATCTCTTTCAGATTCCTGAAAATTTAGTTATCCTTTTTAAATGCTGGTTGCCATGGCAATTAAAATAGTTTTAAAATACTAAATTCCTCTCCAAATCGAAAAGGCCTTATCTTTGTTATTTGACGCCATGTCTAATGATTCCTCAATCTAAATCCAACTATTTTTACCCAAGAGTCAAATTTGGCTACGCTCCTGGTCCCCATAATGATATGGTCTAACTAAGGTACATATCATGCATAGTGGGTCTCTGTTTCAATGCGTTTAACGCTGTTTTCAAAGATATTCAACGACGGTCAGTTCACCAAACCAGTTTTCCCAGACTGCATTCTAACCAGTACTAGCTTAATTACCATCCTACATGGAGCTGGCAACTTCTCCACATAACTTCTCGACATAAGGAAATCAACGAATCCAGCACATTTAACAGCTGGATCACGACCGCGGCTCATTGATTCTATACCTCATGAAGTCCGAAAATGCACACTCCTTCAGTCCAAACTGACTGCATCCCTGATCATTCTTTATTTTATGTTGAGTTTCCTTTAGATGAAAATCTGGCAAAGCTTTGTAAATACGTACATGTATCAATTTAATGCACTTGTAGGCATTTCTAACCCGACACTAATAAAATACCACCTACTATGATTATTCATCAGGCAACACCAATGTAATAACTTGTTCATCGGATTTTTTTTGGACGAAAGCAAGCGAGCGAGCGAAATATTAAAAAAAGAACATTTTTCTTTTCCGATTTTAGCGAGCGAGCGAAATTTTTTTTTGGAATATTATCTTTCAAACAAGAAAGTGGGAATGCGAATAAAAAGTCTGTGTTCATTTATTTCAATATCTGTTACCGTTTATCCGTAAAAACGTTTTTAGTGCCCTTATTCAATAGTTTTCTGAATCACCCGTTATAGGAACGAAATGAGTCAGAAATTATATCAGCCGAGACAAATTTTGATACCTTAAGACCAGCATCTATCTGTTGAAATTACATTGTGGAAATGAGCAAGCGATAATAGGAAGCAATTTTGATAATAATAATAGGAGCGACAAATCGGATGAACAAGTACTGTAATTAAAATGGTGTGGCCTTAAAATTTTGAATTTAGATAACTGAACACTGTAGTAATACTTCCCCATAATTTGGTCTTACTTGATAAACATACAGATATAAAACTTAACAAATCAGAAATATAACTGTAAAATCCCGATTCACAAAATGGCTTATGACGCAAAATTCTAATAATCTGTAAAGTCAGTTAATTTAACGGAACAGGTTGTTCTTCCGAGTAATAATTAGTACATGTAGTTCATAATTTATGTCCTCAAATTGCTCTCACAACATGAACATCTAAGGCCGGTTCGATTTGACTCTTGTAAGAAGAGAATACGCCAGCTGGAAGAACTTAGAAGAGAAACCCAATCGAACGCAACCGCGGCCGAAATGTCTGCGTCCCAATAATCTTAGAATCATATGGATAAACTATTGAACACGCTGACATTGTAAACAATGTATTTATTAAAACTATCTTTTTTATTGTGAGCTAAAACAATAGGGTTTTAAAAAAGGCAACTTTAAACGGTATTGTTTGTTTGGTCATACTGTATGGTCATGTGATTAATATCTCGTCCACCTCTTCTACCCATCGGGCAGAATAGATAGAAGAGCTTCTAAAATTAGAAGACGATTATTCAAACAGTTCGGAAGAGCTCTGCCTCTTCCGGTAGCTCTTCCAATTGACCAATCAAACTGGCCTCCTCTCTCTCATCGACAGCGCATACGATCGGATTACCCATTTGGGAATATTCCCCTATTCCTGCTAGGGGTGACTATTTCGTCCAGTTTTGACTATTGCAATACTATTGCTATTGCTGAAAGTACTATTGCGATACTTTTGTTATTGCTGGAAACTATTGCGGTCATGACTATTGCAATAGTTATTGTCAAGATTTGAAATACACAGAGATTAACTTGAAATACAAATTTCAATGTAAATCTTTACATTTCTGTAAATACATACTAAAATGTTTGTGGAAATGATTTAAAATTAATTGGACAAGAAAAAGATTAATACAATTGGCTAATTTAATGATTGCGTTATTGGTCCTTTGTGGCAGTTTGATGCGTGGGTATATTTACAATTATTTCTATAAAAAGATGCAATGGAAGTTGTTCTAAATTAAAAATAAACTTCATTAGAAGGAAAGTATCGAAATGGTCGATAGTTGAGCTAACTATCGGCGATAATTATTGGATCATGACTTTTACTATCAATCCATACTATCGAGAGACTCAGGATCGCAATGCAGTGATATTTTGATGCATTGGTCCACCCCTATTTCCTGCACAAGGGCCTTCTTCAGATCATGGAGATTGCCAGGGGCTGCTGGTCGACTCTGAATAGAAATGAACTCAGCTGTGCAGTTGTACTTATTGCTGTTCGCTATTGTGAAAAGATTTTTTTTTCTTGCAGTAAAAATATCGTTATCCTAATACATTCCTATTTACTTATAGGTGTCTTAATAGTTCTAATCTTAATTTCAACTTATTATTTCATTTATAAACACCTACATGTAAAATATGAGATGTTTTATTTACCCTAAACCATGGAAGAAGAGTCTTATTTGGATCATTGGTCAGTAAAATTAACGAAACAACTTGTTCTGTTTGACCTCAGAGAATACTTGTAGATATAATAATGCAATCGTATGAATTGAACCATTTTTAAACTCATGTGAAAAAGTACTGCACCGACCAATTTCACTCATAATGGCAATTGAATGTATGTTTGTCATTGTCCGCAACAAATTATTGGTATTGTTGATCAGCTATTGTTCTAATGTCAGGTTTTATTTTGGCATATCAGCTAAATATTTGTGTAGAGGGTCTCTTTAATTTTGCAATACAAGTATTACATGTCAACTTTCAGACTAGAATATCAAGACATTAATAGATGCAGAAAGACAATGTTTCGGATAACAATGTCAATTTAAAAAAAATAACGGAAGTATGAATTTTAAAGATTCGTCGGCTCAGGAAGTGTTTCTCATAATGTTTCTTCAATACATGACATTTTATATTCTTTACTATCCATGATATATCTAAATATTTTAAAAGTTGAAATGTCATACACACTTGGACTCCGTTGGTCTTCCTTAAAGATGAGACATTCGCTCTGATTTGATCCTGGTTATAAGTTTGAGTAATATTCGTTGATATATTTAGCCTAAATCGAAAGCTACAAAGCATCTGCAGCATGTTAGTCACCAGCATGCCACGAAACAACCCTGAACAATATTCAACCAATCATCATTTATTTGCTAACATTGGTTATGCTATGAAAACTAGTAATTTATAATCTAAATTAAATTAATCAGTATTTTTGTAGACATAAACTATTTGAATAGTAAGTTGATATATTTTGATATTTGATATATATCTTTATTCTTTATTCATTCACATTAGATGTCTAGTTTTGAAATTAATTACACACTTGCGCAAAATGCGGATTGTTAAGCTGTCATATGTTTGATAGATCCCAATCTTAGTGATTATCGAAAGGCCAGTCGTAATCGTTACTTTCTCATTGGTTTACATTTTTTGAAGTTTGCTACATTTATTTCCATTTGTATTTTCATAAAAGCGCACTTTTTTCTGCAAAAAGTCACTCTTCGTTGTTGACATCTTTGATAAACATGAACAAAAATAGGAAGAAAACATATGTTTATTCTTTGTTTTTCTAGACTAAATAAAAAGTCGGGAGTCCATGATATAATATACATATTCACCACAGGCTTTGCCGCAAAAAGCGTGGTCTCATTTGATAGAAAGTTGGATACTTAACCAAACATTCCTCTCTTGAACCGTTCAGTAAAAAAAACAGGCTCCAAAAGCCTTGGGTCGTGATCGACAATCCATTAACGTAAGCGTGGTCTAGTCTACATTAGGTTAGAACTCTTTATTGATAACCGACTATCAAAATCATGCCTTAATATAGGTAGATATTCAGCTATATAGAGTGATGACTTAGTAAATCAACTGCTAAGAACATTAAGACGATATTAGGCTGATTTATTTGACGTCCATTAATGAAAACGACGCACTAATGTACGAGGTAATACGGATTTTATACGCAACTATACCGGTTTCGGATAGTGAAATTATCCGAAAATGAAAAGCTTATTTATTTTGTTAAAACTAGTCAGATTTTGGCCTATTTTATTTTTTATGTATGTTATCATATACATGATCGTTTTATAACAAAATAAATTCTGTACCATTTAGTCCTACCCCATCCGTTAATTTGATTGGACTACTAGTACTGGTTCTTCCCAAGAACGATGGTTAGGTGAACCGTCCGCCTCATATGACTCTGCCGGTTGAAATGGGGCGTACATCTCAACAAACAAACAAACAAAACAAAATTTGTGTCCAACATGCAGATTCGATTTTCAAAATTGTCCTTTAGTATACCATCGCAATTAAAATACACATAAAACTTTATGATCTGGTTGTACGCTTAATAAACTGCATACAATCATTCCGATCATAAAAGCCAGCATAACTACATGCATTAAGCTTTTCAGTTAATATGTGAGATTATATCAATATCTAAAGTTTTCATAAAATGAAAACATCATATATATGTTACGGACAATTTAACATTTCAACAACGCCTTTTCAATGCACGTACTAACTGATCATGTGCAGATGCTCACGTGTCATTCAAAATAAACGTGAAATTTGAAATATCAACGCAATGTTTTACATTAAAAAATGAACGAGTTATACGAGTTCATTAGTCCTAATAAAACATGTAAATGTGTTTCACTTGTAAACATTATAATTATACAAAAGGAAACTTGTCACTCACTTGCAACAGAAAAAATGCATATCATAAAATGCCGATTTGAAAACATTCCATTTTCCAAAGCGATGTTATGAAACAAAATGGCGGTAGCAACACAGGAACCATTACTCTTTGTAACGAATATATTTAGCATGATAAGCAGTTTGATTATTGATCAATAACAACAATTGAAAATAATTATCTTATGATTGAATAATACTTTTCAGAAGTAATCGTTATGAAGTGATATAATAATAAAACTTATGAAGGTATTTCTGATTCTAACAGATATAGTTGAAGACGATTATAGTGAATTCCTGAAGACCGGAATAATTGCTCCTTTAAATCCATATTTCAATATTGCCCTTCTTTATTCCATTGTTACGGGTAAGGATAGTACAACCTCTCCAGAGCATCTCTCTCTTCAGCAAAAACCTACACCTACTTTCAACAACATCATCCTTTCCCCACTACACGAATTAACTATTAATTTAACCTCTCTGGAGCAACAATCTCTCATCAACAACATGATTTTGCTACTCCTACTCCCAAAGGGTGTTGCTTTGGAGAGGGTGCACTGTATAAGGAAAACGACTTCACTGACTAGATCCTTCACTTAATCCGCGAACAGTATAACCGTGATTTACTGTATTTGTTCGTTCGCTTGTAGTGGTACAAGATACAAAATTTTATTTACAGTCGGTTGACATATAACAAAATAACATTAGCTATTGGATGACATAACGTGGTTTAACTGTTATTATTATCGGGGCAAGGGACATTACAATGTATTTTGAAACCAAGATTGTCAATGAAAGTTTAAGTGAAAACCCTTGTGTACAAATTAAAGTAGTCAGCTACTTGTTGTTACCGCCCCCCCCCCCCCCTAAATCGTAGTGATTGAAGTAATTTTAATGTCTAATTTCATTTTTAAACAAATCTATAAAATGCAATAATCATTGACACTTTAAATAGTTTAAGCTCGATATATCTATCATCAGCACTCGAAGAACATTTGCATTGAACGCCTCAGTTATTTCCCTTTATTATTGTAATTTTGCCAGATTTCCAATAACTATAAACATTACTCTAACTTGTGTATACGGGCGATATGATATACGATTTATGTCTCATTATTAAAAACGATCTACGAGTATAAATAGAAACAACTCAGTATAAAATGTACATGTAAGGAACGTTATACTTCCATACGGACCCTGTTTATATCTAATACACAGAAATGAATCGGTAGAGAAATCTAAAGATATAGAACTTTGTTATCCATGGAATGTATAGTTTTAAGGTTAGTAATTTGATTTTAAATTAGTGCTTACAGAATGTACTTATGTATAAATTAGGTCGTGTCTAAATAAATATAATGCATATCTCTCTAGACTTGTATTATATCTCTCTACATTTTTTGCATAATGTTAACAGTTTTAAATGATAGCTTGGTATAATTTCGTTATTGGGTATGTAAACGTAGAACATAGATATATAGATTTATAAAGTAACTATACTTGGTCGACTTCATATTCATGAACAAATATTTCATGAAAAAAATGTAGAAATATAATGAATTTGTATATATATAGCATACTCATGAAGCCATTACATCACACATTTATAAGTGTCTTCCAAATGTGACGATAATGATGAAAGGCGTCCTTATAACAAGACTATGTCAACCTTCAATTAATGTACTACTCAAAATTACGAGGCACACATATAACATGTCAGTCAAATAAAGCAACATTTTGCATTGTCTTACAGTTATCACAAGTCCAATAATCTACCTGATGTCCGCCGATACAAACACCTGTTCAATTCAAAGTAATGGATAAATTATCACGAGAACTTTTGGATCTAGATGGCAAAATCAGAGTTACCAAAGATACTGAAGTACTAAGAATTCAAAAAGCCATTGAGAAAACTATAAATACGATACTAGAAAGAGTAAAGCTGATAGACCAGCGATTGTCTTTGAAACTGAGGAAGGTGGGAAGCTACTATGATGGACTGAAGATAGGTCTTCCGGACGAGTTTGATTTCTTAGCCGAAATAAATGGTCTTAAAGAAGGGAGAGATGTAATTGTTAGATCTACAGGATTCAATGGGACTAGGAATTTGTGGAAAACGCCACAAGGAAAGCCTGGTAGAAGGAAGATTCAGTATGTTGGAAGTGCTTTACATGACCATGTCGAACAAGATGAAAGTGCCGCTTGGATGAAACAAGTTGGAACTAAGGAAAATCCTGAATATGTTTTGGATTGTATTTCTGTGAAGAACACGTTTTATTACGCTGTTCTTGAAGTGGTCAGAGCATTTACGCAAGACGATTTACCAAGATATCTTACAATAGGAGAAGAGCCCACTTTCATTCATGGTCCTGCCGTTACATTGGAATTCATTTGGAATGGTAGAAAGTACAAAAATGTTACAATAAGTGTTGATTTAACAATATGTATTAAACTTGACAATTGGAAGGCGTGTTTTGATGTCTTCGAATGGATGTTAGAAGATAGCTGTATCTCTAAAACTATCAGAAATGCTTTGGACAGAGATGGATACCACTTAACACCGTACATATCAGACAGAGGACATTCATGCCAATGGAGGATTTCAACATCTTATACTGAACATCTATTGATGGAAAGTTTTGATCATCTCTCGAAAGTGAAAGTAGCCATCCGGTGTTTGAAATATCAAAGGGATCAGTACATCGACAAACTACCAAACTCTACCGAGATGGTAGATGAGAGGTTTGCAAATGTTGTACGTTTCGTGCGTTTTTATTCAGGAGATGACGAAAAACAACAGCTTGTAACATCTTACATGATAAAAACAACAGCATTGATGACATTAGGCTTGCTCACTAAGACATGGTTTGACAGAATACCAATATCTATAATGTACACATATTTTGTAATAAGACTGTATACATTAATCAGATGTAATGAGCTTCGAATGTTTTTCATAAGCGACTACAAGCTTCGTGTGCCAGAGTTGGGAGAGATTTTACCTGGATTTAAATGTCTGGTTGATACTATTCATGAAGAAGATGTTCAAAAGTTTGACACCTTAAGGGCAAGTAAAGTTGACATGGAGCAATATGAGGATGACGAACTCGAGTTTCTACATACTCATGAAACGTTTATGCAAATGAAGAGTGATGTTAACTATCAATACAATTTCTGGTGGAAAAGTACAAATGCCTACATGTTTAAACCTAAGTTCTATGATTCTTTTGAATGAACCTTGGTAACTTGAGAAAAGTGGTATACAAGAGCCCATTACGTATAGTTCTAACCTTAGTTTTACATTATTTGTACCATCAGCATCCGAATGTAAACATTTCAAATAAGGCCAGACAAGCAATCTGATACTGTCTGTTCACTTGTGGTATATCAAACATAAAGATTCGACTAGGGCATTGGGTTATATGTTAAATAAATCATGTAACATTTTATTAAGCAGATTGCATGTACAAAATTATTCCAAAACAAAACCGAGTAAAGAGCTTATATGGAGAGTCTTGATATATTTTTGGGACGTATGATACTTTATATGTATTATAAGGAACCATTTTCTTATCTATCTACTAGAAAGTTAAGATCATGGTGAAGATTTACATGGTGACCTTTCTTATGAACTTTATTTCTAAACTGATCTGCCAACATGTAGACATTTTGATTTCTCTTTATGTTTTGTCATACAAACATATTGAAATCCACTGACATAATTTTAAGTAATGATGAAGTGCCTTTGTTTTGTTGGTGATAATTCCTGCTGGTGACAACATCTGTATGAGTTGATAAGGAAAGTTTTAAGCCAAGCCTCATTACACAGTTCTGGCTTATTTAATTACCCTTCTATAGAAACACATATTTCAGGCATGTGATTGTTGCAAGAGCAAAAAAGCTGAAACACCCTTCCCCCCCCCCCCCACTTCCTCACCCTTGCAAGAAACATCATTTTTTGAGTTGGTCAGACTAAATCTGGAACCTTTTTTTAAGATTTTAAGATCAGAAAGGAGGTATAATCACACCCTTGATAATTTTATTTTTCATAAATGTTGGGAGGTGGCGGATTAGCAAATTCTGCTCAAAAATCATAAAGAATGTGGGGGGATTTTATGGTCTCTGACTAGTAACCACCAGCTTTCTACAGCACATAACACATAATACTCTTTGATGAATGTTGTTCACTAGATACAATCAAACAATGATTTGGAGATAAATGTTCTAACATAATTATAATCATTGAATACAATGAACAAAAACATATTCTGTATAATTTTTATTGAGTTTCATTAGCGATATATTGTACAGCAATACAAAAGCTGCATGAGATAAGCTAAAAAAAGTGCTCAAATTATAATAAAATTATCTTATATAACAAAGCTCAAAATATTAAAACAACATAACCAAATAACATAATATCATTTTCTAACAACCACTAACCAAGTAAAGTTATCTTTTGGATTGTCCATACAAATACATGAAATTGTATAAACAGTGTAACCTAACCAATGCCCCCATACAAATATCTATCACATATATACAGTGAGATCACAATAATGGAATGTCAAACATTTTTTTAAATATATGTAACACATGTGTTACAAAGGTCAAGTTACCTAATCCATTTACCTTCAGAAACAAAAGTTTCAGCTCATATGGTACCATTTTCTCAAACAGTATTTACCCTGTGTTAATAAAATAATGAAAATTTAGCAAAACCATTCTACTTTAAAATTTTGAAGAACCAATCTAAATTGAAACATTTTTGTGATACTATGATATTTACCCACCACATTTAGCCTTAAGACTTTCTTGACTTCATTTTCTATAGACTCAGTAACTTAGTGCATACTACCAGGGCAAAACTCGATATGCTGTTTCTTGCAATCATTGGGTTTAATACTGTTTTTCAACAATTATTATTATTTTTTTATTATTATTAATATTATAAGTTCATTAACATTACTATTAGTAGTACATACCTTATTCTGCTACTGTTCTATGGGAAAAGAAGTAGAATAAATTGAACATTGCAAAATTGTAGTTATACATTTTTTCCAAATTTTGATTAAAACACCGTGAAAATTCCCAATCCCAAGGGTATGGGTCATATTCCCAAAATACTGAGAAAAAAACCTGCAATTTACCCTCTTTTCTTCGAAAGGGGGCATAATAACACAATAAAAGTAAGTCAAAAATAAGCCTAACTGTGTATGGGATGGACAAAAAGCCAAAAAGAAATTGTTTACATAAGATAAATGCAAATTAAACATGTAAATAAAACCTATATTCACCAATCAAAATCCACAACAACAAATGCACAGCAAGTCAACATTCATCTGACTAAGGTTCACCCCTAAATTAACAATATTGCACTGTTATATTGTAATGGTATGATGGAAATCATGACATACATGATCTGAGACATAAAGAAAAAATTGATTGGATTTCTAAAGGTAAATTGAAAGTTTCGGATTAACATCTAACACTCTATAACATTATAATAACGTTTAGTCAGTACATAAGGGACCCACATTTCTGATTAACAGCTAATACCCAATAATAACATCTGGATAGTACATTTTTGATTAACAGCTAAGGCACCATAATAATAACATTTAGTTAGTACATAAGGGACCCACATTTCTGATTAACAGCTAAGGTCCAATAATAACATTTAATCAAACAACATTTTAAATTAACTGCTAATGGCGTAATGCCGCATAACATTGAGTCTGAACATCCAATTCAAAGATTTGGATTAACAGCGAATGCCCCATAATAATACAATTTAATCAGAACATCAGAGAAACTTATCAGTTTTTTAATAATCCTACGACATAATAATATCACGAAATTTATAGTTAAATTGATTACTTCCTTCTATAATTAAATGAGCAATGTGCAGTTTTAAGAGTATAATGAACGAGTAAATATAAGAACAGTTATAAAGTGAGATATCTATAAAGGGAATATATTGTTTACCAAAAAAAAACTATAAATAAAAGTCATAAATGCATTGAATCAGAATCTATTTCGACGTTAAGTAAGTCAGCAAATGGTACACATGATAGAGATATTCAACTTGATTAATGACTTCAATGTCTTGAATTTGCTTTTCATGCCCTTTTTATGCCTTTTTGGGTCCGGTTCTTTGGCACCTTTCCCCAAGCAAAATGGCAGATATTCATTGAGTTTGTATTTTAAAGAAACTGTGAAAGAGAAAATTGAGACAAAAATGATTTGTGGCTAAAATTGCAGGCTATGTATCAAGGAATTAATACTGAACTTAGAATTTAATCCTCACAGGATTATTAAACTTTTTCGTATGAAAGACATGAAGTTTTGAATATATCAAGCATGACTGAAATTGAATGACGGTAAACAATAAATAAATTGCATGTGATAGAACTGGTTCATAAAATTTACAGACCTGTCGCAAATTGACTTTTTATAACAAACATGATATTTAACAGAAACATTATATACATTGAATTATGAAAAATTAATAGAACAATCATTAAATAAAATACTGCATAAAATGGTTAAGTTTTATCAAATATATTAGTCATGAAGTTTGTTCTTGGATAATAAAGCTATCATATCAGTTTCAATAAAAATGTCTTATCTTTTTTTTCAATAAACTTGTAATAAAAAGATAGGTTTCTAATTCAATTTACAATATGACTAAAATTTTGATAGAAAACAATGTACAAAATGTAATAATATCTTAAAAACATTTCTAATATTGTATTATCAAGCTTTGTAATTAAATCTGTTTCAGTATAAATATCACAATTTATATATAGTATAGCTTCCCTATGAATCAAGATCTTTACTTTCTTCTCCAGACTGTAGCATGGGCAACGGTCCATTGATTCTTATGTGCAGTCTCTCTAATGAAGAATGGCATGTTAACATCCTCCACAAGATCAAAGTCTGGTCCCAACGTCTTCTTCAATGTATCAAAACCATATACAGGCTTACCTGACTCATCTTTGTAACCACCTAACCATGTACTCTGTAATATAAGAAATGAGACGTACATGGGTGAAAGCTGAGGAAAAAACAGAAATCGTAGCCTCATTGCTGCGGTAGCAATATAATCCAGTACAGTCCAGACCAGCACATGCAGAAACAAGATGTGTTTTATAAACACTGTGCCCCCTCCGGTTGCCCTTTTTGAAAATGCACCTGTAGTTCCTGTAGAGATTGTCATGATAAATCAAGATATGAAGTTCGATGATTGCAGGTGGTAGCGTTTTGACTTAACAGACAAGGTTAAATTTCGGTACAGGCAAACAAAGGGCTGTAAATCTGCTAAAAATGATCGAATCACAAAACCCTAACAATATGTGCTGGTGAACATGGTGACAATAGTTCTATCAAAGTTTGGTAAAAATCCCTTGAAAAATACAGAAGCAGTTGCAAAGAAAAGAGTATTTCTCTATATATTACATATGCACAAAATAAACGAAGGGCCATAATTCCGTCAAAATTTATCGAATCATAAAACCTTTACAACATGCATTGGGTATCTTGATAACAATAGTTCCATGAAAGTTTTATCAAAATCCCTTGAGAAAACAAGGAAACAAGAGTATTTCACTGTTACAATCACACAAAAAAACAAAGGGCCATAATTCCGTCAAAAATGATCGAATCACAAAACCCGGAATATATGTGTGGTGGTTCTTGGTAAGTTTCGTCAAAATCCCATGAAAAATGTAGGAGTAGTATCCTAAACAAGAGGGCCACATTGGCCCTTTATCGCTCACCTGAGAACAAAGGTCAATAATTAATGACCAGGTGATATAGTTTCCATCTCGTAAAACTCATTTTTACGTAGATTTTGAGATCAAAACAAACAATGCAGGTATAATACTGTTAAACAAGCTAAAACGTAGCAAATTTTCTAATCCAAGGGCCCATAACTCTTGAAGTTGTGGTCCGATTCCACCCATAACTAAACTTGTCCAAAACCATAAGGTTATACACATTCATTGTAAATATGATTAGGTTCGGTGAATAAATGAAGGTGCTAGTGTGTACACAAGCTAAAATATAGCAAATTTTCAAAGTCAAGGGCCCATAACTCTTGAAGTTCTTGTCCGATATTACCCATAATCGACCTTGTCTAAGATCTTTAGGTTATACTCATTTACTGAAAATATTATTAGGATCGGTGAATACAGTACACGCATCGTGGGTTTTCCAATTTCCACCCAGCCACCGCGTCAGAAATAAAATTGAGGTGGCATGTCACCGTGGCGTGTCCACCGTGGACAGAAATTGCCACGCTAATTGTCACCATGGCCATTTCACGGTACATCGTAAAATTGACGGTCACGGTGGAAACACCGTGGTCAAATTAGACGAACGCGGTGGATTCACGGTGGTTATTTGACTGTGGTTTATTTTTCTGCTACAAATTTTAAACGAAGTAAAAAAAAATCTTCATGGACAGCGAATAATTTACTTAGGTATACGCACTTACATGCCTAATTTATATGCATTACTAAGCTGCTACATGTAAATCCAAATTTGAATCATAAATGTCGAAAAATGGGATGGCAGTGTTTTCTAACAAACTTAACACATTTATGAAGTGATTTTCAGAAAATGACGTATAGTTACTTCGCTAGGTTTTGTCACCAAATTAGACCTAACTTCTTCAGTTTCAACACTAATAACGCATAAATAAGAAGGGTACAAATTCTCTCAAACAGTCAATAGCACGGCATATCGATTGCGCAGGGGTTACAGCTAGAATTTAATGGAGGTTAATTTACCAGTCAAGGTCAGTTTGGAAAACAAACAACCAATGAAAAGGATTGGTGAATAAATGAAGGTGCTAGAGTGTAAACAAGCTAAAATATAGCAATTTTTCAAAGTCAAGGGCCCATAACTCTTGAAGTTCTGGTCCGATTTTGCCCATAATCGAACTTGTCCAAGATCTTTTGGTTATACACATTTACTGAAAATATGATTAGGATTGGTGAATAAATGAAGGCGCTAGAGTGTAAACAAGCTAAATATAGCAAATTTTGTAATTCAAGGGCCCATAACTCTAGAAGTTATTGTCCGATTTTGCCCATAATCGAACTTAGCCGAGACATTGTGGCCATATACATTGTGAGCAAGTTAAATCATGATTCGTTAAGAGCTGCGGTTGCAAGATTGTAAACAAACTAATTGTGGCCGGACGCCGGACATTCAACGATCCTAAAAGCTCACCTGAGCAAAAAAAATGTCGTTTTTTTCTAAACAAAATGACCCTGTGACCTTGACCTTTGACCTACTGTCCTGAAAATGCACAGGTCCTGTAGAGGTTGTCATGAGGAACCTACATATGAAGTTTGATGGATGTATGTGCAGGCGTTTTGATTTTATAGGCAAGGTTAAATTTGGTACAAACAGACAAACAGAGAGGCCAAAAACAATATGCCCCCGATCTATCGATACGGGGGCATAAAAACCTTTCACCAATAAACATAGGAACTAACAACAACAACAACAATGTATTAGATATCATTAATACTATCTGGTTAGTGAGACCTGTCTATAAACTTGAAGTAGAGGAAAAGGACTGTTTTGTATTGCAATATGTCATAATGATATGTGATTTTTGTACTGTACCAACTCACTTTGAGTTTTACTGGTTTATACTTTCTAAGGTGTAAGAGAGTGTTACACTTGAAGATTGAGTACAAACATGGGATTATAACTTTTCTCCCTTTGATGTGTATACAGTTAGTAGGTAAAACATGTCAAACACAGTGCACCAGTATAAAATCTTTCAATTAAAAGTGACTAAAAATCTAAAATCTTACCTTGTCAGTAAACTGTTCAAGCCAGGTGTACGGTGAAGTTATAACAAGTGTTCCTCCAGGTGCTACAAGACCAGAAAGACGATTCAAGAAGTTAAATGGTGAATGCAGACGACAGATCAAATTTGCAGCTAAAATACATCCAAATTGTCCAAGGTCTGTGGGCAAATCACAAGCATCACCTTGGATAAAACGAGTTCTTTGTCTGTCCTGTAAAAAGTAGGAGAGATAAATTAAGTAACATAAAAAAGTAGAGATTTGAAAGTACAAGAAAAATCATTAATTCAAAGCGGGTTAAAACCTATAGCTATGATTTTTAGATCAAATAAGACATGAAACCAGAATTCATGTTCTGTTTGGCCTCAATCCACAGACTTCAAGGATGCTCAGATAGTCAGCAATTGTAAAACAGTTTGAAATTATGACTCAACACAAAAAACAGTCAGCGCATGGAACAAATTCCAAGTCCAGTGAAAGTTTGTACTTACATTTATGATCAGAAAATATCTGACCAATGTGTTACAACTTTGTAAAAGACCTGGAATTCAAGATGATTTTGTCTGATATAAATACATATATTCTCTTACCAAACTTGGTGATACAACAGCCTTTAGGTCAGGCCCCAGGTCTCCCTCGTCTTGAATGAAGTATGACATTGAACCATTTTGTTTTAGACTATTGCATGCATCAACAAACCCTTGACTGTAATCCAATCCAACAACCTCAGTAAACTTCTGTGCCAACTCGAATGATGAGCGACCAACTGCACAACCAATATCAAATGCCCTCAGTGGTACTGAATCCTGCAAATACAAATCAATACTGTTTACGAAATACTTAGGCAAGCTGCCAATAATATGCCTATGATAACATACTTTCAGCATTTAGGATTGAACCATCCTTGAGGTACACTTTAAATGAGTGAATTTGTAGGTAATGAATACATGTAGGAGGCGTATATTTCAGTTACGGAAATACCTGAATAGATTGGCTAACTAATAAATAGCCAAATTAGTTCATCATTATCTTCAGTAATCACCTCACTCTTCTTAGAGCATAATTATATATATATATATTTAGCGGTGTGGTCTATTGTATTATACAGTTATGAATTGGCTGGGATATTCACAAGTCCTATTAGCTCAGTTGGTAGAGCATCTGACTTGCAAGCAGGAGGTTGCGGGTTCGAGCCTGCATCGGGCACATTATTTTCCTCCTCATTACCAAGGTCTTACAATTACATACATACATGGATTCCCAAATTCCATATTAACAGTTAAAAGTATTCAAAATCAAATCCAATGGTAATGGCACGTGAATCAACAGGATTTCATGCTCTTGTTTACAATAGCGAAAATACGACAATATCTATGATCATCTGAATGTGAAAAACAGCGAAAATATCCGTGGTATTCCTAATGTTTAATCTCAGAGACGAAAGGATTATAATAGATGTCTGCCATCTTGGAATTTAAAATGTTCGACTGATGCCTTTTTCAATGCTTATACTTAGGCATTGTGGATTATAAAAGTATCTCAATATCTTTAACGAATTTGTAGCATCCTTAACCAATTTCCCATGAATGCCCAATTGCCAGATTTTTTTTAGTATAATCAAGTTTGTAAACACCCGATCAGGGCTGGACACTAACTTACTTTTCATGGTGGCCCGAAGGACCACCAGCTTTTGAAACCTGTTGGTCCAACAGAATTTCGGGTGGTCCTTCTGCCTATTAATGTGTTATTTGTTTATTTACAGTAAAATACTGATATTCCTCCTAGACTTTTCAGTGGACCATTCAAATTCCATGAGTTAATGGTCCTGCACAAAAATCACTGGTCTCGGACCAGCGGACCAGTGTTAGTGTCAAGCCCTGCCGATTACAGCTGTCAGACATTGCCGGACATATAGTAATGCATTGTCTGATCGTCTATTTTTAGCAGTTGCGAATCCATGTATCGAGGGCTCAGCGCAACAGTGTCGTAACTTGTTCTTATTTCAATATGAGTTACGACACTGTTGCGTTGAACCCTCGGTATGTATATATAAGTCCTTGTCATTACATTTAAATCGAGGTGAATCGGGGACTTATGTAAAACAACTTACGCCTCCTTTAAAATGTTTTATGCACAACTCTGCGCATCTTTTAGGGAAGTCAAGGGCATCCTTAGGTCCAAAATCATACTTCAAAACTTCACTGGGCGAGCCATAATGGAACACGAGGTATTCATTCAGCAACTTCTGACTTTCGTACACATTCTCTGCACTGCGTTTTCTTCTTTCGGACAACAATTTCCATGTTGAATAAATTGCAATTCCGGAAGTGACTCCTATGGTTCCAAGTGCGATATATCTATGATCAATACCAAACATTTGTGCCATGGTCGAAACAGGATGACAGTCGCGCGACAGGTAGAACTTTTAGGTTAAAAAATCAGGACAAAATACGAGAACGTTTACAAACTGACCGGTGTTACCGTATAATTTATACGTTGTGAAAATCAATATAAATACCACAACGTGCCATAAATAAAGAAAAGTGTCGTCACCATCGAAATAAAATACCGACTATATTGTCAGTAAATACTAAGTTCTAATCTCACGGACTTACTCATGATACTGTCGTTTAGATAAAAAGCTTTTGTTTCATTTGATTAAAGTAGTAAATAACTGGCGAAATATGCGAGGCTATTGTTTTTCGTGACGATGAGATTACTTGCCGTTAATATAATAAATGTTTCCCATTTTTTCTTTGCGACCCTAGACTTTTAATCAGGCCAGATGAACGGTAAATTCACTTATCACATTTTTACGTTTCCGCTCGCTTTCAAGAACAAAATAAAAATGCACCAATCTACCGCATTTATAATTCACGAGCATGTAACCATATAGCCCTACTAACAATAATTTATGTTCAAGGCTTATACTTGAAGTTAAGATAGGAATTAAGTGAATAAAGATTTTGACAGAGGTCTGCATTCTTAATACATTTAATTTGTATACTTTTCCACATGTGTTCTATTTCTACGATATTGTTCCCAGATAGTACGTATACTATAATATTTACTAGGTATGTACATGTATAAATTATATTATATATAGAATCTGGTCTAAAATACACACTGAATTGCAAAAACGCCACTGACTCCAAAAACACTGTAAGATGAGAAAAAAGTAAAACAGTATGTGTCGTCACACCTAATATAAAGAAACGTTTCATGCACCAACGTCTGCTGAACAGTCAAAGAATAAGTGTCACACCTGCCTTTCTAAATTAGTTCGACGCCCCAGCAAGTAGGCCTATATTATTTCAAATTCTTTATATATATGCACAGAAATAGCACAATTGCAAATAAAATATCCAACGTAAAATAGGCATACTTGCAATGACTTCATCTAAGAATGCAGAAAATATTGGTAGAAGAAAACTGCCGCATGATAAAACATATACGAAATATAGTGAAACCATGAAAAATCTCCAATACAACCAAAGACATAGATGTTGTTATCTACGTCCCTGTTATTTATGTCTCTGATACAACCACATCGCTTTATAAAATTTCGATGTTTTTGAAATTGTACTTGGCATTACAAATGTGAACCAAACACAATCGGTTGATCACAGCCCATCGATCAAGGAGTTTTACAAAATAAATCAGATTAATCACAGGATGAAATATTGACCCTATATCCATGAAACAATCTAGACCTAATCATGTTATGTTTAAAATGTTCATGTACATACAGAAGGGAATTAAGGCACGAATACACTTTCCACGTGGTAATAAAACGTGAATACCATTTTCACGTGGTAATAAAACGTGAGATGAAATTTATGTCTTCCAATAAGACCAAATGCTTATCAGTTCTCGGCGAAGAGACTTTTGATACTTGATGATATAAGCTGGTTATTTCATGTTTAATCTTTACTAGAATGTATCATCAACAATTTTGGCTTTCTTATCAAAATTATCCTCAAGTTCTAATCACGTGTACAAATATATATAGGTATTATAGTATTTATTCCTATTTGTAACCCAAGTTCGCATGGTATCTTATTCACATTATTTTATCAATAAATAAACATTGTTCGTTTAATATATAGATTTTTCGTAGAGTGATCTTAAACAAATGATCCTGAGGTATATATATATTGTTGTGAGTTAGTTATTCATCAGTTTTGACCAGGACTTCTTTCTGAAATTTAGTAAAATGCTTTCCAACCACGCAATGACAGTACTTATACTCTTTGGTAAGTGTTTAGCGATAAAATGTGATTTTACACTTAAATGATATAATGTATCACTTTACATACGTCATTATAATTTTATTTTAATCGTTGCAAATGCATGCTTTAATTTAATTACTAAAACCACGTAAGTGATGAAATGCATGCATTCTGTACATGATTATAATGCACGGATGATATAGTAACTGATTGAAATGTGGTGCTACAAAGTATGAAACATTCCTCAAATTTGTAATATTGTTCTATTAAATCAATTGATATTGAATTTATGCTAAGATTCAAATAAAAAACAAAATGTGTTTTTTTTAATTTTCGTTTTCGTCTTTAAGGAGTGGTACTAACGGTTACAGCTGATGCAAATATACAGTAAGTACAATGTATTGACTCTTTATTAGTGAATTCTATTGAATTTTGTATCGTTACATTCGTTTTCATCCTAATTCATACTAAATAAGCAATTTTGAATTAAACACCGACTGGGTTAAAAATCAAAGAAAACAATTATAGAACAAATTAGCACAGGTCATTTTTTCGAAAACGCGACGCTCGACATTGCGATACGACGGGCGACAAAGCGATAATTAAGACATTCGTCAAAATGTCGCTTCGCGTTGACGTGCCTCTCATTGTCGCGATGTCGAATTGCATAGTGCATAGACAAGTGATGCTCTTTTATTTTGTTTCAAACCAAACATAAATGCAATATCAAAAATGTTAATATCTGTTTGTTTCGAATGAATGTAAGGAAAGTTAAGCTGATTATAAATGTTTGCCAAGTATTCTTAAGTTTTGTCTCTTAAAATAAGTTAGCATAACTGTGGTTAATATCACAAAGTGTCTTCAGTAGCAACGGTCTGCCATGTAGAATATATATCCCGATCGGGAAATTAAGTTTCCAAATCGGGAAGCATTGCTTTTTAGCAATTTCACTGTTCAATTAAAAACTAACAAGAAACATTTTTTTTTAAATCTGAACAGTAGAAAGTTAAAAATATCTTTTAAGTTCAACATGATATATTCGGTTTAAAGATCGGATGCGTATTCTTATGCACCGGGTGTTTTGGGTGATACTAGTACAAAAGTAGTGATTTTATGTTCTGAACGGAAAATCTGTTACTATATTTTGTAACAGATTTCAGGTTCGGGAAATAGGGGAAAACCCACTTACTGATTTCCCGATCGGGAAGTTTCCGCTACTGACTTAAATATGTAAATGATTGCCACTTGTCAAATTAGTTATTGTAAATGTCTTCCTCAATATTATATAACGATTAATTTCAGAGAAAATGATGAAAAACCACGGTCCTCATTGACAGCGTTTCTTCGTTCATACTCACAAGCATCGGAGGAACCATCCAAAAGAATCCGGAAGTCCATTTCATCGGGCGATAATTGTAATAAATGGAGCGGTTGGATCAACGAGCACATTCCTACGTTAACTGAAAAATCAGAAAACGAATCGTTATCGCAAGATGCTCTTGACGAATTCTGTCCACCGTCAGTATATGGAGAAATCACAGAAGTTGAATGCAAGGATGATGTGAACATTGTTTTCATTGGAGAAAGGGATGATGTTGACCATCAGTATCATATAATATGTGACGCTGATAATAAGACTGTAGATTGTGCCCCAAACCGAGCAGATTTTCACCAATGTCCTGACTTGGCCATCCGATACTTTTGTTCATGTACCTTGCCGATTGGATATGACGGAGCAGGTTTGTTTTTTATCATGAGTTCTTGCAGATAGTTCTAATATTGTTACGGAACGCTAATGTATTGCATTTTAATTCAAGGGTGTATACTTTAAAAAAAACTACACTCATTTAACCATTGATGTAAACCTATTAAGGTTTGAATAATCACAGACAAACGAATAGTAAAACAAAATGTTGAATAAATGGCTTCTTTTGAACGGTCACCAAGACTCAACCCGCAATAGTTCCGTTTTCGAAGATCTATGCATAAACGATATATACTCGTATGTATTAAAAGGAACTAAATAAGTTATTGATCATTCAGAACAAAATGACCTCCGAATAAAAGCTATCTGTCAATAAAGATCACCATTTGTCTTTCCCAAAAGTGGCTTTTGTTCACAGGTTTGACTATATTTAATACTTTGAATATAATTCACTTGTTTCATTGCAGATGATGTTAATTCAGAAAAAGACGAGCAAATCTGCGAGGAATTATCGGATACCATAATGATGAAGCAATTCCTTCCATTGCAGTGTTCTCTATTAGTGCTAATTATATTGTGCTCCGTAATCCTTGCTCTAACGTGCAACAAACAGTTAAAGGGTGGACTTTTATCAAAGTCAAAGTTAGTAAGTCCCCTGTAATGATTGGAAAGTATAGAAATCACATTAAAACGTCGAACCGACCAAAGACACGTGTCAAGATCTGTTGTCAACAAAGTTACTAGCAACTAGTCTGTTGTGTTTGTACTATTATAGTGGGAAGTTCGTAGATGTATGAGCGCATATTTTATCTCACATGTGACTATAGTAACTAGATTCTGTTGCTTTGTAAATTTTTGAAATCTCTCTTTCAACTCAAGTGATAAGTAATAACCCCCACTGACGGCCTTACGGCCGCTGATTGCAGTTATTTTGGTATCTTGTAAGATATATTTTACAAAATTGTGAAGTTACCAAGTATGTTTATACAGTATTATTACTTGTTGACGGGTAAGTGCCAATATGAAATACTTCATTCATTTGGTGTTGTGGAAAATGGAACCAGCAGTTAACGCTATGTGAGTGTTTTATGAAGTATTGCGTGAATAACCCTGATACAATTTTTGAACAAAACACTGACGAATTAGATAGTATGAACCAAGTCCATAATAATTATTATGTCTATAAAGACACATTAGCAAATAGTATGTACAGTATTACGGTAAAACTAAGCTATCATGAGAAGCTGGAACCAAGACAATCGATACACTTGATATTATCCCCGGTGCTGTTACAGCCATGTATATATCGGTTGAAATGTGTTTTTTTTGCCTTGTCTCGTATGTTTTAACGAGTGTATTTTTATTGTCTAGGATAACACTATGTTAAATTAAATCGGTACAGAAATTGTAGACCTCGTATTGTGTTTGAGTATAAAAACGTTTAAAAAATAAATGCATTTCATATTCAACGCCCAACTGTACCCGTTACATTGACTATCAGGTGTAAAGCAACAACTGATGGCCAGACACCCTGTCAACTTTAAATCCGAAAGGTAAATTTAGGCCAAACATGTCGATCGTAACGCACAAATCCATCAACATTTTCGGCTCATAGAATCAACATTTGACAGGCTTTCATGAACCAGAATGCTTCAATGTTGTGCAAAACGTCTTTTCTTATATAACTTGGATGATATAACTACCTCATATGTATTAAAATTAAATGTAATCAGACCATACACGTCAGCTATCAAAATCAGTCATACACTTACAAAAATAACAGAGATTTATATCAAGTACTTGGGATATCTTAAAGATGTTTTTAAATCCGCGAAGTATTTTATAAAGAAAAGCAATAAGCTAAAAAAAAAAGAAAAAAAAGCTAAACAAAAAACGATTGAGTTTATATGAAAGATAAATAAAATTGTGAAAAGAATGCGACAAAACTCCGACGGCAGTAACAGAATATATTCCATGTATGGTGGACAAATACAAAAAAGATGGACTTTTTCAAATTAACTTTCCTTGTGGCAGGTATTCAAGAATTTATTATTAAAAAAAAAGTTTTATAAATTGATTCGTTACTTTGTTTAGTGGAGAATTAGTGATCGATCAATCACATGCTTGAGACACGTCTATGCTCACGTTTCTAAGTAACAATATGGTTAATTATACCACATGTACATAATATTACATTTCAGTTTAATTTTCGTTAAAGTACCGGACGCACATTTTCTTAACTATTTATGCAAAAACATACACTATATAATATATATAACATACACTACCAATGATGTAATTATATTGGTTATATTATTCATCAACTACAAACAATTCTCATTACAGGTATTTGTATGGTTTTAATCCCAGATAAACTGCTATCCGCACATTTGAACGACGGGAACCAAGGTCAAGAAGACGTGTTTCTATGGCGCAATAAACGATCGGAACCAGACAGCAACAATTGCGGCAACTGGAGTGCTTGGATAAACAAACATACACCAACATTGACCGACAAAACAGACAGGGAGTTAATGTCACCATCCGAAATAGATAGGTTTTGTCCCCAAAGCAATGGAGGGAATATAACACAGATGTTGTGTCTAGATAACATGAATGGTCAGTTTGTGGGCATCCGTGAAGATGACGATCGACAATACATTATAAGATGTAACGATATAAAGGAAGGTGCTGTTTGCTCTCTGGAAAATAGTGATGCGGTATGTCCGGATGTTTCTGTCAAGTACTTCTGTTCTTGTTCAGAGCCGCTCACAACAACTGTTGCAGATAGCGGTAGGTAATCGTGTTCTTATTTGCTTTTCAATTATACAAAGCCCCATACAGATCACGAATATAATATTTAAATGGTATCTGTGCATGTTGCTGAATAAATTAAAACCCATTACCAACATATCTTCTTATTACATAGCGTATTTCATTTTCGACATGCATTTTGCTGTTTTCGTTTCATTCGCCTGCCTCCACCTCTGCTTTCGGCTTTGTATGTGAGCAATACTTATAAGAAATCTGTCGCTCTTTAGTTGAATTACAGAAATGAGATTTTTTATGCATTAACTGTCAATTCCGGTCACGTTACATATAAATTTAGTAACGAATCGGTTAAATGAAGCGACTGAAACAAAAGCACTTCCATGGATTACTTTATTAGCAATAATACGAGTACTTTACAATGCACTCAATCTACTAGTATATCGTACGATGTTTCTTTTGGACAAGCAGTACAATGTATACCAAAATGGTCATTATCTTATTTTGAATTTACAGATTCGTCAAGTTCGGAAGAAGATGATGGTCAATATGATGATCTTTCTCAGGCTTTACTATTTTATCACACAGTACCGACAGCTAGTGCTCTCATGTTGGTCATTATACTGTGTTGTGTCATCATCGTCATTTTATGCAAGAAGAACCTAAAGGCGGCCGTTAATCCTATGTCAAAATTACCAATGAGAACCGGACACTTATTTTAAGATTAAAATAACATTTACACGCATGTAAAAGAACTAAGAAAGAAATTGTATGGAATCTAATGCGGAACCCATATTCATGGCTGTGATATCTCAGCACCAAATGTTGATACGCTTGGTATTTACTTTGTTAGAATGTTCTTACTTTGTTGTTGTATGTGTCTTCGATTATATAAAATGACGTTAGCATTATATTGGTATATTTTTTATTCCCCACCAACCTTTACCAAGACCATATTATACTTACAGTGTGGTATTCGGGGATGCCTTTTAAACTCCACAACAACATATCAATTATTATGGATATTATTGTGCGAGCAAGAATATGAGTAAATGTATAAAACAAGAAAATTGTACAGACAATTACTGACTTTGGATGATCAGCGATCGAAATAAATGTTAAACGATAAACATATGCGAGGCTTAGGGATAGAATGTGGTTAGTACTGGTTAAGCATGTAAGCCGGTTAGTATAACTGCCCGCCACGATATGACTGAAATAATGTTGAAAATGGCGTTGAACCCGATGAAACAAACAAACAATAAGTATAGGCATTTTTACATACTAATAGAATAAATATTAAAATGTGAAATGAACTATATATTAAGTCTGCCTCTTTCGTTTTTAAGTTTATCCATCGTTCTGCACGATTTATGCTCACACGTGATTTCATTTTTGCGGCTATCTCCGAATTAAGGCGACTTAGTGAATGAAGGTCATCTTTTTAAAAAGCCATTGATTTCTAGCATCTGTATCAAAATGACCACCGAATAAAGGCACCTGCCAAAAGAAATCACACTTTGTCTTCCCCAAGCACTAGTATACCATTTGTTCAAGGATTTGACTGCACACATTTTGTGTGCGTGTTTAAATCGCAGTAAGACGGTTTCTAGACGTTGAATAGAAATTGTAATTAGTTCAGCAGAACTTAAATAAATCATTGGTGCAAATAAGAACGTAATAATCAGAAGTGACATAATTATCTATAAACTGATATTGCAATCACTCCTTTGATATTGATTTTGATTTTGGTGTTTTTGTAATATTTCATTTAGAATTGACTGTTTTCTGTAAGTACGGTATGCAAGTAAAATATTAGACTCCACTATCGGTGGTCAACGATGCAAAGGCTTTGTGTAGGTCAATCATTATAAACTAAATTCAAAACTGTGTTATAGGCCAGCTCCGAATAAAAGGGGCATGCCCAGGAACTGCTGTGTCTTGGGTTTCATACACCAAAAATGCGTTTATCTATCACCTGTAAAACCAATTATTACCGAAAAGTCAAAGAAGAATGTGCGTTCCAAAATGACTTTATATAACCCGCGCGTCAATATTTGTATGTCGATTTAAATAAGAGGCTTACAGCCTTTTATTGACGACAACGATATTTCTTATTCGTCTGAGAATTACTGAGCGCGCGCTGCCTTTCAAAGCCGCAAAACAAGGACATTTACCTATAATTGATCGATAGATAAACTTTATGTCACATAAATGACGTAACATGTGCAATACTTACCATTTCACAGTTTGCTGACTTTTTGGCTTGGAGCTACGGCTCCAAGCCCTATTATTGTTTTCAGTTGCAGTTGTTCCCTAGATGCTGGTAGCTGTAATGCGAAAGCTGGGTACAAGTGCGCAAAAATGATAGGAGTCCGGCGATTGGTTGCCAGCTATATGTTAACAGTCCGGTGATTGGTTTACGCTTACTGTGTGAATCGGTATCACATGACTTGAGTGTACCAACTTCACTGTGCTAGTCTATTATGAAATCAGGGTGTTTCACTAAAGATCGGTTTGTTCTATTAACATTAATTACACGTAAAGGTACACATTTTAAAACTGTCTATTTTTTCTGTTACTATGTACAATATATTTAAATCAATTATTTTAATCATTACTGAAAGACATATTAGCGGAGGATTGTTCAAGAGAATTTAAGGAAGCCCCTTCTATAATGAAACCTGCGGAACGCTATTGCCGCCAATAATTTTGTCACGTGATTTTGATGTACACATTTGCGATTTCATTGTAAAATCGGGGTGTTTCACTATAAATCGGCATGTTCCATCAACCGTTAAGGCACGAAAAGATAAGATATATTAACGCAGTCTCAATTATTTTTACTTTACTAGCTCTTTGTTTAATTATCAGCATAATTGCTGAAGGTAATAAGCGGAGGATTAATTAATTAATGAAATACACCCCTACTATAATTTAACTTGCGAAACGCTTTCTCTGATGCAATTTAAAACTTGTGTACAGTACGATGAATTATAGGAAAATCTATAAATAGAAAAATATGCCGATGTTTCAGACTACCTGTTGACTTTGAAAGAGGACAATTCCATAACTAAAATGGTCAACAAGACGAAATAAAATGAACCAATTTAGTTATGGTATCAGAACTAACTTTTATCAGCAACAACCAGCCAAGCCTTTCCTTTTTAAAAGGAAACTTTATTTTTCACGATGTTTTCGGTTTTGACAGATCCCGAAAGGGTCGAGTTACGTAAATGACGAATCTTTTCTGAGGCCGAAATCGGCAGGTTTGGTAAATCTTGAAATGTGTATATTGAGTAAACTAGCCGGGTTAATTCATAGCTATTTAACATGGCTTTCGTTAATTGATTTAGGCATTGAAACAATAACAATTTGATTGCTATTCGAGTCACTTCAGTTCCAGGGCATGCCCCATTAACGCCATTCTTTTAAAAACTGGCATTGGTTATTATACAAAATGACCTCCGAATAAAGACCACCTGTCAAAAAGGCCACACAAGGGTTGCCTTAGTTCACATGTTTGACTGTATATCAATATATTTTTCATCACCAGTATCTTTAATACTGCGTTAATTAGATAGATCAACACAGCTTGAAAATACTTATTTGGTCGATTTTTTACGGACACGGTGTATCGGAAAATCATACGTTATGGAGTAGGTCAAGATATGTGCTTATCATAAGCAACTGATTTGTAAGCAAACACATAATTCTTATCCATCTTTATTGGAACACTAAATTGTCATTTAGCATAGATGTTCAAAAAGCAATTTTCAAATTAAAGTTAAATTTTGACGATGTGTAAACAAAATACCATTTTC